>ML685782.1:2754337-2777208 GCA_007922175.1 Pelusios castaneus
AGACCATTATTACACTGACATTTCTCTGATGTCTCACATTCAATATTCACTGGGGTAGAAAGTACCATAAAAGCTGCAGACCAAAAGTATCCGTGTCTGCTCTCAGTAAGTCAATTGAACAGCGTGTGCCCAGACACATGGGAACACTGATGGCTACTTGGCTCTCATGCAGTATATTTTTTTATTTGACCTTCCTTGTCTTAGCATCTTCTGCATGCTATGTCTTCTCAACTGTAACAGCAATGTTACTCCCATTTACAATCCTGCTGTTCAATTTTAAAAATCTGTCTTTATTGCTAGATATTTCCTAGTCAAAACAATTATGGAGCAAGCATCAGGTGCAGAGGACTAAGTGATAACAAAAGCCAAAGAAATCAGTGTGGAATAAAATCCCTAGAAGGCTTACAGAATTAAAATGAAATAAATTAGCATTAGAGATGAGCAAATAATTCATGAGTAATTTAGTCTCCTTTCTGCTAACAAAACATCCATGAAAAGCTTGCAGTTTCCCTATATTTATTCAAAAAATATTTGAAAAAAAATGTTACTCTTATTTGATTATACACACTGCAAATCTGAATTTTGTTTCTTTTCTGTGACTGGCCCTATATGTCACATGGTATTCTTTTTGTTGTCTGAATGGGTGAACATATAAACACTTCTGTTCAAAGACTTGGATGTGCCATTTAAAATGTGGTTTTCACAAATTCTGATCTGTGTTGTGCTCAAATGCTCACAGAAAAGAAACACTGCCAGAGTAGATTCAGCTTGAAATGAATACACAAAGAAACATTTTTTTCTTTTGTTACCTATGTTTAATTAGCACAAAGGATAAAGAAATATGACAACAGGGAGCTTAATCTGCATGGAGAGAAACAGGTGTAACATTTTCAAAGGAAACTAACTGATTAGAGAGACCAAGTCAATTTTAATATGTAACAAAGTCATGGGATTTAGGAGCCTAAATCCCTATTTTCAAAAATAATTTGAGCACTCTAGAGACCAAAGTCCAAGTCATTTGGTGATTTTTGAAAATGTTCCCTTTTTTTTTTTTTTGAGACTGATTGTTTTCCCTGTCATTAACCCTTCCCATATTTAATTAACTCTACTGACCACTTCTATTGAGGGATGAATAACACTGGAGGGATATTATCCAAACTGATGGCCAATATCTGTATTAGAATTTTAACACCAGAATTCAGGAGCCTGGACTATTGGTCAAGAAAAGCAAATACTGTGGACTGAGGGAGTCTATGCATAACTCAAGTACTGTAAAAGTAGATCTGAGGATATGTCCAAACATCTTCACACTTTTCTCAAAAACTCTTAGTATTACTGAATTAAGTATAACAATAACTTTAAATAATAGTCAAGGTTGGCAAAAAAAAAAAAAAACCCAAAACACCAAGAAATGTGTTTTGTGGGGAAAAAAAATTGAGAGTTTTCAGTATTTTTTTCATTCCATGCTGGAACAAAACGTCTTTGAATTTTCCGTTAGAAAAACAAAAACCACAAGAAAGACCCACCTCAGAATGGCCAACAGAGCAATGGCTAGGGTATTTAATTGCAGAGTTGGGGAGAAATTTTTGAAAGAAAAGCAATCAATTGCATTGCTTTTACAACATTACGCTTATTAGAACTGCTATTCTGCTGATTTCTCAACTTGTATTTTGAGATGTAAAAATTGGTTTATGCAACAGGTCAAATTAATGATAAATATGTTTAAAATCTTATTGCTGTTTTAGTTTCTATGAATATATCCTATTTGCTATTTGCTATTTGATATAATCAAATAATCACAGAACCACCAATATAATTTAAAGGAAAAAAGAAAACGTACAGTAATTCACTGTGCTGTAGAATCCAAACAGTTTTAGTAGTGACAAGACAGACATTTTTACAAAAACCGGGTTGACTTGTTTGCTCCAAAAATGGTTTTAAAGTAGAAAACAAGAGTGGGGAGGGTGGGGGAAGACTCCTAGGATTGTTTTAGAAGTCACGTAAGTATAATGACAAGTTCCAGAGGGATAGTCTTGTTAGTCTACTTCAGCAAAACAAACAAATACCCACGAAAGCTCAGGCAAAAAATAAATCTGTTAGTCTTTAAAAGTGCCACAGGACTCCTTGTTTGTTTAACTACTCTGAACAGCCTGAATCCATTTTCAAGACAGTCCACAACTCTAAACAAATTTGTATAAAGCAATCAAAAATAGAGCTGGCTGGGTATTTTCCAAAACATCAGTTCAAACAGTAAATGATTTGTAGAAACATTTTGAGTTTGACCAATTTGTGTTTAACCAACTAGTTTGCTGCCATTCAGCTGGCTGGCTGCTGTGAACCTGAACTTCCAGGGTCCTAGACTCTGGGGCAACCCAGCTGTATGGACTGCCCCAGGGTCCATGTTTCCCAAGACAAACCTCACCTACGCAACTCTCAGGAATCCCAGAGCTTTTAGGTTACCTGCTGCTGAACCAGGAGCCTTGAAATCCTTGGGACTCTCCAGGCTTCCTGCCACAGATCTGGGAACCTATGTTTCCAAGCTCTGAGGCTTCTATCTTAGCCCTGGCTCCCAGAACTTTAAGCTCCACGTTAGTCTTTCAGTGCCTACGGGGGAGCCAGAACCCTACATGCCTCAGAGCATGTGCTAGCTGGCTCAGTTTCATTTACAAATTTTCAAAAGAAAAAGGTTTAATGATATCAAAATGATGTTTTTCAGGATTTTTATGATTTCCCAAAAATTAGGAAATTTCCAAATTTTGCTTTTAATTCTGAAACTTTATCCCATTAGAACATTGGAATTTCCCACAGACCAGGAATTCTGACTTTCAAATCAGCTCGTCAGAGCCTCTGTGAAGAATTTGACTCCAGATTGATGGGAGAAGTATATATGGCATATACAAGACTATACAAGCACTGGAGTCTAAAGAGGTGTTTGGCAGTGACAAGAGAAACAATAAAAGATATAAGCCAATCCACGTGAGATGGAAAATTGACCAGTGAATGCATCCTTTCTAAGAATATAAGCAGCATTAAGAGCACAACAAATATCTTTTCTAATAAGAAAAGGAGATGAAATAGTGATAAAATACACTGGATAAAAACTACCCTACATGAAGTCCAAGTAAAGAGCTCTACACATGAGAAGTGTGAATGGTCTTAGAGAAGGTCAGATCTATCTGTTTAGACTTTAAAGTTACATCTATCAATGTATTATTTGATTGTCTGGAAATCTACCCACATATAGGCTGCGTCTACACCTGCGTCTACACTACAGTTTCCTTAAGTCGACTTAGGGCTACCCCAGGACTACATCAATGCCCTCCCTGCCGGGGGGGGGGAGGGAGGGCAGAAGGAGCCTGGCATGCCTCCCTGCCCACCCTGCCCTATGCCCTGCCAGGGTCCCTGTCTCCCTTTGCCCCATTGTACCTATGTACAATGGGGCAAAGGCTGAGCCCCCTGGCACTGGGCAAAGGGTGGCCCCCCTGCCCTCATGGACCTGCCCTAGGTCCCCCTAGCCCCTAGAAGTCGACCTAGGCATCCAGTGTGGACGCTCTAGGTCGACTTTGTAAGTTCCCCCCCAAAGTCGACATTAATTTTAAGTGTAGATTCACTAAGTTGACTTAACTAAGTCAACTTTAAGTCGACTTAGCTAAAGTCGACTTAAAATTACAAGTGTAGACATAGCCATAGGGTCTAAGTCTGGGGCTACAGTGCAGTCCTCCATGGCTGCTACTTCAGAGTCTGGGCTAGAGTTTGGGTAGTCAAACTTATTGACTCTCCAAGATTCACCTTTCCACTGGCCAGAATTCTCTAACCCCACCACTCTGCTAAAAGGCAGATGCTCCGTGCTCCCATCCCCAGTTTTGTAAGCAGAGAATGAGGGTTGGGACATAGGGGGCTCCTGAAGCACATATGGCATTCCACTGTCCTGCTCCATACAATAGTGCTGGCTTAGCCAAGACTGGTTTGGAGCCCACAGGAAATGCACTGTGGAACCACACCCTACTGATAGGTACTGGAAGTAGGACTGGTTGGCTTAAAATGGTACCCATCATATACAGGGTTTACAGCTTGGTTTAATGACTCTCAGCACCCCCACCTAAAAATTGGTCCAGAACCACTGAGCCTAAAACTTCCCATGAAACTCCAACGTAGAGCGTAAGTGTTATATATGATCTTGAGTTGGCTTTCTGTGCTACAGGTAAATTTCACCCATGGGAGACATCATCTGGGCAACCCGCTGAAGACTGATAGAGAACAGCATTTGGCTTATACTGTATAGGGAAAGATGATAAGTAGGTTGGATGACTGTAGGGGTTACCAGGTTGGTAATGGGATACAGCGTTTGTCTTCTGTATCACCACCCAAATCTAGCTACGTTCAGTATTGTTCAAATGTTGATCAGTTACACATATGAAATGAGTGGGCTGTTTCAGTCTGCCCTCATTGACAGGTACCCACATCACTCACACACTCCCAAAGCTCCCACAAATGACACCTTTCTGGTAGTACCAGAGAACGCAAGAATGGGATGGGAACGGAGATTAAACTATTCCATTGGATCCTAGAGGTGGTCACTACAGATCAGGGCTGAAGCACTCTGGCAGGATGTGCAGGGAAGCTATGGGAGGATGTTTGTGGAAACTGAAGGGCCTTCAGTCTGCCTTTTCCCACACAGTACTAAACAACTTGTTTTGAAAGATTCTATAATAAAACTAAAACCATGGCCCAGGGCAAAGAAACATAAGAACAATAAACCCATTTATTTTTTTTCAGCTGCAAAATGAAAAGTTTGAAAAACACTAAATATTATATTACCATGGAGAATGGAAATGAATGGATGATATTTTGTATTTTCTTGTCTGATTTTTATGCATGAAGATTTTTATTCCTGCTGAACATATTCTCTCTAATTTATTTCCAGAGAGGAAGCTTTTAGCTTTTGTAAATTCAAAGATTTCTTCAGGCTGTATGAAGGCATCTTTCTTTTCCAAGAACTCATCAGGCTTGCTAAATATTGCAGGTCATCATGTTTTCCAATAGAACTTGAGACATAACAAACAAACAAAATCCTTGAAGTTTCTTGTATAGTCATCAGAAAGAATTTGGATAAAAAAATATATTACTGATTGCGATACTCAGCTTTCTCTTCCCCATTTCTGGGGGCAGAGATTATCAACCTTGAAGTATAAAAGAAATTAACAAAAATACACCTCACAGTTGTTCCATGCATGTCATCCAATCTAAGGAGATCCTATGAACGTTTTTTAGAGCATGTTCAAACAATCTCGTTGCATATGCTTAATCAGCATGTACAACAGCAGGGCACTGAACCTGATTGGACTGTCTGGGGGATTCCTGAAATACAAATAATTTTCTTGGTTGAGGAGGGGAAAAGAGGCTGGGAAAGACAATTTTACAAGTAATAGACTACGGATCAGAAGGGCATATGATATCACTATGGATATATGATCATCTAGTCTGACCTCCTGTACAATGTAGGCCACAGAACCTCCCACAGAACCATCCACCCCTATCATAAACCTCTAATCTATGACTGTGTTATTAAAGTTGTCAAATCATGGTTTAAAGACTTTCAGTACAGAAATTCCACCAGCAAGTGAGCCATACCCCATGTTATAAAGGAAGGCAAAAACAAACAAGCTCACAGCCTTTCCCAATTTGCTCTGGGGGAAAATTCCTTCTTGATCCCAAATATGGTGATCAGTTAAACCCTGAGCATGTGGGCAAGACTCATTATCCAGACACCCAAGAAAGAAATAAGGGTAAAATCTAGAACATAGATCACACACAAGGCCTGAACTAGAGCCCAATGAAATTCACAGAAAGACACCCTCTGACTTCAGAGGTCACGACAGCTTGTTTACTTGCATCCTGTCTCATGCAATTTTAAAGATGATGATAATTGAAATGATAAATTTTGGGACTGCTGAATGGCAGCAACACATCAGCTTTCCCTATGATACTACTTCAATGCTCTACCTGCCGTGCAATATCATCATTTTTTTTAAATTTGTTTTTTTCCTTTTTCAGACCCACTGTCTTCCACGCAACAGCTGGGTGAGTTAGGGAACTTCCCAGTTTTATAGACTAGTGCAAAATAAGAAAGGTCCTTGTTCAAGGCTTGAGAGTCTCAGTGACTGTGTTCCAAAGGGGTGGCTGTGTCAGTCTAGTTCAGCAAAACAAACAAGGAGTTCTGTGACAGTTTTAAAGACTATCACATTTATTTATCGCATGAGCTTTCATGGGAGAAAATCCCACTTCGTCAGATGCTTGAAGATCATTTTTAAGAATAATAATGATCTTCAAGCATCTGACGAAGGGGGATTTTCTCCCACAAAAGCTCACGTGATAAATAAATTTGGTAGTCTTTAAAAGCACCACTAGACTTCTTGTTCAGTTACTGTGTGAATTTCAGGTTTTGTAGAAAGCCACCACTTGTTCAAGGAAAATATGTCAATTCAAATGTATTTTTCCCCTTTGGGAAGAATGAAGAAAAAGGGAAGAGTGTTGTAACTCACTAACCTGTCAGCTGTAATAGGCTCATATCCTCTGTGGGTTTGTAACAGAGCCTGTTACAGCTGACAGCTAAGGGATTTGGTCCTTTAGCTCAAATTCTGAGAGGCTCATGCTTTTAGCTTTGGAGGGCTTGGTGGTGGCCTTATAATAGTCAGGGCTTCTCTGAGATCAGAGTTGCTTGAGACCTCAGATGGGTGTGTCAGGATTCCTCAGTCCAAGAGAATTATGTAACTTTGCTGTTCAGTGTAACTCATCCCTCTCTGTCCTGTGACACAGAAAATATATATAAAGATCTGGGAAAGCCTTTTCCTAACATGCAGTTGCTAATGATCTTCCAAGGATTCAAGGACAGCTCCAATACTAAAGATTATGGGACAACTTTTCTTGTAAACTTATGCAGTTGAATTCCCAAGTTCCTGCTGCTCTGTATGGAGTGGGAATAGTCACCTTCTAAGAATGCTATTTATTGGGAAGATGACCAGGTAAGGGGGAAGCACTCATGTGGTATCTCAATCAAGGTTTAAAGGTGGCAACAGAGACGACTGCCAAGTACCAGGAGTGGGGAACAGCTGGAAGCCAAGGCAGCCAATTCCATTGAAAACAAGACTAAGTAAGAAGAAAAATCTCAAGCTTAGGCAGAGGAGCAACTGCAAGAAATACATATGTCATGAAGGTGTGGACATTCTTCTTAGAAGTTTTGTTTCTTGTAGTAGACTTGGACCTGACTTTCAATGGGCCTGCATCTTCTGTAGTCATTTACATTTCTGCAAAGTATAAAATACTTTAAGTAAAAGTCATTACCCTTATGTAAAATTCTAACAAATTAGAAATTTCTGTATATTTATATCAGTGGCAGCATTCTGCACTGATTTTGCACATTTCTTAAGATTGACACAAGGTATAAGGCATTGGTGAATCCTTCTTACCTCCAAGAAAATTGGCAAGAGGCTGGTTTTCTGCCAGATATTGCTGATAGGCCCAAGAAGACTCAGTTCACAGACAATGTAAGAACAGAACCTTTAAGGGTTCGAATAGTTCTGTCACCAATCAGATAGGAACACCTGTGGGTTCTGTGCCCATTAATGATGCCAGCAAATGGAACTGGAAATTAGACATTAAATCAGTTACATGATTATTCTTGTTTGGTATATGACTGGCACTGAAAAATATTCTATGGCTATTCTCCATGGACTAAATGTCCTGACCAGCTCTGAAACTCATTTCATATAAGAGAGTTGTTTATTCTCAGTCTTAGCTATGGGTTTATTATCTAGACAAAATATCACTTTTTATCCTTCAGATGTGAACCCCAAGATGCACCTCTACACAAGGTAGAAAAAATGGACAATATATAGTCTCTTGTAATTCTCAGTTTGTAACAAACTGCTGCCTGTTCTGCAGTACATACACCATGATTTTCAGCAAATGAAAGAATACAAGAGCAAATTATACAAAATAAAATTCTTGTCCAATTTCCAAATGTTTGTCTACGTCTAGAACCAAATCCAAATAAATTATTTTTGAAAGTTCTCACATATTTCGCTGCCTCATTTTTAATAGTCATTTTCCTTTTCGGGCCTCTGAACTTCTAATTTCTGCTCTGAATAAAAATAGAAAGTAATGGAAAAACTCCTTCTGAGAAGGCTTGCAGGCAAGTTTTGAAAACACAAGAAGTTAAACTATCTTAGGTATATTTCAGATAGACACAAACGTTTGTCTCAGCTAGAAGGCATCGTCATCTAGCAGACAACAAAAGGAACTTAGAGACTGTACTGCTGGATTGTTCTCCCCATTCTGCCTCTTGGTCATTGTGTAACTTCAGGGGACCCAGTTAACCTCTTTGCCTCAGTTTCCCCTTCTGTAGAAAGGGGATAATAGCAATGCTCAGGTTTGTTACCGTGTTTTGAGATTCTTAAATCTGATGTATTACTATTAACCAAACCTAAATGATAGCCCCTAGCTTTTCATCATTGTAATGAATTCCATAATCTCAGAATAACTCAGGCAAATGAGTACATCCACTTGGACTGAAACAATCACTTTGTTTTTCTTATGTTTAAGGGAGATCCACTGCAGCATCAACCTTTCATACTAGGTGTTAAAAGTTAGAAGAGTGACTTAAAATACAGAGTTTTGGGCAATGGTTCCAATAACTTCTTCACAAACTATCTTTTTTAAAAGCCTGCACTGGTGTAACATGTGCTTCAGGATAAAAATCTTTGGCTATGTCTACACTGGCAAGTTAGTTCGAATTAAGGAGGCTTAATTCAAACTAACTAAAGCCAGGGCTACACTAGGCTTTAATTAGTTCGAATTAAGGGCTTCCTTAATTCGAATTAATAAATTCGAATAGGGCTTTAGAAGTAAGGCTTTAATTTGAACTAACTAGTTTGAATTAGCCAATGTGGCCATGTTAATTTGAACTAATTTCTTAGTTTGAACTAACCGGCCATTGAAATGAATGGAGATTGCTAATTCGAACTAACTTGCTTAGTTCGAACTAACTTTTTCTAGTTTGAATTAAGCTAATTCGAACTAACTAAAATTAGTTCGAATTAGTTAGTTTGAACTAACTAATTCAAACTAATTTTAGCAAATGTAGACAGAGCTTTTATGACTCAAGATAGCCTCTGAAATTGCTTCTCGGATAGTCTAGAACTATCAATTTAAGATCCATTTTTAAGAGTCAGTATAATCATCTTCTCTCTCTTCTGTTAATGAGACTGTTAGGTATTGATAATTCCTTCAAATGATACAGTGCTTTCTTGATATCATCATTCTCAGCTGGATCTATAAATGCAACATAAAAATATCATGCACTCTGCTTGTGAACAACTTGAATCTCAAATGCTCATTGCAAGCATATCCAAATGCCCTATGGGCAAGTATCTACCAAAATAATACTGGATGCTGAACCAGAAACCTAACAGTTCAAAGTCCTTGGGGGTTGCTGGCAGTAGTCAAAACACTAATTCAATACTTGTTGAATGTTGATACCAAGTTGCCTAATGATGCAGCACTCAGTTATCATTAGAGGAAGCCATTATCTGATGTATCATGCCTTATAGATATGCTGCATCACATTTAACATGTCTTTTCCCATAGTCCTTTATTGGCACTAGACCATTGGCTAAACAGTTACAATTTGGAAAAAAGAAAAGATATAGCTAAGCTCAATATATTAAATGCTCTTGTTAAAAATGCTTACATTTTCATTTATCCTTTACAAAATTAAACTTCCTGGCTTTTTAGATAAATTGTACCATAAACTTTGAGGACATATATGCTTGGGTGACAGTGAAGCACTAAATAGATTTATAAAATGTACTTAAAATCTAAAACTAAAGCTAAAGAAATAGATAGAAATCCCATTAACAACTTTAGAAGTACAGGATAATAATGCCTTCTTGTTACTGTCACTTTTTCAGTGTGAGAAGTGCACAGAGTATTTACCAAGAGAATGATTCTCAAATGGTTTTGGTCTCAGGGAAAGGGCATAATTAAAAGCGAGAAACAAAAGATATGTTGACTTACAGACAATCAGTAAATTTCTCCTTTTTAAAGGTTAAGCTCAATGTTCATTGCAATTCTTCCCCATAAGTAATAGGTTTAAAGGTTAAAGAGCTCTTGTGTTGCAGTCCTCTCCACAAGTAATATATTTAAAGGTTAAACACTTTGTTCCTAGGGGTCTCCTCTCTAAGTAGTGGTGACAATCATTGTTCTCAATTACTTGTATTTTAAACATTCACTTGACTATTTGGCAATATATATATTATTTGACCTTGTATCTCAGTATTTATTCCTATTACCATGGGTCAAAAATTTGCTGCATTTTTTTCATGCTTGCAAAACTGTCTCATTTTAGTCTTTCAGCCCATGATTGTTCTTCATTTTGCAAAACTGCAGAAAACATTTGATCTTTCCTCCAACCTTAGTTTTAAAAAAGCAGCTCACCTGTAGAACTTGCTTCTATTAACAATATTACCTTGCATTTATGTAGCTCTTTCCAGATTGCCAGTGTTTTAGAAACCGTAGCTAATTACATGAATCTGACACACACCACTGCAAAAACCATGCTCAATTCCAGCCTAACTACTTAGCCCTCACATTCCTAGACCCTTCGATATACAAACACCGTACTGGAGAAGCACAGAGCAACATTTTCAACTGAGGTGGCTAAAGCTAATCATTTAAACTTATGGCTTGATTTTCACCAGTACTGAGCTCCCACAAGCTTCCATTGATTTCAGGGCCTTAGGCCTTGCCTGCACTGGAAAGGCTTGGTCGGTACAGCTCTACGGACCAACACTCCTACTGGAGACATAGCTTATTTAGGCAAAAGTGCTCTTTTGCTGGAATAGCTTATACCAGTTACAAAATATGCTATGCCAGCAAATGGACTTTCCCCCACAGTATGTATTATTGAATTTGCATTGCTGCTTCTGCTGGCATAACTTTGTTTGTTAGTGGTGTGACTCGTTTACATTCCTAACCAAATGGGTATCCCAGCAAAACTTGAAGTGCAGACCAGACCTCAGTTTGACCATCTACAAAACCGGCATTAGTGCTATTTAGGGTAGCTACCTTACAAAAGTGTTATGATTGAATTCTAATTAATTAATTCCTGATTTAAACCATCCGCCATTCCCAGTGAAATGAATGTAGGCCAGGAACAGTCACAATCTAGCAGGGTGAAGCCTTAATATGTGGTCAGTGCTTTGTGACTGTGAGATGATATAAGTATGCAGTGTAAGTGCAAGAGTTGTCATAATTGCTTAATGCTCTACTGAGGGGAGCTTGGATACACTGGAGATGAGATTTTTATCTGAACCAAAATAGAATATAAAATAATAGAATAGAATAAAACCTGCCTCATTGCCTGAGTCCAGCTGGCCTTGCAGACAGTAAGTTGCAGGTGTATATTCTATTTGTGGCCCAACATGGGGCCACAGAATGCATGCAAAAATCCAGAGGAAAGAAGCTAGGATGAAATAGGCAAACTCAGGACAAGGACATGGCACCCTCCTGCCTCAAGAAACCATGGTAACCTGTGGAATACAAGGCTGAACCACTATAAGGAATTCCTCGGTGCTTTAACTAAAGGTGACAAATTCATCCTAAGAACTTCACTGACTCAGTGGAGTTAAGCAGGCTGAGTGTGGCCTAGTACGTCAATATTGTAAGAATATTTTAGGCAGTATGCACGTGATATTTTAATAGGCATTTGATAGGATAGTAAATTGAAACAGTTGAACTAAATGTATTGTGACAGAATAGTTTATCCCTTTATTCTGCTTCAGTGTATCATCTCCCTTCAGGGCAGCACAGACATCAGATCCAGATGCCATGCAAAGAAAAAAAAACTTTCCACTGGCAACATCTGTTTCTTCTGTGTCCCGTATCTGGCACATTGTATTCTATGGTCTGATTTATGATGTCTGCATATGTCTAAGTAGCAGAAATTAATTCCAGGAACAAAACCAGAAATAGAGAAATAGCTCAGTAGCATTTTAGAGTGACAGTTTTTGTTTGTTTTTTTTTAAATGGTGGCAACCACAATGGTATGGAAATAATACGAACAAAGGGAGAGCACTGTCTTGGAGGACTAGAATTCCATGTCAAGTGGATGGTGTGGAAATATGCACAGAGATATTTGTGAAAGGAAAACAACTAGTGCACCAGTGCTGAGTGCATTGGTATAGCAGAACCACCACTAAATTCCTGTGCGTTAAGATGGGAAATCATCTAACGATACAGAATGCTTTATAACCTACCCAGACCACTCTACAATCTTTGAGTAGTGTTGCAAGATAAATTAATATTTGTTATTATTTATACAAAACAAAGGAGGCTTTACCAAGGAGTTACTCACATGAGTAAGTAGCACTCAGGGTGAATACAAATTGCAGATTTGGATTTTAAATTAGATAAAAGAGTGGGAAAGGAAAAAGAAGCAACATAAGCATTCATGTAATTTTTTTTTTTAATACACAAAAGTTTGGTTCCCATCCGGATAGTCTTTTATAGTGCCCATCACACTAAAAGCTCTTTTTTTCCCCATAACAATATGTTATGGAACGTGGTTGAGAATCAAGTTAGCAGACATGATGCTGACCACAATGTTTTTTTGCCTAGGTTGATCAATGTCAAGCTCAGCACCATGCCAGACAACTACCATGAAACCCTCATACCTCCAAGGCTTAACTGTTATCTTCTGGCACACTCCTGAATGTGGTTTGCTCCCTTTTACACTGACTGCAAAGCCATACTTGACATCGTATTAACTAACTTGATTCTTGTCAATTTTGTTCAAAGACACTAAAATTTTGCAGCGTTAACCAGTTCTCAGTGTTATAGGGCTAGGAGATGAATCGAGAAGCCACAAATATATGGCTCCTGGTGAAACTAATTATAGAATCATAGAATAATAGGGATGGAAGGGACCTCAGAAGGTCATTTAGTCCAACCCCCTACTAAAAAGCAGGACCACTCCCCCTAAATCACCCCAGCCAGGGTTTTGTCTAACCGGGCCTTAAAAATTTCCAAAGATGGAGATTCTACCACCTCCCTAGGTAGCCCATTCCAATGCTTCACCACCCTCCTAGTGAGAAAGTTTTTCCTAATATCCAACCTTGACCTCCCCAGCTGTAATTTGAAACCACTGCTCCTTGTTCTGTCCTCTGTTACCATCGAGAACAGCCTAGCTCCCTCCTCTTTCGAGCAACCCTTCAAGTAATTGAAGGTTGCTATCAAATCTCCCCTCAGTCTTCTCTTCTGTAGACTAAATAAGCCTAGTTCCTTCAGTCTCTCCTCATAAGTCATGTGCCCCACCCCCTAATCATTTTTGTTACCCTCTGCTGGATTCTTTCTAATTTGTCCACACCCTTTCTCTATTGGGGAGCCCAAAACTGGACACAATATTCCAGATGTGGCCTGACCAGTGTCGAATAGAGGGGAATTATCACATCCCTCAATCTGCTGGCAATATTCCTCATGATGCAGCCCAATATGCCATTGGCCTTTTTGGCAACAAGAGCACACTGTTGGCTCATATTCATTTTCCCGTCCACCATAACTCCCAGGTCCTTTTTTACAGCACTGCTACTTAGCCAATTGGTCCCCAGCCTGTAGCAGTGCATGGGATTTTTCCGTCCTAAGTGCAGGACTTTGCACTTGTCTTTGTTGACCCTCATGAGGTTTCTTTCGGCCCAGTATTCCAATTTGTCAAGTCTCCCTGGATCCTGTCCCTGCCCTCCAGAGTATCTACCATACCCCTCAGCTTGGTGTCATCCGCGAACTTATTAAGCACACAGTCTATTCCATCATCAAGATCATTAATGAGGATGTTGAATAGAAAAGGTTCCAGGACCGACCCCTGGGGCACTCCACTTGTTACCGGTTGCCAACTAGACATCGAGCCATTGATTCCTACTGTCAGGTGATGTTCAGGTGTAATGTATAACATTCAGGCTTAAAGGTGTCCAAAGCCTAGGCCACAGGGCCAAGATCAGCAGTTTGAAAAACAAAAGAGTCAAAAGCATAAAGATGGGAGAGGCCATAAAACTGTTACATTAGATAAGGCCAACTGACCAGTACAGAGACGGGGTAAACTAGCTGCAGAGAGGAGGGGGAGGTTAACAGACCACCAGCCCTCTGGCTAGATAACTGCAGAGAGAGGAGGGGGGTCAGAGAGGCCCTCTGACCATCTCCAAATAATCAGAAAAAACAGGTGGACCCAAGAAGTGAAAAACATACCACGTCACTGCAATCTTTTGGGCCATAAAAAGAGGCTTGTTGGGGGAGGGAATTCGGAGTTATTTGTCTCAGTTTATTCTGAGGCAAAGGGGCTCTGGGACTGATCACCCCAGAGCACTCCCCACTGGGCCCAGCAGGACTTGAACGGGCCGGGTGAAAAGGAACCTCGAAAGGCCTGGCCAGCTATCGGAAAGATCAGACCAGTGATCTGATAAAGGTAAATTAAAGTGACAAGAGTCCAGAGTAGCAACTGGCTCTTAAATGAAAAATTAACACAAAAAGTTTTAAGGTTTTCCCAGCTTTATGCTGAGACTTTTAAGTAAAGAAACAAAAACTGCATCAGCCTTGGGTTTGGAGTTGATGTAGGAACAGGGAAGGTATAGGATTTTGCTTTGGGTATAATTGTGCTAGCATTTCTGCTTCTCTGTGTGTGTGCTTATAGATGTTCTTATTCTATCAATTATAATGTTGTATTAAAGAGTGTGTGCGGTGAAATTATAAGCCAGTTACCAGGACTGAGACTATATCTTGTGTGCAGCCGCACCAAAGGGCCCCCCCCCCCAAAGGGCTTTGAAAGCAAAGGTGCACAAGTGAACCTCGTGTCCCACTGGATCCCCCTCTTGTGTGAGTGCATAAACGGGCAACCTCTGTGCTTGGTGTCAGTGCTGCTCTAACTCTGCTGCAGGGGGAGGAAAGTGTGAATGGGGGATAACCGCTGACCAAGACTGGGACTAAATCCTGTGAGCCCCAGTACATAGGTGAACCCCGTGACCCAGCGGGTGTGAATGAGACCCAACAACAGCACAAAGAGTCCTGGGTGATTGTGTTTTACATATGGGCTTGTGTTCTTAATTGCATTAGATTATGTACATATTGGGCTCTGTTATGCTCTGTATGCCATGTGTTTAAAGCCATACTGATGCAAAACCTTGAGTCTGCATTCATGCAATAAGCAGCATTGCAGTTTAGAGAGTTTGTGGATGTTGGATGTTTATTGTACTGCTAATCACTGCCTTAACTTGTGTGATTGTAATCATAAGTGCCTTAATAAATGTCACATGCATGGTAAATAGACAAAAATCATTGTTAGTGGTGTTCCTTGCCTAGGGGATTTGGGAGCTTCCCAACACCCGCGTTTAAAAGGACCGGGTATTTGTTTAGGCACCCTTCCCCCTTGAGGAGATAAAGCTCTAACACCTACCTGCTAAGCCCGTTGATCTAGCCAGTTTTCTATCCACCTTACGGTAATAGTAATTTGCTATCAGCAGTGAACCAGATTCTCCATTGTTTTGTCCCCATGTAATCATTTAAACCTTTGCAATCTTAGGACAAAGGTAAGTGTAAGTGAATATTTCATATTCAGTAGCATTTCACTTTGACTTTGCCCAAGGTATAAATGACTGCACAAGATACAGAGCAGGGGAAAGTGGAACTCATTGAGTGCTAATTAATACTAATGTAGAGTAAAAGAAAATATCCAACATAGTATTGTAAATAAAAAATTCAAAAGGATACTACATTATCTTCAGTGTTTGTTTATACCAGCCATGTTTTACCCTTGTCTTCTTCAGTAGAGATGCAACAAGAATCTTATGGTTGACTTAATTTAAATGGATAAGGACAATCATACTGAAGAACATTTTTCTGAGCTTTCTATATGCAGTTAAACAATTTGTATCTTTTCTTATTTTATTAACAGTATAGATTTTATTTGAGGTCAGATTCTGCAGTCACTTTTGGACAGAGCACTTCACCCTAAGTGAAATTACACCATGCCTTGGTGATAAGTCTTTGTTGGATCATTTGTGAGTCCTACTGTTGTAAATACTACATCCTGAGAGCAGCTGGGTCTGATTCTGCTGTCAGTTACATTGGTATAACTCTGGCATCACTTCATTGACTTCAGTGGAGTTTCCTCTTAGTTACACTGGACTGATAGAAGAATCAGGGCTGTTATTCATAGGTGCTAGGGTCAGAAGGGACCAATATGATCATCTAGTCTGACCTTCTGTGCAATGCACGCCACAAAACATCATCCATCCACTCCTGTAATTAACCTCTAACCTATAAATGAGTTATTAAAGTCCTTAAATCATAGTTTAAAGACTTTAAGGTACAAAGAATCCACCAGCAAGTGAGCTGTGCCCCATGCAACAGAGGAAGGCAAAGAACCCCAAGAGCCCTTGCGAATCTGCTCTGGGGGGAAATTCCTTCCCGACTCCAAATATGGAGATCAGTTAGAACCTGAGTATGTGGACAAGACTCACCAGCCAGACACCCAAGAAAGAATTCTCCCTCATAACTGAGAACTCACCCATCTAACATCCCATCTCAGGTGACTGGCATATCTTCGAACAGTAGTCCAAAGTCAACTGCCAAACTCGGGCGTCCCATCATACCATCACCTCTCAGTTTTGAAGCCAGCTAGGTTTTTTGCCCCCACAGCTCCCCTTGGAAGGTTATTCCAGAATTTCACTCCTCTGAGGGTTAGAAACCTGCATCTAATTTAAAGACTAAACTTCCTGTTGGTCAGCGAATATCTATTTGTTCTTGTGTCCATATTGGCACTGTTACCTTTTATCTCACCTTTGATTATGAGGAATTATTACAGACTGAGTGCTAAGACCCTTAGCTATATTGCACAGTGCATTACTTCACAAGCAGTCCCATTCAAATCAGTGGAACAACTTGTGGATAATATATATTTGTGGTAATAGTAATAATATTGTAGAGCCTAGGAAACCCATCCATCCATCACAACCCCATTATATTAGGTGCTGTACAACCAGGAAATAAAAAGACAATGTCTACTGTAAAGAGTTTACAATTTAAATTAAAAAAAAAAATAACCCTAAGAAACAATGGATGAATACAGACAGACCAATGGCATGAGCATATTGTCAAGTTTTTTGTAGGGATCATGGCAAGAGGAGATTTTTAAGAAGAGAATTGAAAGAGAACAATAGGGAACATGCCTTTATGTTTGCAGTACAAACTCTTGATGCTTCTTTCATATAGATCTTTTAAAGTAGCAAGCCGATAATGTAGATATTGAAATATCTACAACTACTACATACTTCATTGACTTAAAAATACCAATATACCAACAGGTATCTTATTTGTAACCACAAGTTTCTGTGAATCAGAGAAAAATTCAAAACCTTTATTGCATTAAAAAAGGAACCCCATTATTATAACAACAAAATCAAACCACCACACCAAAAACAGACTAAGAATTTCCCCTCACACAGAAGGGTTCTGTTGCATGTAAAGTCCTCTCAATTTAAAAACAAAATAGTGAAATTATCAACTTATTGGCTATTGCCTCTCAGCTAAAATTGCAGCTGGTCTGTCAAAGAAATCAGATGAAAATTCTGAAGTGTTTTGATCTAAGACAGGTCTCTTTCCAAAAGGAGAATTCTCATTGTTTTTACCCAGAGCTGTTATGTACAGAATTTCAGATGTACCCTCTCCCACAAGAATAACTAAAAATATAGTTTTATACAAAGTAACTTGCTTTTAAATTCACTTTCTTTGGCACATGGCACATTTGTGTAGGTGGATCATCCTGCTGAAGTCATATTATGAATTCCACAGGTTTTATTTCCTTCCCCAAGATTTCCAATTTTGTCAGTAAAATGTGAAAGAGCCCAGACTTTCATACAACTTTATGGTCAAATACTGCTCTAGGCTGCATACTAGCTCTTATGAAAGAGGTGCCATGCACAGCTCTGAGGGCTGAATTTGACCCCTTGTGTAGAATTAAACTGAATGGAAATACATACACAGACACTAATAATGCTCTCTTTTTTGGTAACACTGGGATACTGCACTGGGGAAAGGGTTAGTAGAAGAAGAGGATCTGGATCAGCCCAGTGTTATGCGTAAAGGAGTTCTGAAATAAAATTTCATAGTTAAAATAGACTTTTTAGCCTCTTAAAAGAAATAAAGGCAGTTGTGATTACTGCTTATGACTGGCTACCAATTGCCACACACCGCATCTAATTTCCAAAAAGGCATTCTCTGATTTTTGTTACTCGGTCTTCCAAGAACACTCAGTCACTTGTTTATCTTATCCTCCTGTTATATCTTGTATTTTTGATTGAAAGTTCTTTGGGGGCAGGGGCTGATATTTATTATACAATACCTAGCAAAACAAAGCCCTGATCTGGCAAAGTCCTCCAGGCACAGTGATAAACATTAATAATAATACTCCAAAAATCTCCTATGTAATTACATTGTTATATCTCCCAACACCAAGGAAAAATATCATAAGCCAGAAATCTTATTAAACTCAGCATCAAATTTAAACAGTTATGGGAAGTGTTGAAACAGGTTATTGTATTAGACAAGGTTGTATTATGAAGCATAACTGCCCTCTGCGATATTTAAATACAATTTGGGAACTGTGTGAGAGTAAAGTTTAGCTATATTTTTTTATTTAATCAGCATGTGAGTGGAAGTGTTTGATTGAACTAATTCTCAGTGACTACGGTCAGGTTAGAAGAAAAGAAAGAATGTTCAGGACAAAAGCTGACAGACTGTAGAAGTGTTATATTTTAGATCACTGAAAAATGAGAGAAGAGAAAAACATTATAAATCTCATCCAGACTTTCACAAGACTGGTAAAGAATGTAAAGTTCACTGCGATGTTGGAAGTTAAATTGTGTCTTGGCAACAAATGCCACAAGCATCACATTTCTTAGCTGTAAATAAAGGCATTTTAAACCCAGTCCATGAAGCCAGTTCTGCTTGACAAACGTTCTTTCTCTAGATTCAGTTAATCTCCTTTTATTTTTTATGAAGCTTGCTCTTCAAAAGAAACCCACATTCAGAAATCTAGTCTAGCTTCTCTAAATCATGAGCATGTATACAGGCATGTATATCCCTGTACCTTCTACAGTGTGAGGGCTTTAATGATGGCCAAACAGGAAATGAGTTGGAAATTCATTTTGGTCCCAATAAGGATGCAGAAGTTCAGGTGCACACGTCTGGAATTCCTCTTTTTGAATGGATTGCTCATGAATTGTGCCATATTGATAGTTCTGGCAAATGGAAGTTCCCTACCAACAGAATACTTTTGAGCACTTCCCCACCAATTGTGCTTCAACTTTGACATAGAAGTGAGAAAGTATTTCAGACTCCCTACCCAGAATTCAATTTTTGTCTTCAATGCCAAAAGGTGTGCAGATTATCACCCAGTTGGTTCTGTGCTATTGAAACTTGACCACCGTGAAAAGAACTGAGGATCATTTGTTTTGCATGAATTATAGCACAATAGTCCTCCAGGCCATGATTCAGCAAAGCACATAAATATGGGCATAAATCCATCCTGAGTTAACAGAGCACTTAAGTCGGTACATATCTTCAAGTATGTACTAACATCCCATTGAAGATTTATGCTTAAATACTTTGAAAATCAGAACTACATTAGCAACTTCAGATTATGATACATACAGAAAATCCAGAGAATCTAAAAAGCTCTATATGCTTTAGCAATAGAAGCCAATATCATTACTATATGGAAGAACAAATAAAAATGTTAAAGTGGATTTAGTCCATTCCCATTGCTGTGCAACAGTATTCCTAACAGCATATTTCACTATTTTTGTTTTAAACATCTTAACTTTGAATGATCACTACATAAGGCCACTGAAGATTACCAGCTGCTCCATGACATTTGTGTCTTGAGAAGAAGTAAAAAACAAACACAAAAGTTTAGAATGAGATATTCCTGTACATCACTGTCCCTGGGTACTACACATAGGAAGGTTTAAAAAGTGAAGAGTGGCATTTAAAAAAAAAATATACATTTGCATTAAAGAAAAGAACAGATGGAAAATGGAAAGACCAGCAAAACTGTCATTTAAGTTCATAATTAACATGAGATTATAGAAGTGTTTCCAAAGCAATACGTTCACCCTTATTAATGAACTTTTGATTTAACTTGCTATTGCTTAAGTGTCCG
Organism: Pelusios castaneus; assembly: GCA_007922175.1. Classification (NCBI taxonomy): domain Eukaryota; kingdom Metazoa; phylum Chordata; order Testudines; family Pelomedusidae; genus Pelusios; species Pelusios castaneus. Next base: position 2,774,601 of record ML685782.1, read on the forward strand.
TGGTGGAAAAAAAATGTCTGAAGGACATGTTCAACAAGGAAGATCCACCTGTAAATACAAACTTCACACATGGGCACTTTTCTATCATGTCCTGTGGCTCCTGAAATTGATAGAGTATGTGTGTTCATTTCTTGTAACACCTGGAAGTGGCAACCTGTGTGTGTAAATGGACTCTCTACTGCAATGAGTTTCCAAGGAAAAAGTTACATTGTGCCAATAAAACAGGGGAAAAGAACCCTTCAGACTTACCACATAATAAAATAGTTTATTGCTAGTTATATAATTAAATGCCAAGAGAGTTAATAACTAACATATAAAATATCAAATGAAGGAGACAGAATTAACCAGTTTTAACAAAGGGACTGATAAACTGCAATCAGAGATGTGACGGTAGCACAGGTAGATATACCTGAGCTAGTTTTGAAATAGCTAGCTTGAACAACAAAACCGTAAGTGAAGGCACAGCCACACAAGCTTTATAAGCCCACCAGGAACCCTAGGTATGAACTCACATGCCTAACCAGTGCTGGAACATCACTGCTATTTTTATTTGAGTTAGCTAGCTCAGGCATGTCCACACATGCTGCAATCATACCTGTGAGAGAAATGTAGATATACCCTACAGACTTGTCTACACAAGAAGTTAACACGCAGCAAGCTGGGGTACAGTAACTGGCCATGTAGATAAGCCCTTAGTGATCTCTTGGATTTAATTGACATTTGTGCCATTGTGGAGGAAAAGATTAATACATTTATTGCCATCAAATTTAAAAGCAATAGTCCTTCACAAAACAAACAAAAACAAAAATGAAAGCTGTGTATGTGTGGAACATAATTTCCTGGTTAGAGTTCCCCCCCCCCCCAAGGGCAAGTTTGTCTTCTAAGTGATTGTTTCCTTTAGTGAAATTGTTGCTGTTGATCATTTATTATTTGAAATTACCTTCCAGTTGTTCACCTCAGCTGCACTGACAGTTCTGCTGTCTGAATCCTGAATGAAAAATTACTACTTAAGATGTTTTACCTTCCTCCTCCCTCCCCACATTTTTCTGCATTGGATTAACTCTGTTGTTCAGTTATAACTTTTTAGCTGACAACCTTAAAATATATGAGCAAGAACGGTGTTTTATAAAATTGATCAATGATTTTACTCAGTGCCTATGGTTCTGCTTTGTCTTAGTAAACTATTATGGTTTCTTACTGCTTTTTCTATTAGGGCATTTACAGTGATTGCTTTTATGAGATAATATGTGCTTGGCATCAGGTGGTATTAATGCTGTGTGAAGATCCACTCATTTCCTGAAGGCTACATCTAAGTAAGTCTGAATACGTGCTCAAACCTCATGTCCACATTGAAAGGATAAGATTAAAGAATTTCCCTCAGGAGGTGGCTGAAATTTAGAATTTTTCTTCTGAAGGAAATTATAAGATTTCATAATGTGTATCCTCCCCAATCACTTAGTAAAATTGAAATGTCAAAAACTTTTAATGGAAAATATTTCATGTTTGCCTTAAACAAACATTTGGGTTCAATAAGGTGGAAGAGTTTCATTTCCACTTATTTTGGTCATTTGTGTCATAGTTATGTAATATAATTGTTGAAACAACAAAGTGAAAGTCAAGCTTATCAAAACAAAACATGTACATCTCATTCAAATGAAATGTTTTGAAAAAATTAGACAAAATCAACGTTCTCATGAAATGATTCGCTTTCATCCAATCAGCATTTTTTTGATGAAAGAAGTGTTCTGCTGTAATTCTTTTGACTAGCTCTGGCTCCTCAGGCACAGTGGAATTCTACAACTAGGACAAAATCTGTGCAGAAGACAAGAGGTGTTTTTCAGCAACTATGGAATGAATTCCCACAGGAACCAAGACCCATCAGAAATATCACCTCTTCTGCTCCAAGAGCAGGGCACACTTCTTTGACCTGCCTTTTCTGATACTACCAAAGATAATACATATTTATTTAAGAGAAGAAAACAACTGCCAAAGCACTAGACTATGCACACCATTTCACCATGTCAGGGAGGAAGGAGGGAAAATTAACCACACATGACAGATGTTAGACCCATCACTTACTGCACTAGTGGAAAGTTCCAGAGGGGTAGCCGTGTGAGTCTGTATACAGCAAAAACCAACAAAAGTCCTGTGGTACCTTAGGCTGCGTCTACACTGGTAAATTAAGTCGACTTAAGCTTGCTTAAATCGACTTAATTTACTCTGTGTCCACACTACACTTTCCTTAAGTCGACTTAAGCAGCTTGCTTAAGTCAACTTTAGGAAAATAAAGTCGACTTAATGAAAATTAAGTCGACTTTATTAAACCACCTTTCTACTCGACCTAAGGTTTAATTCGACTTTTTAAAGTCGAATTAAGCCAGTGTAGCCCTGGGGTAGCCCTAAGTCGGCTTAGGGCTACCCCAGGACTACACCAATGCCCTCTCTGCCAGGGGGTGGGGGCACAGGGGGGAGCCTGGCATGTCCCCCAAAGGGCAGGGCAGAGGCCTGTGTGATGCTGTCTGGATTTAGGGAAGCATTTATGATATTATCTTCTATCCATATATCATAAATGCGCTATAATCCATAGGAACTATGTCATGTTTGGTAT
>ML685782.1:2782208-2810753 GCA_007922175.1 Pelusios castaneus
CAGACCACTTGGGTCCGGGGAAGTTGTCCCTGGGACCCGAGTGGTCCAGGCTAGGAGAGTTCCCTTCTGCCCGGGACGTGGGAAGTCCCAAGCAGAAGGGAGCCGAGTGGTCCGGAGCAGAAGGGAGCTCCTCGCTCCCTTCTCCCCTGGACCGCTCAGGAGCTTGCTCAGGGGCTTGCCCGTGTGGGGCTGGCTCTCCCTGGACCAAACAAGTCAACTTAGAGAGTCCAGTGTGGACTCTCTAAGTCAACTTAATAAGGATGACAAAGTTGACTTATTAAAGTCGACTTTTTAAAGTCAACCTTAATTCCCCAGTGTCGACATAGCGTGTGAGTCTTTCCGGATGTTTGATCACTCGGTTAGATCTTCTCATTACTACTCCTTTCTAGGATTCTGAATTTTCTCATTCCCTGACAATTTCTTCACCATGTATTGGTGATATCAGATCAGTCAGAGAAGATATACTGGAATCTACCTCTACTTTCACAGTACTGGAACTCCCTGGGATAGCTCGTAGATCCTGTCGATTACATCAAAATGTGTCCTCTTGGTCTCTTTGGACCACATAAAACCATGGATACCCCTTTGGCCCCAAGTATTTGAGGTGTGATTCCTCAGAAACACTCTATCATTTGGGGCCCTTCTGTCAAAACAGTATTTCTGCTTCCTCTTTTGATTTTCTTTCCTCCTTCCAGACAGCATCATTGTTCAGAGATGACAGCAAATTATCAGTAATAGGTAAATTAGATCTGATCCTTCTTTCCATTAATGGCTGAGCTGGAGAAAAACCATTCTCTGTGAGTGTTCTTCTGTAAACCAGCAATCCTTTATACACATTGCCCCCACTGTCAAGTCTTTTTCATCACATTCTAGCTTATGCTTCTCATTCTGGTGGTGTACTGGAGTTGATGGAAGAAGCATTTGTCAACCAATTGAGTAAGTCTTCACTAGATCCTCTCAATCAATGCCACTGCATTGATGCCTGTGGCACCGATGGTGCAGCACAGTGTAGCATGTCCCCAGAGGATCAGACCTTAATTTAAACAAATTACGTACTCAAGTTTCTATCTAGTGAAAATTGGAATTTCCTTAAAACATAAAATCTATTTTTACTAAACACCCCCAAAGCAAAGCTTTTGTTCATTCAGGACTCATTTCTACCATCTTCATTCACATTGAGTAATGCCATTGACATCAATGGAATAATATTGGGGCATCAACATAAGGGTGGTAGACTAGGTCCTTATTAGCTAACTGTTTACAGGACTGCCAATTGTCTCCCTGAGGTTTGTGCATCTCTGTGGATGTATGTTACAGAACTGGCCATGGGAGGAAGCTTTCATATATATTTTCTCCTAGCACACAGTAAATGTCCAACCAATAGCTTAACAGATGTTATCTATAAGCATCAATTCTTGATTTGTGGTGCCTTTGCACCTTTTCTCGACTGCTCTTACACACAGATCTAGACCCATAATCCCTTCTGACCTGAGTACATATAGTATGTTCTGGCTCACATGGTAAGCTGGGCTTCCTTGCATCTGAGAATGCCTTATTGATAGGACTCTACCAAATTCGTAGTCCATTCTCGTCAATCTTGTAGGCAAAGGAATTTAAAATTAGTCATTTTGCCTTTTTTCAGATGTTTACACCTGCAATTTCAGTCGGTCAGGCTAGATGCTCTGGTGGTCTCTTCTGGCCTTAAACTCTATAGCATATCACACTATATGATATGTCCCTTTCAGATTGGATGAAGCCCTTCCTGGCTTGTTGTGACCTAGCTTCCCCCCCACCCCCTTTATCCCCTAACAAGGCCATAAACCCCTCTTAAGTTGGGGTGTACAACTTCTTTTGGCTCCTGGTGTACCTTTACCAGCTCTGTCAGGGAGCGTCTTTGACATCTGCCTTTACCACATTTCCCACATTTGGGCCCTTTCCTTACTTCATCACATGCTTTCCTAATGCCTGAACACAGAGCTCTTCTTATCGGGTGGTAGCAGTTCTAGGGTGAGGAAGTCAGGAGCAGCAAGCTGAATAGCAAACTAGTAAGAAGACACAAATTTCATTGCTGAAGAGTGGCAAGAAGAATGGGGAACTAGCAGGGAGACGTGTACTTAATGACTAATGGCTTAAGCAGCTTTGTGTGGCTGGCATATGAGAAGGGCTTACCTCCTTTGGCTAAGCTGGGAGTTTCTGTGGAGAATAGTTAAGTCCCCTTTTGCCTGGATCCAGTCCCCAGCTCCCTGTGGGCCTGACCAGTGCTGAGCCCCTCTCTCTTCTCACATGCACAATAAGCTCTTTGAGGTAGACTGTTTATTATTTTTTGTTTGTATAGTCCATACAAGAATAGGCCCTAATCTTGTTTGCAGTCCCTAGGTGCTACCGAAATAAAATAATTGTAATAAGTTTTGGTTCTACATACCCCAACTGGATCACTTTCAGCTTCACACTTAAGTTCCCTTCACCACTTCACCATGGATAGGGTTTTTGTGGAAGCCTGATTCCAGGCCTCTATGTCAACCACTTATGGGCTACTCTAGAAGTGCAAGACAACTGAAAAGCCGTCCTAAATAGGTGGCCAGAAATTCCAGCATATACTCCCGCCCTCAACTTCTAGGGATGTTTGTAGTGGGCAGGGCCAGAAAGCCCAGGCTACCTTCCAGCCTACCTTTGGAGTGATTCCAACGGTACCACAAAGACTGGTGTAATAGTCTGCTCTAATTATACCGAATGCTTAAATGTCTCTTAGTGGCCCTAAGATGAGGGAACAGGAAGCTTAAAGACACCTTCCCCTGCACCCCTAGCTACATCAAGTCCTTAGGGTTACAAAAAGCTACAGTTTACAGCTCTCTGCAATGCTAGGTGATATTTTACATCTATCTGTGATACCACTGCTGTATTCAGTGGGATAAGTTAAAAGGACAAAATCAAAGATGACAGGATCAAAATTTAACTGACCTTGCCAAAACACATCACAATGGTTTTACAAACAGCTCCTGGATATTGAGATATCTATTAACTCTAATACAGGAGGGGAACATGGATACAATTCTTAATCTTCTGCTGGGCAGCTCCACACCAGCAATAAAACCAAACTCCACAGCACTGAATTAGCTTTGATTCATAATAATTTACATCACGTCATCTATGTCTACTGCCTGCCTGTTCCTTTCCTGTAAGCTGAAACTGCAATTGACAAGAAGCTTGCTCTGGAAGAAAAGACTTTTACAGCTTTTAGTCACCTGCTGGTCCCCAAGAATGGAAACCACTTGTGGGGATAGTATGAAGCAAATCTACACTCTTGCATCACGTACACATCTGCAAAATGAAGCAAGGCTGGTACCAGTAGTTTTCATTTCAGGCTAGCACCTCACTTCCTAATCTCGCTTAACAGCAGAAATGATAAATGCTTTTTGGGATGCCATACGCTATTCTCCATTCAGCTGCTTTCTGGAATAGTGTCATGAAAGCCTTCTTTTCCGTGACATTTTGTGCTCCCACAGAGGTGAAATCTTCTAACACACTTTCAGAGGATAATTTCCAGACTCATGAATAACAGTCTCTCCCTTTGTCACTTATGATGACATATAAAACCAAAATGGAGAACAGAGACACAGTACTACACTTCACAGTGTGAATTATATCTACATAAATTATGGAAAAATATTCATTTTCACATGTTTTCCTTTTGTTTTTATAATTATAAGTGTGAAGTAATTTATTCTGCCAAGATCCAATCTGTACTACAGGTGATGACTGAATTAGATGGATAGGCATAAGTAGTACTTGAAAAAAAACAGTGAAGAGGTGTCAAATATAAAATAATTGAAAGTTGAAGTGCCAAATGAGGTGTAGGTATCACAGATGAACCTTATAAAGGATACTACAATGATGGTCTGAAACACTACAACTTACAATAATATTATCATAGTGTTTTGTTCCATTTCTGTTGGATAGCAAATATTTTTTTTTAAAAATGGAAATATTTGTAAATATAACAGAACTCAAGATGATCATTCATCCTTATCCATTTCAATCATATCTTCCATTATTAGCACTACCTAGATTAGGAAAAGGAAGTGTTTTTAGAAGTGTGTTAGCTAATATATTTATAAGTACCACTGTCTTTGCGCCCACTGACTACAAAATGCTATTTAAAAATGTTTTAATGAAATGTTCACAAACACATTTGCTAACCACTTCTGTTTTCCTATGCTTTGTCTTCACGGCAGAAAATATGTATTTTTTACATCTATGTCTCTGTCAAATTTCTGCAGAAACAAGGGCAGGTAAAACAAATGAAGTGCCACAGGACTCTGTTGTTTTTCTACAATAGACTAACACGGCTACCCCTTTGGAAGGAGTCCAGTGGCACTTTTTAAGACTGACAAATGTAGTAGGTAAGATGTTATCTTGATGGTACTAGTTCAGGTAAACTCTATATCCCCACCTTGATGTATGCCTTGTCCCCACTAAGATTTTACTAGCAAAATAGTTATCTCGGTGTTTAAAAAATAAATAAATAAATACATCCAGTTTTGGAGGGTTTTTTGGGGGGTGGGGGTTGGGTTTTTTGTTTGTTTGTTTGTTTTTGCAGTGAACATAGCCCTGGTAAAAGACAACATTATTGCGAACTTAAATCCCAAAGTGATCCAAGTACATGACTGGATCTGAGATTGTAATTTGAACAGCTACATTCATAAACACACAGGAAAAAACAGGCTTTACCAATGGCAGCCAGATTATATGGGATTATAAAAAGCCACGCCTAAATAGTTTAGTTTACACCTTGTGAAAAAACCCATTTTTTAAACTCAGACTCAGGGATAGATCCCCTTTTAACTTTAAGAGCCCTCTATTCTCTCCTAGTCAGATTCGCAGCTGGTTCAGATTACTACTGAAGACATTGGAGCCATACAGTATTTACCGTAAACCCACTGAGAAACTGGCCTTTTTTTCTTAAATGTTCATCTTCCTTTGTTTTATCTCCTCCATCTCAGGCTCCCAACAGCACTACTATCAGTTATGCCCTTCCTTTTTAGGGTTCTGTTTTCCTCTAAAAATTTTAACAAGTTTCTATCAGTGAAAAAAAAAAATCTACCCAAAGAAGTCATCAAGGTATCATCATCAGAACGGCAAAAAACAACGAGAGTCCTGTGGCACCTTATAGATTAACAGATTTTCTTCGGCATAAGCTTTCGTGGGCTATAACCCACTTCGTCAGATACAATCATCTGACGAAGTGGGTTATAGCCCATGAAAGCTTATGCTGAAGAAAATCTGTTAATCTATAAGGTGCCACAGGACTCTCGTTGTTTTTTGCTGTACACAGACTAACACAGCTACCCCTCTGGAAATCAGCAGAACACAGGCCCTATTTTGTACACACAACTATGAGGTACTTCTCTCATTTTTACTGGTTTTAAACCCCTGAAACCAAACTGATCACTGCAGTTACTCCTGATTTACAAGTGCGGGAATCAGGCTTACTGACTTCCACAGTAACCCTTGCAGCATTTACACACGAATATCAGGCATGAGATGTTTCTAACCTCAAAATAAAATTCAATTTAACACTCCAAGAATGCAGAGACACACAGCACAGTGCAAATCAAGGGACAAGTGACCATCCAATCACAGTGACAGAGAGGAAAATAAAGCAAACATTTTCTACTCTAGTGTCCCAAATATGAGGAATATCTAGAAAAGTGTCTCTTCAGATTATCAGACATAATGAAATACTTTCCATTAAAAAGTGGTGAGGATAAACCTGTGCATAATTTCAGGAAATGGAAAGAACATGATGCCATGTAACAGCCTTCCACTAAAAAGGAAAACTGAACAGGATATGTGATCATGAGGAATATGACCCCAAACACCCCGTCAATCAATAACCTGAGCAGACAAGAATCTATGATTTCTGCCTCTGAAAAGAACCTGAAGAATTTCATTTTATTTTATTTTTTTCCATTTTGGTTGTCAATCCTCATTTGGTTTGTTATGCCATTATTGACTTGAACTGAATACATGTTATTGGAACTCCTAAACTTGTTCTGGTTCCAGGATCAAGTTGCACACACACCAATCTATGATGGTAATCCACAAAGTGCATGTTTTCTTCTTACATTGGCCATCCTGGCTTCTGTACTTCTAACTTACCATCAGAAAGCGTCATGATCGTGAGATCTTCAGTGGAGACCCCAGGTCCATAGCGGTTATAAGCCAGGAATCGTAAGGTGTATTCTGTGAACTTTTTCAGCCCCTCCAGTTTATATGAGAGTCCATCAATCTCTATATTCTGGGCACATAAAAATTATAGTCATTACTAAATGGAAATGCTAAGCAAGGTATGACAATAATGCTGGAGGACGAACAGATTAGACACTAGGGCTTTTCTATCTCTAAGAGGTAAAGCTAAATCCCTATTGAAATTGCTGTAAAAGGTAATTTGGAACATAGCATTGCATGCTATAGTTAAGTTCTCAGATTTTAAACTTCAGGATGTTAAACTGCTACATTTTAAGATACAAATGAATGTGGTGCTCAGACATTTAGTTTTGTTGTTATTTAAAGCAGAGTAGAAAGTTTCCTTGCTTAAATTAATCACTTTTATTCTTGTAAGAAAATAACAGGAAAAGGAAAATGGGAAGTGAAAGGGTGGAAATGGGGCTAGGAGTCCTAGGGGAATTCTAGAAAAAAAGGAGAGTGAAATAAAGGAAGATAATGAAGAGAGAAGATTGGGGAGCAGCAAGGGGGTGAAGAGCCCAGGTTAATCTGCCCTAAAATTTATGATGTCTGTGACTGTTACAGACTACTAATCAATTAATCTGGCTCAGTTTGGAGAAAAAGGGAGTCTCTGTTTTACTAACCTGTCCTCCTCTAACTCTCTATTTTAATTTTAAAAAAATCATATTTCATCCACACAGCATCTTTCAATAACTTCTGCAGGACCCTATGCCACCTTAACTTTGCATCAGCTAGTGATATACTATGTTAACAATCTGCACTGTTCAAACTTTTTATTTGCTCGAGTGCAGGATTCTTGCAGCTGAGACCATGATCTTATATGTTTCCACATAAAAAAACACCATCATTGCAGAACACCAATAATAATGATGATGTATATTCCCTTTGTTCATATCTCTCAATTCTGATAGAGCTACAGCTAATGCCTAGTTTGAATTTTATATTTTACACTCTGTGTTAGGGATGGTAATATAAATTTTACATTTGTATAAATATTAAGGCTTGTGTATTGAATTTTTGGCATGCTTGCCTGCTTAAAAGCTGAGGGTTTTTGGGATGCATATGTAAACAAGGACCAGAACAAAGACACTATGTATTATTTTGCCCTACTCACAACTACATGGGTTTTCTTTATTACTGAGAGAAAATATAAGGAATCTAGTCAACAATTTTAAGGTGTAGTGGGAGTTTGATATATGAATGTTCAAATGAAGGATAATTCTGATTCCTCTTCAAGACAGACACCGGAGCAAGGTCAAATAAGCAGTTAGGGGAGGAGGGAGGGAAAGGAGGCATGAGAAAGAAACACAAATGGGCCAGAGACGTGACCATGGTCAAAATATAACCTTACTCCATACCCCTCTTGGAGATACAAAAGAGGTAGTAACTGAAGCTCCCAGACTCAAGGCTCTTCAAAATGGAATAGGACCATTGGAAGGGGTGGTACCAGGGCTGGCACTACAAGTATAATTAAGCCTATCAAAAAGTCTGAGGGGTGGGGGAACTTTATGGGTGTGTAGAAGCATGACGGGATAAGGAAGTAGGGCTATGGTTAAGGGAAGAGAGCTTTATGAGTGTATAGAGCTATGGTTGGGGGAGGAAACTTTTATCAGCGTACAGAGGTATGGTTATGGGAAAGGAAGTTCCACTGCTGTGAAAAACTGTGGTTTTATCCTTCCTTGTCTAGCCCCGATAAACTCATTACATTGCATGGTACTCATTACATTACTGCTGCTTTTTGTCTGCAAATGTGTTTTGGACCTGAGAGAGAAAGGACAGGGGAGCCCTAACATCCTGAAATGGACTTGGTCCTTAGAAAAGGAAGTATAAGCCACTGAAGAAATAAATTAGACCATATCTATCCAGATTTCATGTGTAGAACTTCCCTTAATGTCGGTGGTAGTTCTGTTCAAATATAACAGGGATTCTGTGTTTCTGAAAATATAAAGGGTTCTTGCTAGCGGAGGGCATTTTGCTTCATTTCTAGACTTCAGCATTAAGCTAAAAAAATGTAAACTAAGGGCTTTTTCACTCCCACTTACACCCATTGTATGTTGGTGTGAATCCACATGACTTGGTTCTGCTGCCATTGCAATCAATTATAAGATTTCAATAGGCTAGCCCATTTACTTACACTTGCACCAGTGTAAATGAAAGAAGAATCAGTTCCTCAATATCTTAAGGCAGTGGTTTTCAAACTTTTTTCCTCTGGACCCAGCTGAAAAAAATCATTTATGCCCGTGACCCAACAATTACATTTTTGAGCAATGCATTCCAGTCTTTTCACAGCTGCAGGAAGGAGCTTCGTGACGCAGTTCCCAAGGGCCTGCGACCCAGTACTGGGTCCCAACCCATGGTTTGAAAACCACTGTCTTAAGGTATATTGTAATAGGCTTATGTAATATTCAGCTAAAGTTGCAAGTCAATTCTCACAATTCAAACTTGAAAAGGATGCCACAGACTATATATAATCTACTCAGTGCATTTCAATGCATATTCACAGCATCCTTATGCTGAAGAGTAACCACTCCAGTCTATTCTGCCATTGAAGCAACCAAATTTCCACTATTAATGGGATTAAAGCTTCTGAACAGCTATCCATGGTCACTTGGATCAAACGCTTCTGCTCCTTCCTGTCCAATTTTGTCACATCTGCCAGCAAAAGCCTCCTGTCACAACTAACTGAAATAAAAGTGTACAGTTCTATTAACTTGCTCACCTGTTCTTTTCCAGCAGCAGTCTCTGTGCAGAACAATCTGTAACCTTGGACTGGACCATTTGCATAGGCTGGGGGTTCCCAGGAAAGAAGAATTGAGGTAGGTGAGGTAGATACAGCCCGCAGGTTTTCTACTGGCCCTGGAACTTGCACTGTATAAAGAAAAAATGTCTGAATGAAAGCAATCATTTATGGCAGTTCAGTTCCTTGATAATTTTGTTAAGTGCTCTGGCAGATCCTGACGAAGGTGTGTCCCGAAAGAAGCTCATTTTTGGGCTACAAGACTATGCAGAGCTGAATGTTTTTAACATTGGAATTAAGTGTGTTTCTCATTGAGGAAGCATTTAATAGACCCAAATGGTGTGGTTGCAAGGTATGATTAATCTATACGGAAGCTCTGCAAAGAGATACAACATTGCATCAAAATAATTTTATAAGGACAAAGTGGCTTTGTATAATACTGCCCTTCATTTAGCATGTTCTTACAAGAAATAGGAGGTGTACTTCTGATTAATTCCTAGTGAATGGAAACAGTAGTTGTTCTCCTTTTCCTCTTCTCCCATTCCTTTCTCTTTCTGTATTTCTGCTTATTGGTGTTTTTTTTCCCTCCAAAAGTCTTCCCTGATTTTTGAAATCTATCTATCTATCTATCTATCTATCTATCTATGATGAGGTATAGGGGGGAAAAATCCAAATCTGATTAATCCCAAGACTGGTTCAAGAAAAGGAAGGATTTTAACAGCCCATTACTCTCTACTTATAAAAGAGCAAACCACAAAAGCACACAACCTAAAGTAGCCACATAAACCCAGCTTTTCAGGGAAATTTGACAGAGACTTACCATACTCAACCTCTGTATAAACTGGCTCAACTGCTATTTGTTTAACTATTGTTTTATTGCACCACATATTGGCTTGCCCTCCTAGTACCAATGCAACAATGGGATTTCAGAATCGCTGTGTTGTTTCCTACTTACATTCTTTGCCTGTGTAACTTCATGTACCCGTTTATTACTTAATCTTAGGTATATTTTATATAATTTCCTTAGGGCCAGATTTACTGGCTTGGAGACCCTGGGCTGCTCCCCAGCATGGGGGCCGCCTGCACCCCCCCATTGCTGTGGGGAGGTGCTGGGGCTAGAAGGCATTCCCGCCCCAGGCCTGCTCGAGCCAGTCTGCCTAGGGGACGAGAGCCAGCTGGCGGCTGGCATGCATCACGGTGGCCTCTGAGGCGGTCCCCCAGGGCAATGGGCCCTAGAGAGCAGCATGGGCTGGAATAAAGGCCGTGCCAGCTAGCGCTGGCTCACCCCGCCCCTGGGGGCGGACCAGCTGGGCCAGGGGTGGGGTGAGAATGCAGAGCCCAGCCTCTGGCGGCTGGTCCCCCCCCCCGCCCCTCCCCACAGCACTGGTAGGGCAGGAGCACTCAGCGCTGAGCAGAGTAGGGGCGCTGGATTATCATAGTCAAGGTCCAAAGGGGTAGCCATCTTAGTCTATTGCAGAAAAACAACAGAGTCCTGTGGCACTTTTAAAGACTAACAGATTTATTTATTGCATGACCTTTCATGGGAGATAATCCCATTTTGTCAGAAGTTCTTCAAAGCGTCTGACAAAGTGGGATTTTCTCCCACGAAAGCTCATGCAATAAATAAATCTGTTAGTCTTTAAAAGTGCCATAGGACTCTGTTGTTTTTCTGGATTATCATAAGAGTTTTAGGGGCTGGGGCCCAGGGTTTAAATCCCTTTAGGCCCTGTGATAATCTGGTCCTGCATTTCCTCTGTCTGTTTGGATTGCAAATATATGACTGCTAAAAATAACCATCATAATAAAGACAACAGAGTCCTGTGGCACTTTTAAAGACTAACAGATTTGTTGTCTTTCTACAATAGACTAACACGGCTACCCCTTTGGAATTTGACATCATAATAAAAGTGGTTTTGCATGTGCAGAGAGAGCTAGACTGGGAACCCTGTAGTCATGCTATGAGATACATGTGCATAATCTTATTACCTTCTTGGATTCATAAATGAGTACTAAACATTGTTATTGATTTAATAGGAAGAAATCATGCGGTTTAGTGTGACTGTGAGATATTAGTAAAAAACTTCAAAGATGGGTGCCTAAAGTTAAACCTGAAATCCCTATTTAGGCACCTAAAGAGCTTTCAGGTTTGACATTTTTGGTGAAAATTAATTATAGGAATTGGTAAGAAAAAGTACCTCATCCACAGTTCTGTTCCATAACAATATTTTTGTGTTTGTGCTGCACCTAGTATTGTGAAGATGCTACTGGAAACCCACACTAATAAATACTTATACAACGAAAAGAAACATAAAAAATATTTTAAAAACCAGCCATCTGACAAAATCTTGCAATTCTTGGAGTCAGTGAGGTGAGTTCCGAAATATGTCAATCTGGAACAGATTTATTTACTAACAAAAGAAAATCTGGAACAAAAAATGCAGAAAGCTGGATTATTTTCCATTTTCTGAGAGAAAATATGACTTGATAAAATTTGGGGTAGGTGGTGAGAGAGGTTTTCTGGTATGAACCAACCCAAAATGAAATTCGATACGTTTCCTTCACAAATATCATTGAAACCCCCGCAGCATTGCACAGCTCTAGCGATATTAATACGTATTTCACTCTGAATTCTGATTGTCACACATTATCAATGTTGTGCATTCACTGTTGGCTTGAACTGGTTACCATATAACAAAAGCATTACACTCAGGAAACTCCCTTACCATTAATAGCACAATCATTCCCCACATTTCAGGCAATGAGAATGAACCAATGAACTATGCTGACCAGTAGTTTCACATCAGTCTCTACAGTTCATCTGTCCTTTCAGCTGAAACCCAAGGAAGAGGGAGGAAAAAGGAAGAAAATTGGCAGAAAAGCCACAGGACAAGTGGAAAAGCAGTTTTGAAAATGATCTAAACTCTGAAGACTGGTGTGATCAACAGTGTTTAAAATATCTGAGTTGTTGTTGCATGTCAGTACCTTTCTCTTTGTCTGAATAGAAAATGGTCTATTCATATTTTACACACAGAAAATGCCGTCACGCAAAACAAACTTGCTGGTTATTCTGCAGTTGGCAGATAACAGCATTACAATTCCTATAAGAGGCTTTTCACACAGTCAAATGAATGTTACCAGACAGTTTTGCACTAACAGCTTTCTTCTGTGAAACTAACAGTTTTGTGGTAAGTGACAGGGAAAGAACATGACACTTTCTTCTGCTAATACCTGTTTATTCAACAATATGCTAAATGCAAAGTGGAGTATATCTAGAAGACTGCCCCCAGGATAAAAACCGGGGTTGACAACTTCATTCTTCCGGCCCAAAACAGAACTCTCTGCAGTAAGGATACACCTCATTGGAATGGGAGACAGAACTTTCTCAGGGGCTAGGACATTGTACTCCCTGCAGAAAGGAGAACAGAACAAACATGACAGATGTCTCTTATTAGGCTGAATGTACTACTGGAAGACACTTGAATACTATGGACACAGTATGAGCACCAATACCGAATTCAGTAGAAAGCTAAAAATCAGTGAAAGGCTGCTAATGATCTAATGTTAAATGACATTTAATATTAACACTCTGATCTGGAATATATATATATATATATCTATATATATATATATATATATATATATTTTTTTTTTTCTCTAGAGTTCCACTTCATTACATTTCAATACGTCTAACAAACCCTAATGTGCATAATTTCTTAACATTTTGGCCTGAAGAGATTCTTTAGTCTCTGCTGATCCCTGATGACAAATAATGAAAGGGAAAAGAGTGTTTGTTTTGGTTACTGTTTTCCTAAGATATTTTCCTTTTTGCTAGTGAAGACTTTAGAACTATTGAAAGAGCTATTCAAGCAGCAAAGTCAGATGTCTCCCAGAAAAATCTTTCTCTTTAGATTTATCCATTTCCTGGCCAAAAGGAAACAAACCCAAAGGTAGGAAAGAACAAAGATTAAGTGCTTTGTTTTTTGTTTTGTTGGGTTTTGGGAGTAAGGGGGGGGGGGGATGTTTTTCCCATGGGCTTTGATTAATCTGTGGACTCCAAGCAAAACGTGCTAAGCCTTCTTGTTCCATTGAGGATCCATCTCAAGAGTGACGCTTTTCAGAAATAAAAATGAGTAATTAATCAAGGAATTGAATTCTACTTATTGACTTATACTACTTTTATATCAATGTAATGTCACTGATTTCAATGGAGTTGCTCCCAATTTATGTAATGAGAA
This sequence comes from Pelusios castaneus, assembly GCA_007922175.1. NCBI lineage: Eukaryota > Metazoa > Chordata > Testudines > Pelomedusidae > Pelusios > Pelusios castaneus. Next base: position 2,795,427 of record ML685782.1, read on the forward strand.
CAGAATGAAAAGCCTAAAGCTATAAGGGGCCCAACTCTATGTGATTTTAAGTGCTGGTTTTAGAATTGGATTTGGATAATATAAGGGGCCCAACTCTATGTGATTTTAAGTGCTGGTTTTAGAATTGGATTTGGATAATGACAGAGAATATGTGGATAATACCAGGCTGGGAGGGGTTGCAAGCTCTTTGGAGGACAGAATTAGAATTCGAAATGGCAAATGACTACCCGGGAAGGAGTACTGCAGAAAGACATCTGGGACTTAGAAATAAATATGAGTCAACAATGTAACTGTTGCAAAAAAATAAAAAAGCAAGAGGCATTCTGGGAGGTATTAGCAAGAATGTTGCAAGTGAGACACAACCAATAATTCTTCTGTTCTACTCAGCACTGGTAAGGCTTCAACTGGAATACAGAGTCCAGTTCTGGGGACCACACTTTGGGAGTGATGTGAGCAAATTAAAGAAAGTCCAGAGGAGAGCAACAAAAATTATTCAAGTTCTGAAAAACATGACCTCATAGAAAAGATTGAAAATATTGGATTTGTTTTGTCTGGAGAAGAGAAGACTGAAGGTGGCATGATAATAGTCTTCAAGTATGTAAAATGTTGTAATGAAAAGGAGGGTGACAAACTGTCTTCCCTAACCAGCAATGACAGGACAATGGGGCTTAAATTCCACAAGGGAGATTTAGGTTAGACATTAGAAAAAAGTCCCTAACTGTGGCTGCATCTACTCTTGTAAATTAAGTCGACTTAAGTTTGCTTAATTTAATTTAAGCAAACTTAATTTAACCTCTGTCTACACTACAGTTTCCTTAAGTCAACTTAAGCAGCTTGCACTGGCAAGGGGTACCTCCCCTGCCCCCATGGATCTGTCCTAGGTCCCCCTAGCCCCTAGAAGTCGACCTAGGCATCCAGTGTGGACGCTCTAGGTCGACTTTTTAAGTTCCCCCCTAAGTCGACTTAAAATTTAGGTGTAGACATGCTAAGTCGACTTAAGTAAGTTGACTTAAAGTCGACTTAGTTAAATCGACTTAGCTAAAGTCGACCTAAATTTACAAGTGTAGACATAGCCAATGATCCTGACTGGCATCAACGGGGCCCCATTTCAGTAAAGCATTTAAGCATGTACTGTACGTCTATTCCTATTTGGTCAAGCACCTAAGCTCGTAAGCAGTTTCTTAACGTTAAGCACATGATTCTGGACTTTGTAGAATAGGAACAGACTGTTGAACTGGGGTGGGTGAACTTTAACGTTGGTTTCAGTGCACACAGAGTCAAGCCTAATAAAGGCTGCATTTTTAATGACTTGTCCGCTCTGATGAGGTAGTTCAAGACAGGGGAAATACAGGTTAGCATTAGAATGCATAAGGAAGGCAGAAAACCTTCTAAACTGCTGAAATAGAACATTTTTTTTTAAAAGGTCAAAACAAATGTTTTTAGATTAGGAGTTAATTTACAAAAAACTCTGTGAACTTAATTGCAGTAGGTATGTAGAAGTAGGAGGTCCAGACCCTGTTTTTCAGTGCTCAAGAAGGTACTGCTGCCTACTTTGCTCATGCATAGCTAGATTCAGTCATTCATTCCACTCATTTATGGCTGCACAACATGATATGTGCACATTTGTAGCCAGTCTCCCAAGGCACAATGTAACTCACAAACCTTCTCAGATTTTTCCTCAGCATTATCACACAGATCTTCTAACTGCTACTGAAACTTTGGTGCATAATCCTTAATTGTTTGTATTTTATCTGTCAAATCTGTGGCTATATCTATACTTGTTAATTTAAGTCAACTTAACATGTCCACACTTAAATTTTAAGTTGACTTTGAGGGGACCCTACAAAGTCAACCTAGAGCATCCACACTGGACGCCTAGGTCGACTTCTAGGGGCTAGGTGGACCTGGGACAAGTCCACGGTGGCAGGGGGGGCAAGTGCCAGGGGGCTCAGCCTTTGCCCCATTGTACCTTGGAACAATGGGGCAAAGGGGAACAGGGACCCTGTCAGGGCATAGGGGCAGGGCTCTGCCCTGCCCTGTGGGGGGGCATGCCAGGCTGTGGCTGTGCCAGCCACCCTGGCAGGGAGGGCAGTGGGGAAGCCCTGGAGGCCCCTAAGCCCTGGAGGCTACTCCACGTCTACACTTGCTTAAGTCGACTTTCTAAAGTTGACTTAAGCAGAAAGTCAACTTAAAATGAGGTTTTACAAAGTCGACTTAAATTTTCCTTAAGTCGACTTAAGCAGCTGCTTTTGGACCAACAAAAGTGCAGTGTAGACGTAGAGTAAATTAAGTCGACTTAAGCAAGCTTAAGTCGACTTAATTTACAAATGTAGACGCACCCTGTAAGCGCTTTTTCAGAGCAAGGCTCTCATCTTCCTGAGTGCCCTGCATACTTCTAGTATTACACAGTATGGGTAACAAACAACAATCCTTTCCCATGCATCCATAATCTGACCTACACTTCTTTTGTCTCAAACAGTGTCAAGATGGCTACATTTATTTATTACTATTAATCATCATTATGTATTATGCAACACTTAGACGCTCGAGTCATGTTTATTATTGTTGCTCTTCAGTTATTTTTAATCCACTTTAAAACATTTTTCTAGTGATTCATTCTTCCTTATGAGAGGCAATGATTAAAATTTTCTTTTTATTACATTTCATTTTTTCTTTAAATAGCTGATTCCTATGCAGATTCGCAATGAAAACATTTCCAACGGGACACATTTATTGTTAATAGAGTGCCTGCTTTGATTGTGTCTTTGATTCCTTCTCCCCCACCCCCCACCCCATCCTCCCCCAAATTATATTTCTATAAAATCTGCTTCCATGCTGTATTGGGCGATGTGACTTCAAAAAGCCTGCAGGCAAAGTAATTATTGGCATAATGAAACCCCTGCTTAGGCTGTTTTCCTCCTCTGTATACAGTTGAAAGGCAGGCAGAGGCTTGGCAAGAAATGCAAGAATTGCTTCTGCTGCTGATCCAGGGGTGTTCTGCTGGACACTAGTTTTGAAAGTAGTTATTGCTTAAAGATATTTTCACATTTTGTTTTGCTTTGCATCAAGTTATTACTTACATGGTATGCAATTATATTCCACAATCAAATGTATCAATTTACTGTTCTTCATATTGCTAGCAAACACCATGGACCAGATCATGTATCGTCAGATCTGCAAGCAGCAGGTCTCTTCAACATTCAGGTCTCCCAGTTCTTGTGTAAAATAAGGGCTTTGAGAGGGAAAACTGCCTTCCCTGCACAAGCCTTCTGTCTGTGTGGGAGGAAACTAATTTGTATGTTGTTAAGTGTCTTGTAAATACACATCTCTATCCAATTAACCCTACTGCAGGGAAGCTGATTAAAAAAAAGTTGACACTAATTTCTCTGGGGAAGGAGCAGAGGGACTCAGAACCAGCCATGAGCTGGTAAGGACATCAGAAGTTGGGGGAAGGGTCTTCAAAGCCAGTGTGGAGGAACTGGACTTGTAGCCCAGATCCAAAAAGGTACTGAAGAGATACTTTGTTCCTGACACTAATAGAACACATGGCTCTGACATCCTATGAAGTACATGGGGAGACTTTCCTGTCCAAGAACCGGAGTCTTTGAAACCTGCTAGCGGAGCAGGGAACTGCCAAAGCGAGCCAGGAGTGAAATGTAGAAGAAACAGGGGAGAAGAGGTACTTAGGTGCCTAAGAAGCTGACCTGGTGTGCCTTCCTCAGCTTCAAACCCTCTCCCTGAGTTAGGAACTAAACCAGCTCTGCCATTAAAGTGGCCCATATCTAGTTTTCGTATCCCATTTATGAAACACAGCGAGGGAAAACACATGCCCCCTGCATACCTAACAGCTTAGTGGTTGGGGCACTCACATGACCCAGGTTCAAACCGCTCTGCTTCCCAATTTAGGGCAGGGACTTGAAATTGGGTTTCCCACATCCCACAAGTGCCTTGCTCCGTAGATGGGTGGATATTCTAGTTTGCAGCTCTCTCAATATCTTTTGTTGGAGCTGCTCCACCGTGTTTAAATAATTAAATGCTCATTGAGCCAGGGAGTGACTGACTGGATTCCAGCAGCTCTGCACTCCCTGGGATGTGCAAGCATTGTTCCAAATCAGGCAGAGCAGGGATTCACACCCAAGTGTCCTAACTCCTTGATGGGTATTCTAACCACCAGGAAGGACACAAATACCCTCTTCCCAAATATTTTTGTTACATAATTCCAGTTGATACATTTCAATTAAGAAGTTCTATAACCTTAAAGGAATTTTTTTTAATTTGCATATATGGCATGAATAAATACAGATTTACAGATGCTGGGGTGCAAATTTATCATCTTGTATGGCAGGGATAAACCATGCATGTAAGTCATGTATCAAAGTCATTAAATGAGCTACAAAAGCAATAAAAATAAAGTGTTCAAAAGTCTAACAAATGGAGGGGAGGTGCAAAAGATGCTCCTCGCCTCGGGCACCATTTAATCTAATGCTGGCCCTGCATGTACTCAAACACATGCTAGCTCTGCTCAAGTTATTTTGCTAAAATTGCAGCAGTTTGGGTGGCAGCTTGGAGTAGCCACTTCAGGGAAGAATTTGTAGGAGAAGTAGAAGTCATTGGCAACCTTGGACAGCAATGACCAAGGAATGGTTGAATTCAGGAGCCTGACAAAAGGAAGAATGGAGATCAGCAGAAAAGGACCCTGGACTTCAGAAAAGCAGACTTTGGATCCCTCAGGGCATTGATGAGCAGGATCCCTTGGGAGGCTAATATGGGAGTGGAAAGGAGTTCAGGACACCTGACTGTATTTTAAAGAAACCTTACTGAGAGTGCAGGAACAAACCATTCCAATGTTCAGAAAGAATAGCAAATATGGCAGGTGACCAACTTAGCTTAACAAATAAATCTCTGGTGAGTTTAAACACAAAAGGAAGTTTTCAAGAAAATCAGGAAGGCCAAAGTATAACTGGAGTTGCAGCTAGCAAGGGATCTTAAGGAGAACAGGAAGAGTTTCTACAGGCATGTTAGCAACAAGGTGGTCAGGGAAAGTGTGAGCTCTTTATTGAATGGGAGATGCAACCTAATGACAGATGACGTGGAAAAGGCTGAGGTACTCCATGCTTTTTTGTGCTTCTCTCATCACAGACAAGTGTAGTTCCCAGACTACGGAAATGGGCAGCAGAGTATGGGAAGGAGGTGAGCAGCTGTCCGTGGTGAAAGAAGAGGTTCAGGACTATTTAGAAAGACTGGACATACACAAGTCCCTTGGGCCAGATGGGTACTGAGAGAATTGGCTGATCGGACTGCAGAATCACTGGTCATTACCCTTGAAAACTCATGGTGATTGGGAGAGGTCCTGAATGATTGGGAAAAGGCAAGTATACTGCCCATATTCAAAAATGGGAAGAAGGGGGATCTGGAGAACTCCAAACCAGTCAGCCTCAACTCAGTCCCCCCAAAAAATCATGGAGCCAGTCTTCAAGGAATCCATTTTGAAGCACTCTGAGGAGAGGAATGTGATCAGGAACAGTCAGCATGGATTCATCAAGGGTAAGTCATGCCTGACTAATCTAATTGTCTTCTGTGATGAGCTGACTGGCTCTGTGGATGAGGGGAAAGCAGAGGACATGATATACCTTGACTTTAGCAAAGCTTTTGATATGGTCTCCCACAGCATTCTCACCAGGAAGTTACAGAAGTATAGGTTGGATGAATGGACTATAAGGTGGATAGAAAGTTGGCTGGATCATTGGTTTTAATGGGTAGTGATGAATGGCTTGATCTCTAGTAGGCAGCCGGTATTAAGCAGTGTGTCCTGGGGAGTCTGTCCGGGGGCCAGTTTTGCTCACTGTATTCATTAATGATCTGCATGATTGGGTTGGTTACACACTCAGCAAGTTTGCAGGTGACACTATGCCTGGGGGAGTGGTGGATATGCTAGTGGATAGGGATTACATACAGAGTGATCTAGACAAATTGGAGAATTGGGCCAAAAGAAATCTGATAAGGTTCAGAAAGGACAAGTACAGTGTCTTGCACTTCAGAAGGAAGAATCCCATATATTGCTACAGACTGAGGACTGACTGGCTGAGCAGCAGTTCTGCACAAAAGGAAATGTGGGTTGTAGTGGACAAGAAGCTGACTATGAATCAACGGTGTGTCCTTGTTGCCAGGGCCGGATTAAGGTCCTTGTAGGCCCTAGGCACTTCTGTTTCGTAGGCCCTTTGGTGGATGCATTTTTATGGATGTATCAATTTCTATGGGTAGATGGGTGATCAAAAGTTCATCTCCGGTGTTTATTTCTCACTTTATAAAAAAAAAAAGAAAGATTGACACAACTCTACCTCTTTGTGTATATATTGTGCCTATCATTGCGCGCGCTCTCTCTCTCCCCCACCCCCTTCAAGAAGAGATCTTTGTTACAGTTTTTATCATAAAAATAGAAAATAATGGTCAAAATTTTTTCATAGGCCCTTTAGTTTTTGTAGGCCCTCGACACAGTGCCTACTGTGCATTAATAGCAGCAGATCAAGGGAACTGATTATTCCCCTCTATTCAGCAGTTGTGAGCCCATATCTGGAGTATTGTGTCCACTGTTGGGCCCCACACTACAGAAAGGATTTGGAAAAAATGGTGAGAGTCTAAGATAGGACAATGAAAATGATTAGGGAGCTCAGGCATATGACTTTTGATGAAAGGCTGAAGGAACTGGGCTTATTAAGTCTGCCAAAGAGAAGAGTCTATTTTGAGAATCTCACTTGGGGCTGCCAATGCATCAACTTGAATAGCTCATTAGTTCTGACCATGTATGAGTATGTAGGTGTATTTGCATGTGCTGACCAGTGGAAACTCGGGTGCTCAGAGGATACAGGCAGCAGCTGACTGGTAGTTTTGAGAATGTCATTGTCATCTAAATGTTGCATTTAAATGCCTAAAGAAGCAGTTGGGTGCCTAAATCCTTTTGTGAATCTTATCTTATATGCAGACAGTGCTGTTCCTTTAGTAATTCTCCCAAGATGTCGGTCTTAGTGGACATGGGTTTTTTGTTTGTTTGTTTTAAAATAGATTGTGGGTGCATATGGGGATATACTCGTATTACAGAAGCTTGTGGAACCAAGAGGAATTTTGCTGTGTTTTCCTCCAGCTAGTCTTATTACCAAGAATTTCCCAGGAGAGGGACGATAGTGCTGTGTTGTTTCCTTAGGAACAGATACTCTGAAAGACAATGTGGAAAGAACTACACAATGTTGGAAGACAGATTACAGAGTTAGATTGGAAATACCTCGTTCAAATATTTGGCATTGATCTTTTTTTGGACCTATTTAAAAAAAAAAAAAAAGCCAAACTCTACCTCTAAAGTGGGAAGTTATTCACGTTTTTTATTCACTGATATCCAAATGCCTCAGTTCCTACTCAAATTAAATTGCAGGGGAAACCAGTGAGCCACTGTGAATCACCACTTGGAAATTCGGAATATGATTTTCTCTGTCACAGGCAAAGCAAGCTCTTCTACTACTCCTATATCAGTCTTTTTTTAGGTTTTCCTTTCTTTGTAAATTACAGCAAGACTAGAACCAAAGACCATATTTTGTTCTGTAGGATGTTTTAATTAGGAACAGCAATTTGTAAAATTCTTTGGTGGCTGTGAAGAGGGTGAAGCTGCATAATATAGTATTTATTATCTGTACGGATGTGTAGCATCTTTCATCACAGGCAAGTGTTTTTCAAACATTAATTAAGACTCACAATGCAACACAACTGTGAAATAGGAATTTATTTGTTCCTTTTAAAGTCAGGGGAAAGGAAGATACAGGAATAAGTGACTTGATCACAGCTGACTCAGTGTGCCAACAGCAGAACAGGATATAAAATAAGAGACAAAGGACAAATTGTGTTCTTCATTTGCACAGATGAGACTCCCGCTGAAGTGAATGAGATTAGAACTTGGCCTCAGGACTCATGACTCCAAGTCCTGCACTGTAGTTACAAAATAGTATGATACTAACTGGATATAACAAATGATACTAACAAGATACAGCATAAAACACAGAGGAATAGAAATGCCACCCTCTCACCCACACACATGCCAGTGCCTGGTTCCGTAGACAGCAACAGACATGAGCCGAACCTGAGTCCAAAAACATCAACACTGCAATTTTACAGCCCTGCAGCCTGACTCTGAGACAGCTGACATGGGCCAGCTGCAGGTGTTTAACTGCTGTGTAAATACATCCTCAGAGCACTGACATTTGAAGGAGTCATCGCCACAAGTTTTAAACTCAGGGGTTCCTTTCCTGATCTGTGAAGAGTTGGGCTGGTCATATGCAGACAGATTTTCATTTAAGTAACTAATTAAAGACCAGATTTTTTTTTAAAGTACCCACCAACTCCCCCAAGTGACAATTAATCAAGATGTTCCAAAAGGGTCAGCTTATCCTAAAAAACTATGGGAGCTGATCTCACGAGTATCTTGCTGGCTCTCCTCATTGTTTACAGCTGCTAAACAGCTGTGAGAGACAGCAAAACATATATTAAATGAGTTAGTGATATTACTTATCCACAGGAACAACTGCTGTAGTTGCCAACGGGAAGCTACATACTTGCAAATGAAAGAAGTGGGTCTATTTAAGAGTGTCTGGGTCCAGGAGACAAGTTCTGTGTTAAGATGAAACTACGCTTAAGTTGACCTAACTTAGTCCATGTCCACACTAGGCTTTCATTAAGTCAACTTAAGGGGCTTCCTCAAGTTGACTTAATAAATACCACTGTTTAGGTCAACTTAACAGCTAAGTCAATTTGTTAAGTTGACCTAAACCCAGTGTGGACACCCTAAGTCGACTTAGCTTTCTAAGTCGACACTAAGTCAACCTAGGGCTGGGGACAGGGGAGCCATGGCTCCCTTCTCCCCGGGACCCCTGTTCCCTGATGGAAGGGAGCTGTGCTCCCTTCTTGCTGGGAAGCTTTGGGATCCCAACAAGAAGGAAGCCATGGCTGCCCTCTCCCTGGGACCCGTGGGGGTCCCTGCAAGAAGGCAGCCGCAGCTGCCCTCTGCCTGGGACCCAGTCCCGGCTAGAAGGGAGCCACAGGCTGGGCTCCCTTCTCCGGGACCAGAGCGGTCCCGGACAAAAGGGAGCCCCACTCTCTTCTCCCCAGACCCACGGGATCCAGGCAAGAAGGGAGCTGCCAGCACTCTGCTGACAGGGGATCCCTGAGGTTCCCCTGTCAGCTGAAATGGGGGGAAGGCAGTTGCCATGCTCCAGCTGACAGGGGATCCTCAAGGTTTCCCTGTCAGCTGGAGCAGAAGGACGGCAGCTCAGGGATCCCCTGTCAGTTGGAGCACAGTAGCTGCCTTTCCCCATGCTCCAGCTGACAGGGGAACCTTGGGGATCTCCGTCAGCTGGAGGCAGCTTCCTTCCCCGGTGCTTCACTGACTGGGAAACCTTGGGGATCCCCTGTTAGCGGAGCGCTGGTGGCTCCCTCCTTGCCCAGACCCACGCGGGTCTGGGGAGCAGAGAGTGGGGCTCCCGGCAAAAAGGGACCCATGAATCCTTTCTGCCAGGACCGCGGCTCCCTTCTCAGCAGAATCGGCTTAACTTTTTAAGTGTAGACATAGCCCTAAAGTTTCTGTGCTTCAGTTTGCCTACTATAAAATGGAGAAAATACTTCCTTCTGCTCACTCCTTATCTTTTTAAGATTGCAAGCTTTCTGGGACAAAAACTTACTCAAACTATGTACAGCTCCTAGCACAATGGGGGCCTTGATTTTAGGGTCGAAACAGTGTTACAAATAAATATTGTTCATGGAGGTGACTTCTTTGTTAATTATCATATGGTTAGAGGGAGAAAAGTGATCTTACAAAGCCTCTGTACCAAGTACGAGATTCAAGCATGGGGAATAAAATTCGGTTGAACCATGTCAATTTGAAGCATCAATAAGGCTCTTCTTTCACTGACAACCCACTGTTATGATAAAGTTTTCTTTCAGTGGATGTATTCAGAAGATACCATGATGATGGGTGTTAGCTGGTTTAGAGAAAGCTGTATATAGGCATATAGATTTCAGCTAAATGTTATCCAGGAACAATTTTGGAATGATTTTGAATAAAGTAGCAGTGTTGTGCTCTTATGGTGACAGATAAACTCCATTTTACTTTATAGTGATTGCTTAATCATGTGAAATCATGTCAGACTAATACTAAATTAAAAACGTAAATGTGCTATGCAAGGACTACTAAATCAAAATGATGTTTTGATGGATCTGAAGATGAAGGGAGGAAATTGACCATAGTCTTTTGTAAATTGCAAAAGTACTTCACATTGAGAAGACAGTTTTTTTCTAAGTGAACATCTAAGTTGCAGAGCTTATTCAAAAGCTGTGGGCTGCATTCTTTCTTAAGCAGATCTTACTACAGAGCAAGGGATAGGAATTCTTGATGCTTCAGTGGAAATTGGTTTTCTCCTACCACCACAAATAGGGTAATAGGCTTCCTCAAGAAAAGAAAAAAAGAAAGAAAATCTTGGATTGTGAAGGAACTATGCCAGGCTCCTCTACTGCAGTTTGATACCATGTGGCATACTTGTTAAAGCTGAAGGTCTAGAAACCGGAGATGTAATACAACTAATGTAATGTCTCAATTAATATGTTAGATAAATATGCAAAATCACAGTTGGATGCATGTAGTTAAAACACTACCACAGCAGAAATAGAGTGATTTGTCTCAGCCAAACCATAAACTGCTATGTCAAGTCCATAGTGGTGTTGACCCCACAGAAGGAGGAGCTCTCAGACCACTCAGAGGAGATTGTGTCTCTCTCACTCTTTCTCTGGGGAGATGTTCCAAATCTACCTTCCCTGTTCCTCACAAGCTAGACTCCTAGGAGCTGTCTCCCGTCCTGTCCCAATTGACTCAACTCTCATAATATAATTTACCCAGCTATACACAGGCACCTTATCCCCAATACATCCCATAGGCACCATGCTCTGAGGTCCACTGGGAAGTAGTGGTGAGATGTTCTACACTTCTAAGCACTAGCCATGGACTGAAGCAACCTAGCTGAGACTACCAGTGAAATCCTGACCTTACTAAAGTCAGTACTCACCAGGTCAAGATTTTACCTACAAAATGTTTGTGGGTAGAGTCTCACCCTCACTTACTATTTAAATCTAATTTCCCAGGAGATTCAGACTCTCAGCTGTGTGTCCATGGAAGAAAAAGCATGCACAAACCTGTGCAGGTTCCTGCAGACAGCTAACTTTGTCTTATGAGTTTGGGTTGAGGAGGTGGAGTAAACCCGGCTCACTTTCCCATCCTGTCCATTCACACAGGATCCAGAACTCCATGGAACCCTTGTGGAAGATCTTCCATAAGATTCAGCGTGCAAATGAATAACATGCCCTTGAAATAGATTTTGTCTTTTGTGGACAGCTGCATCTATGGCTTGTGGCTGTCTTCTGCTTATGGAAGCAGATGGGACTATGGGGTCCTGTATTGTTATAACAATACTCAGAAATACTGATAATCTTAACATTTCCTAGTGTCCTCTGAAATGAGATAAAAAGCATAGATCAAAAGGGAATACAGATTTCCATTTAATAAATAATATCTGACATATATTATCTGTTCTTAGGAAAACAACTTGTCATGTTGAGTGAAAATAACCTTCATTGAGGAAAAGGGGAAAAATATGAACTAAAATCAATAGAAAAAGCTATTTGCTTCAAGCTTATTGGAATTCCCTCTGAAATGACTATAATTGACCATGATACAGTCCATTCAACCAGCAAGAGACAGATTTCCACATTGGGAAGTTTATGTAGACATTGATATCAGCCATAACTAGAAAGGCCTCATCAAAACGGTGAAAGAAAGAATCATCAATTTCAATTATCATTGCAATATAGCATCAAGGAACTGGGCAATAATGCAGGGGAATGAGGGCTCATGCCAAGACAGTGATTTATAACAAGGAGCAGGAGCAGATATGTCCATTTTGTTTTTAGCAGCTTGCATAGGCTAACTCCAGAGTAACCCAAGGAAGCCTAAAGTAGTAGTTTTCACTGCTACTGTTATAATTATTGATGCTTTTATGATAACTTGGCTGATATTACACTTTGATAACTGATGGTAATAATACACTTATCTCAGGTGATAGTTTACCTGGCAAAGGACTTCACAAGAGACACTCGAAATCATTAAAGTTCAGGGCCATTTTTATACCTAAGAAAATGCAAACAGTTTTTTTTTAATTCTGCTATATATGTAAAACATGACCTTTCTGCTCAGAATAGAATGTCTTTCTATTGTAGCGACAACCTTGTTAATTAGGAGCAACTCAAGTAAGTACCTGTGTGCTTCAGTCACTGATTCAGAGGGCAGTTAATAAAGTACTGTCAATTCTACCATGAGTATGAAGCTAGAGAAATCTCTTTAGAGGATTATTCATAATTTCACTAGTAAAGATGCACTGTACACTTCAAATGTACAAATGTTATCCTGGGTTCCTCATACCATGGTACCCAAGACACTTAGATTTAACAAGATCTCAGAAAAGGGATATGGAGTTATTCAAGTTCAATTGCAATTATATATCACTTGAAACACCAGTGTTCCATGGAACACAGTTTGGGAAATGCTGATATAGATGATAAGACAGCAATCTGTTAACAGTCTCACTGTTACTACATTCTGCTCCGATATGTTGTAAAACAGCCTACTGCTTATCTACTTGGCATGCAGCCACAACAGCAGTAGCAGTTGTTTTTGCATGATTCTTTTCCAGTAATGATGATGGTTCCTTCTGGCCTTAAAGTCTGAGTCTGAAGATATAATAGTATTCACCCCAGGAACTCCAGATTCCCTGAATTAAGGGGCTAAGTTGCACCTCTCCCAAAAAGACATCCTGAAGAACTGGCTGGCTGTAAAATTTTGCCCTTGACCAAAAGCAGAAAAAGATTATAGAGCATATGTCCTAAGAAGCAGACCGATGCTTCATGTCATAAAAATGACAAATGGAGATGTAGACACATTGCCTACCTACATGGGTTAACACATCAATTTGCACCTTCTGGTAAAATCTTCTAAGGTTAGTGGTTAATAATCCGTGGACCAATCCAGAGACACATTACACCAAGGCTTTCTGAAACCCCGGCTGGCACTGTTTCGTTGGCCAGAAAAATGATGTCGCTATTGTTATGATTAATGTTGAAAATGTGAGCATTGACATCTGAAATGTTTGAATGAGAAATAACTATGGTACTACTGTGCTGAGCAATATTGAACATTTAATACTAGGGGCCCAATTCAGCCTTCCTATGTCATCGTGACCAGCATAGACTAGGAGAGATACAGTCCCTCCATCAGTACACAAGTATGACAGGGTGGCTGTCCCACGCCGGTCATGACGTGTTGAAAGGACCCTGGGGGACAGCCAATCGGCATGAGAAGCAGGAGAGCCAATAAGGGCCCAGATGCCCCATATTAAAGAGAGTAGAAAAGCCAGAGTAAGGCAGTCCATCCTTGGAGTTCAAGCAGGAAAGGCTGGCTGCCCAGCTGACTGAAGGTGTCAGCATCAGGACACTAGCTGCTGACTACTGGGACTCTGTGGGAGCCAAGGTCTTAATGCGGACAAGGTACTGGGGCTGTGGAGAAGCAGCCCAGGGAATTTATTGAAGAGTAAAGGACAGAGGCAGTGCAGAGGTCACTACACATAGGGTCCCTGGGCCAGGGCCTAGAGAAGTGAGTGAGATGGGGGTGCCACTTAAACAATTCCCCTCAAACACCACACACACACACACACAGAGGATGGTGGAGCTAACTGTGGGTTGATAGTTGAAGCTGGATTCTGAAATGGACTTTAAAAAGGGGACACGTTTCCTGTTTTTCCCAGCACCTGACCTGTGCATGTGAAATTTTTGAGTGTTATTTCTATGGTCTTTATAGTTCCTAAGAAGTTTGGTTTAGAAACATTTTAGCAGGAAGTGTTTAAAAACTGGGCGGTGTCTGAAATTTGTCTGTGTCAATCTGATATTCTTTTACAACTATTTAAAATATTGCCCCCGATACAAAAATTTCTTAAGAAAGAAAACTTCAGTATATCAAGTCAACATTTTTTTAAAAATAATTTAAGGTTGTTTTAGCCATTATTTGTTTAGTTGCACTGACAAAATCTTCTCTGTAACAGACATAAAAAGATATTTTCAAAAGCACTAGGAGGGCAGATTTACAAAACCACCTAAAGAGGCAGATGGACACCTACTGAGATTTACAAAAGCACTTAAACAGGGATGGGCCTAACTCCCATTTACTTCAATCAAAGTCAACAGAACTTGTGGCTATTTTTTACAGAAGCATGTACATGATTTAGGAGCTTAAATCCCACTGACTTTCACTGGGGCATATGCTCCTAAATCACTTATGGCCTTTTGAAATCCACCCCTAAAATCTTCTTTTGGCAGCTACACACTATCCAGTTTTATTCTACCATGATTACTATACACCAGCGATCACACTCTGGAACCTTACTTCTGTCCCTTATGGATGCCAGCCTTCCAGCATTTCTGTTACCATACTACCTCATTCCTACACAATAAGCCACTACACACGAGTCCAGAATTAATAGTGGTAGGAGGGGACAGTTTGGTCGAGCAGTATATTCAGAAGATGGGCAAGATTAGGATCTAAGTAGCTTGAATTTCAGATGTGCTGTGAACTGACAAATCTCACAGGCAATGCAGAGAGTCGGCTACTCTGAAAAATAAGGATGTTTATTTAAATATCTAAAGTTGGACTGAGATGCCTAACGTAGGCAGCCAATTCTGAGAAATTTGGCCTGAGTGTTTGTCTACTGTTGATAATATGTATATATGCTATGTATGCTCTGAAATAGTCTCTTAATAACCAAGCCGGTTCTGTGTTGTTATGGATCTCTGACGACATATTTGGCTCAGTTCAACAGGTGGCTGTTTGCCTGAGGAAAATCAAACAACAGATTAAATGCCCACTTAAAGGAGAAACTGCCTTTCCCTTTGCCACCACAAAAAAACCTGAAAGATTTCCCCCACACATACTGTTTTTAACATGGGGATAAAGAGGGATTTAGAATAGCCTTGATGATCGCAGTATGTCCTGTCATAGTGTTGAAAGACAACAGAGTCCTGTGGCACTTTTAAAGACTAACAGATTTATTTATCGCATGAGCTTTCGTGGGAGAAAATCCCACTTCGTCAGATGCTTTGAAGGTGGGAAACTTACAGAATGGGAGGAAATTAAATGCAGGGGAGTGTATGACACACACTCCCCTGCATTTAATTTCCTCCCATTCTGTAAGTTTCCCA
>ML685782.1:2810853-2826059 GCA_007922175.1 Pelusios castaneus
AAAGTGCCACAGGACTCTGTTGTCTTTCTACAATAGACTAACACGGCTACCTCTTTGGAATTTGACTGTCATAGTGTTGTTATTCATTTGATTCTTTTTCTTACTAGAAGAAGGCCAGAACATAGAATCAAACACATTTCAAGCCTGTTTTTACCTACTTTCATTATTACTCCAAACACATTTAAAAAAAAATAACAGAAATTTGCTCCTACCTTGTATAGAACAGACTCTAAGTGTTGAAATAAATCACTGCAACTGCTTTCAAATGATTTTTTTTAAGCAATCATAGATATAGTGACAGTTCATCTTTGCTACTGAAAATGCAGATTTTGATGATGGATTATAACAGAATGAGTTAGCGCCTCCTGTGTATGACTGTCCTATTGATTTATTAGGAAAGAATGGTTTTATCATAGGCCCAAACCTGAAGTTTTTTATTTAGGTTTGAGCCTTCTCCCACTGTTCCTACTGACCTCAATAGGAAAAGATCTGGCCTCATTTTTTACTGAAAGGTTTGGAGCACTTTCAACTTCCCTTGTCTTTGCTGAGAAAAAAAGGTATATAATCATAGAATCATAGGCTATGTCTACACTTGTTAATTTAAGTCAACTTAGCATGTCTACACTCAAAAATTAAATCAATTTAAAGGGGACCCTGCCAAATCAACTTAGAGCATCCACACTGGATGCCTAAGTCAACTTGTAGGGGCTAGGTGGACCTGGGACTGGTCCACGGTGATGGGGGGGGGGGGACTCCTTGCCAAGTGCCAGGGGGCTCAGCATTTGCCCCATTGTACATGGGTACAATGGGGGCTGAGCAGGACACGGACACTGGCAGGGCATAGGATCAGGGTGGGCAGGGCTCTATCCTGCTCTGTGGGGGGACATGCCAGGCTCTGCCTGTGCCAGCCACCCTGGCAGGGAGGGCAGTGGGGGAGCCGTGGAGCCCCTAAGTCGACTTAAAGTCGATTTAGGTCTAATCTGTATCTACACTGGCTAAGTCAACTTAATAAAGTCGAC
The DNA here is from genome assembly GCA_007922175.1 of Pelusios castaneus. Lineage (NCBI taxonomy): Eukaryota > Metazoa > Chordata > Testudines > Pelomedusidae > Pelusios > Pelusios castaneus. The sequence goes on from ML685782.1 coordinate 2,811,873, forward strand.
TTAGCCAGTAAAGTCGACTTTATACTAGGTTTTATAAAGTCGACTTTAATTTTCCTTAAGTCGACTTAAGCTGCTGCTTCAGTCGACTTAAGGAAAATATAGTGTAGCCGCAGATTAAATTAAGTCTAGTTAAGAAAGCTTAAGTCGACTTAATTTGTAAGTGTAGACACACTCATAGGGCTGGAAGGGACATCATGAGGTCATCTAGTCCAACCCCCTGCTAAAAGCAGGACCACTCCCACTAAATCATCCCAGCCAGGGTTTTGTCTAACCAAACCTTAAATATTTCCAAGGATGGAGATTCCACCACCTCCCTAGGCAATCCATTCCAATGCTTCACCACCCTCCTAGTGAGAAAGTTTTTCCTAATATCCAACCTTGACCTCCCCAGCTGTAATTTGAAACCATTGCTCCTTGTTCTGTCCTCTGTTACTACCGAGAACAGCCTAGCTCCCTCCTCTTTGGAGCACCCCTTGAAGTAGTTGAAGGTTGCTATCAAATCCCCTCTCAGTCTTCTCTTCTGTAGACTAAATAAGCCTAGTTCCTTCAGTCTCTCCTCGTAAGTCATGTGCCCCAGCCCACTAATCATTTTTGTTGCCCTCCAATGGACTCTTTCTAATTTGTCCACATCCTTTCTGTAGTGGGGAGCCCAAAACTGGAAACAGTATTCCAGACGCGGCCTCACCAGTGCCGAATAGAGGGGAATAATCACATCCCTCGATCTGCTGGCAACACTCCTACTGATGCAGCCCAATATGCCATTGGCCTTTTTGGCAACAAGGGCACACTTTTGGCTCATATCCAGCTTCCCGTCCACCAACTCCTTTTCTACAGTGCTGCTACTTAGCCGATCGATCCCCAGTCTGTAGCAGTGCATGGGATTTTTCCGTCTTATGTGCAGGACTTTGCACTTGTCCTTGTTGAACCTCATGAGGCTTCTTTTGGCCCAGTGTTCCAACTTGTCTAAGTCTCTCTGAATCCTGTCTCTGCCCTCCAGTGTGTCTACCATTCCCCCCAGCTTAGTATCATCCGTGAACTTACTAAGCATGCAATCTATCTCATCATCGAGATCATTAATGAAGATGTTGAACAGAACCAGCCCCAGGACCGATCCCTGGGGCACTCCACTCGTTACTGGTTGCCAACTAGACATCAAGCCATTGATTCCTACCCGCTTGTAGAAGAGATATAATAACTCACCAGATCAGGTCCCCAACCAATAGAAATAGGAAAGCTCCTTAAACCTGTAGCTGCTGATGGGAAATATGACATTAAACCAATATCAGTCTTTCTTTCAAAATGCATTATCTTTTCTCACTCTTAATATGCAGAGCTGAGAAAGGAGAATATACTCTTGTAATACATTACAGTCATCTACGTGACACTCTCTTCCAGCACTCGGGGACCTCTCTGATAATGAAAATGCCTCGGATAACTAGGAATACAATAAATTCTAACAGAAAAGGGTTGCACCACTGAAACCCCTTAAGACATAGACCAATGTCTGAAGAGATCGACATGATTATATCAATGAGCTAGAATTATCAACAGTCATTCATTTTCACTGAAAAACCAGTCTTCAGTCCTGCTGACAGTGACCACACGACCTTCCTTTGATTATGTTTATCTCACGTCTAATCACAATAGATATGTACTGAGATAATAGCAATCTTTTGCTCCAGCTTGAAAACCTTTGATCTGTGGGTCTTTATCACTCTCAAACATAAGTTGAGAATCACTGATTGTAACCAATAGTCCACTCTTTCACGTCACACAATTATGTTTCTTTAAAACAGGCAGCAGGATCTGAAATAGCAGATTATCAGCAGTCAGTACTATGCTAGTTTTTATAATAGTTGACCTGCAAAGTCAGGTCTAGTTATGCCATGCTCTCCCACGAAAGCTCATGCGATAAATAAATCTGTTAGTCTTCAAAAGTGCCACAGGTCTCTGTTGTCTCTCATCTTTAGTTTTAGAAACACAAGGCTCCTCTACTTTTAGCAGAAGTGCTCACAGCAGCAAAACTTCATAGAGGGACTTCCATGGATGTGGAGAGGCTGGATCAACCCTTAGTGTGCAGCAGAGAGTTAATTCTATCACAAGGAGCAATAACTCGACAGTCTGTGGTTGGTTAGGTTTCCGGAGGAGTATGCCATATAGTGAAACCCTTCCTCCCAAACCTTCAGCTCACCAACTTTTCCATTGTCAAGTGATTGTGTGGCTATTTCATGGAGAGGTGAAAAGGCTAGGCTTAATGGAGAGAAGCATGCACTTAGCCAATTTTCTTCCTCATGGAGGTTACTGGCTTTCTGGTGGATTTGCTCCCTTCTGTACAACGCAGTTGGGGGTGGGCATATGGATACACAGATGGGCCCCTATGCTTCAGTTAAGAAATATAATAATACTTCCCTACATCGGAGGGATGTAGTAAGGCATAATTCATTATTCTTCACCAAGCTTTTTAAGATTCTCGGACAGAAGGTTAAATATAAGTGCAAATTAAAAGGATTCCATTAGCATCAGAGATCAAAGGGACTGTTTAAAGGGTGAAAAATACATGATAGCTAAGCAGTAAATCAAATCAAATTGTACAAGTATATATTGACATGTCTTCCAATTAATTGCTTCTTTTGCCAGCCACTTCCAATACACATATTATAGAGAAACAGGGTTATTAAACCACATGTCTAAATACCTCAGGGTAGTGAAAATAATGGAGTTGGGGCCCCAATGTGGAGACTACCTTCAAAATACTTCTGAAAGAGAAGTTCAAACTCCCAAGCTAGAAATAGACCCATTTCTATACTCTCTGCTACCCAGCTACTCTATCAGCATCTTGAAGAGTCAAGATAATAACTTACAAAATCTCCACATGTGGTATGAAAAGATTAGACAAGATTTAAGCAGTCAGGGATTTAAATCCTGACTGATAATACAGTGGTGAAATTATATACCATAAAATAACAGAGGAAAAGGGGTTGGAGTTTAGTTGAAAGGAAGATTTAATCTGGAGACAAAGACCTTCAAATAAATCCATCCCTTATATTTTGGATGATTATTTCAAAAGCTGGAACTTGTGCTTGTTGATCTCTTAAACTGATTACTGAGAAAATGTATGCCCTTTTAGAAATAGTCATCAACAGACTTGCATTTCAGCTGTCCTTTTCCATAGGTTTTTATTTTTTAACAAAGCTAGGTTTCATAATACTTCAGATATTTTCAAACAACACAGAAATCTTGAAATTCAATTTGTAGGGCAGCTGTATAATTTATTGTATAATAGCTACATCATGTTCCAGGAAACAGTAGCATTGAGACTAACTGAATTCCAACACAGTAGAGAGTTGTTTCAAAACGATAAAATCATTTTGTCAAGGGGAAAAATAAATAATGATGCGAAAAGATATTTTTTTCTCCTATCAAATTTTGATAGTTTGGAAAAATCTTCAAGATACTATAGAGGAGAGCAATTTTATTAAATACTCAGAGAGTTCCCTATGTCACCTGAGCTTCACATAAACGAAAAACATTAGGAAGTGTTAGTGCATGTTTATGCAAAGTTCTCTTATGAAAATGGTTTCTTGATAGAGACATGATTGTAAATGTTTACATTGTAAAATATATATTTTAAGGGTTAAATTAACATAAAAACCTAAGAATGTAAGACCCAATGGTCCTTAATGTCATTGGGTGACCACTAGTTCTTGTGTTATGTGTAAATAACATGATAATTGTTGAAAGACAACAGAGTCTTGTGGCACTTTTAAAGACTAACAGGTTTATTTATCGCATGAGCTTTCGTGGGAGAGAATCCCACTTCGTCAGACGCTTTGAAGATAGGAAAGTTACAGAGTGGGAGGAAATTAAATGCAGGGGAGTGTATGACATAGCATCAGGTCAGGCTGTAACAGCAAATCAAAATAGGTGTTTACATAGCACCTGACAACTAAGGATCTCAAATTACTCTTCATGTTTATAAAGGGATTTCGCCTCAAACAAGGAAAAACAGCACTACAAACTACGTTTCATGGCAGGAATGTTTTGCTCAAAAAAGTCTGTGGTACAGGAGAACTTTAGAGAGGCAAAATGTAATTGTCCTGCTTCTGTGGTGGTGAGATGGGTTTTTTTATTTGTAATGACATCATCTTAGTTTTCTCTTATGATTAACGCATCCACAGTGGGTGCTTATGGTTTCTCCACTGTTCCAAAGACATTCCACACACGTTGTAGCTGTTCTGAAGGTAGTCCTTTTCTAGATTTGGTTTTATTCACAAAAGGAACACAAAATTAAACAGTATAAAATCCAGCCTAAGCTTACTCTATAAGCCTGGCACCACAAAGGACTTATCTACATGACCTCACTCTTCCCCCACCCCAACTCTAGAGAGCAACACCTATCTCCTTCACTTAAAGGGGAAACAAGACACTTGCAACAATGAGTCGGGAAAACCAATTTAACCGTTTCCACTGCAGCAGAATTAGTTACAAACTAAAGATGTTCCAGAGAGGTATCCATGTTAGTCTTTAAAAGTGCCACAGGACTCCTTCTTTGTTAAACTAAAGGACATTCCTGACAAGAAAGTTGACTGGCCAATTGGTGCTATTATGGAAAAATAAAAATGCCTTCCCTGGGACACTGACTAGGTAAGAGGGAAACATGTCAACCCCAAGTCATATTCTAGAATTGTTTGAACTAAAGAAAGTTCACCTTCCTTCATACATATATACAAATAATTACATCTGAAGTAAACAAAGGATAGAAGTCAAAGGGCCTGCGGGGAAGCTCCAAACCATACTGAAGACTAATAAAAATATTTCCAATTAACCACAAATTAGATTAAACAGCTAAAACCACTGGAAAATTTTCAATAGGTCATATGTGTGTGTGTGTGTGTGTGTGTGTGTGTGAGTGTGTGTGTGTGTGTGACAGAGAGAGAGAGAGAGAGAGAGAGAGCAAGCAAGTGCACACCAGCTAAGAATATACCGTACTATTCAAATTTAATAAACAATTAACTGATTAGATCAAATATTCTGGAAATACACTACAAACATGTATTATATTACACTGAAAATAGAAGGAAGATTATTTTGATTATCCATAGAGACTCTGCTAATACTATTTACAATGAAGAATTACTTTTAAAGATAATAATGACGCACAATAAATGCAGAAAGGCTGTACGAGTATATCATTACTAGCCCTATCTAAAGTGGAAACACCAGTATACTGCATACTTACATTCAGGCTGTGTAGCAACCTTGATGGATTGCGAGCTCTCTCCTGGCCCCCATTCATTGTATGCCACAATTCGAAACATGTACGTCTCCTCTGGTTTCAGATTCCCCACTGTAAGCTGCAGTGCCTCAGACTGTGTTGTGTTCTGTGCCCGTTCCCTAAGTAAAAATATTGGCACAAAAATGAACTTTAAAATTTAATTTAAAGTTTCAAATTTAAAAAGAAATTTAAAAATTAACCATCCAAGCAATACTTATTTAATAATATTTGGAAAGCTAGCAAAGTATTCCTAAATCCTTTAACTCTGACTTTAAGGTTATGTGTCTAAAGAAGGTTTTTTTGGGTGCTTGAAGCATTATGTAACCAATTAACTTATGCTATGGAGTCCAAGAGAAATGCTGCTAAAGACTACAGGAACCTCAGAGATGTTCTTTATAAGCCCTTTGTAAGTAACACAATCTTCTGCTTCCTTCCCTGTCTTGGTACAACAGGAAATTGAAACTGATGGGGAAACAAATAGCTTTTCAATAAACAGACATCTGTGATCTTGACAGCGAGATGCTGGATCATAAACATTGGGCTAATGACAGAAAAACAGGTTCTGATTGTTCCACAAATCAAGTTTTGTCAGCATGGCTAAAAGATGTGTCTCCTGATGATAATGGGGATAAAAGTGCAATGCCACCCAACTAGCAGAGCTCTGTTCAGTAGTGTCAGTTACTGTAGCTAATACAAAAAGATCACACAGAGATGAAGTATTCATCCAATTGATTCTGTCTCCATTACAAAGGTCTGAAAGGAAAACAGATTTGTAAAGTTTGCACATGGCCCCATTTAGTTCTTTGAGCATCTTGACACAAATATTGCAGAGATGATTAGGAGGTGGTGCTCTCATAGACGAGGAAGCTGAACAGCTTCTGATTCATGCGTCCAACACCCATCACCAAACTCTGCTCTGGTGCATGCTGCTCCCCACCATCTGACAATCACCTACAGCTGTGCAGGAAATGGCAGATAAGAGCTGACCTGGAATCACTGGAATGGGCTGCCTGGGAGAGAGTGGGAGGGGACTGCCTCCCAGTTTCCCACTACAGGAGTTAGGTTGAAAAGCTGGCTCCAGCCCTAAAGGAGTGGGGGAGGCAGGGCTAGGGGCTGCAATTAACCCCCTGCTGGCCTCCTAGGGTTGCACATGGAGATCCCAGCCCAGATGCATCCAGGGTTCTCAAGCTCCCTGATCTACCTGGCTCAGTGGTTGCAATATGATAAGTAAGGAAGGGGGACTCCTGGGGCTGGAGGTGGTGGTGATCGGGGAGCGGAGGGGGAGGCAAGCTAAGGGTTGGATGGAACCTACTCCATTGGGGCTGCAAGCAATCCCTCCACCCCCCTTGTCCCCCCAACAGCTTCTCTGCTACTACTCGTAGGAAGAGAGATAACAGCAGTGCAGCCTCCATTTCTCCAACCCCCCAGTCCTCTATTACAACCTCCTGATCACTTTCCCCCATGCTCTCCTGAGCCAGAACAGTGAGCCTTTCTCAGTGTGAGGCTCAGGTCAGCATCCTCCTGACTCTGCCCACCCACCAAAAGTCCCATAGAACTGTCCCCCCTAGCCAGACAGTCATCATGGTGCCCTCTCTAGGGACTCAGTCTCCATTTTGGCAAGGCCAAGATGTTATTGAGTCCAAACTTTTAAATCCTATCTGATGAGGATGCTGGGAAGTACCAGGTTAGGGGGCTGGAGCAGCAGGCAAGTGTGTGTGTGTGGGGGGAATGCTATCTGTCCCGACCCATCATGGGGATAGGGGGCACAAGAGGCCCTGAGGTGCCCTGTGCAAGGGGGGGGGGGTGTAAGGTGTTGGGGGCGTGCAAATGTAGGCTTGGCACTTGGACGCCAAAGACCTTCAGTACGCCACTGAAACAGAGGGATAGAGTCTTCTGACTCTGAGAAGGTTTAACAGGTTTAAACTTGGTGTTTGAGCTCTCTGGAATCTCACCTTTACAGATTCAGAGATTCCAAGGCTAAAAGGAACCATTATGATCATCTAGACCAGTGGTGGCGAACCTATGGAACGCGTGCCAGAGGTGGCACTCGGCGCCCTCTCTGGTGGCACGCACGCCCAGGGGCGGACCTGTAATGATGCGAGGTCTCCTGCTGAGACCCGAACCAGCTCGGGGATTGGGTGGCAGCAGAAGCTCTGCCGGAGCTTCTGCCGCCACCCGATCCCCCAGCTGGTTCGGGTCTCAGCAGGAGCTGCGGCGCTTAAGCGCCGCGGCTCCTGCTGACACCCGAAGCCCGGGAGCTGAGCTGGGGGGCCGGCTCGAAGCGGAGCCGGCCCCCCAGCTCAGTCCAGGGGTTCGGGTGGCGCAGAGGCGTCGTTGTCATCAGGCTGGCAGGGCTCCGGCCCCAGGTAGAAAAGCCTGAGCCCCGAATCTATTCCGGGGCCCAGGAACCCAGGAACCCAGAAAACTATGACAGAATGCAGGTTCCGCTCTGCCCTGCCCTGCAGGCAGGCTGCTGCTCAGCTGGGAGCAGCGGCAGCCAGTGGGGCTGGGGAGTTTTCAAATCTCCCGCCCTGAGCATGCTCCGAAAGAGCAAGTTCAGGGCGGGAGCAGTGTCCGGCCAGCCCCACGCCAGACGCCCCTACAGCTCTCTGGCCACGTAAGCTTGGGGGCCGGGTGGGTAAGTTCTGGGGAGCTGGGACCGGGAAGGCTGGGCAGTCTGGGGAGCTGATGGGGGACGGGCAAGCCGGGAAACCGATAGGAAACTGGGGGGTTGGAGAATGGGGGCTGGGGAGCCGATGGGAAACTGGGGGGCTGGGGAATGGGGACCAGGTGGGCTGGGAAGCTAATGGGGAACTGGGGGGTCAGGGAACGGGAGCCGATGGTGACCGGGAGGGTCGAGGTGTTGCAGCCAGTGAGCCGGGGGCAGGGAGCTGCCGGGCAACGGAGATTGGGGGGCCTGGAGAGTGCCCGGGCCAGAGGGACTCAGGTTCGGGGTTTCTAAAGGGGACTGGGGGTGTGGGGTGGGTTCCCCTGGGGGGCCCGGCCAGCTCGCCTCCTGTCTGGTCCCAGCATGCAGATGGAAGCCACGCTATGGCTGCTCGCCTCCCCTCCAAAGTATGAGCCAAGGATAGACAAATTATCAACATGCATACAACAGCAAAAATCACATTAATTGTTCAAAAGCATTCTAAATGCAAACTTTTGCCTTTCAATAAAAAGTTGTTTGTATCATTGAAAGCTCCGTTATTGTGTTTTTCTTTTAAGACAAAAGATGTTAATGTATAAGTTGTATTTTCTAAACTAAAACCTCAGTATTGGCGCTTTGCGATAAATAAGTGGGTTTTGGCTTGCAGTTTGGGCACTCGGTCTCTAAAAGGTTCGCCATCACTGATCTAGACTGACCCCCTGTATGGCCCAGGCCGTAGAACATCTCCACAATGATTCCTAGAGAGTATCTTTTAGAAAAACATTCAATTTCCATTTAAAAAATGGTCAGTGATGGAGAATCCATCACCCTTGGTAAAGTGTTCCAATGGTTAATTACCCACAGTCAAAAATTTTAACCTTATTTACAATCTGAATTTCTCTAGCTTCAACCTCCAGCCATTGAATTCTGTTATACTTGTCTCTGAAAGACTAAAGAACTCCTTATTAAATACTTGTTCCCCAAGTAGATATTTACAGACTGTAATTGAGTCAACCTTAACCTTTTTATTTGTTATGCTTAGTAATCTGGGCTCTTTGGCTATGTCTACTCTGGCAAGTTAGGTCAACTTAAGGAGGCTTAAGTCAACCTAACTTAGCCCTTGTCCACACTGGGCTTTCATTAAGTCGACTTAAGAAATTCCATAAGTTGACTTAATGAAAGGTTAGGTCGACTTAATAAGAACCGCCGTTTAGGTCGACCTAAACCTTACGGCAACTCCTTAGATTAGCCTAAGAAGAGTGTGGATGCTTAAGTCCACTTTATTAGGTTGACCTAAGGGCAGTTAGGTAGACTTACTAAGTCCCTATTCAGGGAAACCACTTTGTTAAGTCGACCTAACTTTTTGTAGTGTAGACATAGCCTTTGAGTCTATCACTGTAAGGCAGGTTTTCTAATGCTTAAATCATTGTTACGCTTTTTCTCAGAACCCTCTCCAATTTATCGACATCCTTCTTATAATTGTTGGCACAAGAACTGGAGACACTATCACAGCAACAGTCTTACGAGTGCCAAATACAGAGGTAAAATAACTTCTCTGCTCCTATTCAAGATTCTTCTTTATGCATTTTGGGACCTGCAGCAGGTGCCCTGGCTTAGCTCCCCCCTAATGACCTACAGATACCTTCCTCCCAACATTGCAAGAAAAAGTATTCAACATGGACTCCTCCTGACGGTCGGAACAACAGACTGGACTCCTATATACATTGTTTCTGCCACCAGGCAAAGGCTGAAATTGTGGACAAACAACATCACCTACATCATAACCTCAGCCATGCAGAGCGTAATGCCCTCCAGAGCCTCAGAAACAACTCTGACATTATTATTAAGGAGGCTGACAAGGGAGGTGCCGTCGTCATCATGAATAAATCGGATTACGATCAGGAGGCTTATACACAGCTGTCCAATGGAATGTTCTACAAACCACTCCTCTCTGACCCCACTGAGGAATACCAGAAGGAACTACAACACCTACTCAAGAAACTCCCCAAAGCAGCACAAGAACAAATCAAGACAGAGACACCGCCAGAACCCCGGACGCCCCATCATCTCAGGCATTGGCACGCTTACAGCAGGATTATCTGGCTATGTGGACTCTCTCCTAAGACCCTATGCTATCAACACACCTAGCTATCTGAGAGACACTACAGATTTCCTGAGAAAAATCCAATCCATTGATGGTCTTCCAGAAAATACCATCCTAGCCACTATGGATGTAGAGGCTCTTTACACTAACATTCCCCACAAGGATGGATTACAAGCTATTAGAAGAACCATCCAGGATGATGACACAGCTAAACTTGTGGCTGACCTCTGTGACTTTGTACTCACCCACAACCATTTCAGATTTGAAGATGATCTATACCTTCAAGTCAGTGGCACTGCCATGGGTACCCGCATGGCACCACAATATGCCAACATCTTTATGGCCGATTTAGAACAACGTTTCCTCACGTCTCATCCCAAAGCACCCCTACTTTACCTACTCTATATTGATGACATCATCATCTGGACCCATGGTAAAGATGCCCTTGAAGATTTCCATAGAGATTTCAACAATTTCCACAACACAATCAAACTTAGCCTGGAACACTCCACACAAGAGATCCACTTTCTGGACACTACAGTGCAAATTAGCGACGGGCACATAAAGACCTCCCTATACCGCAAACCTACTGATCGGTATAGTTACCTACATCCCTCGAGCTTCCATCCTCGACACACCACGCGATCCATTGTGTACAGTCAAGCCCTAAGATATAACCGCATTTGCTCTGACCCTTTAGACAGAGACAGACACCTTCAGGATCTCTACCAGGCATTCTTAAAACTACAGTACAAACCCGCAGAAGTGAAGAAACAAATTGACAGAGCCAGACGGGTACCCAGAAGTCAACTACTGCAGGAGGAGCCCATGAAAAACAACAACAGAACGCCACTGGTCACCACCTACAACCCCCAAGCCAGACCTCTTTAACACATCATCAAAAATCTACAGCCTATTTTACAAGATGATCCCTCACTCTCTCAAGCCTTGGGAGGCAGACCTCTCCTTGCTTTCAGACAGCCCCCTAATCTTAAAAGGATACTTACCAGCAACTACAGATCACAGAGCAGAAACACTAAAGCAGGAACACAGCCCTGCAGCAGACCACGCTGCCAACTTTGCCCTCATATCTACACTGATGACACCATCACAGGGCCTAATCATGCCACCTACTCCATCAAGGGTTCGTTCACCTGCTCATCCACCAATGTGATTTATGCCATCATGTGCCGGAAATGCCCCTCTGCCTTATATATTGGACAGACAGGACAGTCTCTGCGCCAAAGAATCAATGGACACAAATCTGACATCAGAAATTGCAACACTGCAAAACCTGTAGGGGAACACTTCAATCTCCCTGCTCACTCCCTCAACGACTTGTTAATAGCTGTGTTGAAACAGATGAATAACAAATCACAGCTTCAAAGAGAGTCTGCAGAACTCAAACTTATATGCAAATTTGACTCAGTTGTCTTGCGGTTAAACAGGGACTATGGATTTTTCTCGCATTACATCAAGTGAATTGACCTCCCCCTCCTCTATGTGTTGTTCCCCAGTGTTTTGAATCCTAACACCTATTTTGATTTGCTGTTACAGCCTGACCTGATGCTATGTCATACACTCCCCTGCATTTTATTTCCTCCCACTCTGTAACTTTCCTATCTTCAAAGCGTCTGACGAAGTGGGATTTTCTCCCACAAAAGCTCATGCGATTAATAAATCTGTTAGTCTTTAAAAGTGCCACAAGACTCTGTTGTCCTAAAACACTTGGTAATTGAAGGAATTTCAAAAAATGTCTCTTCTTATCTTTTGGATTGCTGACCCCTGCCCTGACTGTACCAAAGCTATACTTCAGCCTCATAGAGCCAGAATCTCTGCTGCTTTTCATCTTGTGTAGTCTGTGTAAAGTGGGTGTAAAATGCTACTGTGTGACTGAGTGGAAAATGCTGACATGGTAGCATTTTGCCCTCTGCAAAATAATGAAGAATCAGGCCCATTGGACACAGACATGGGGGTATTCATGAGCAGTACATCTTCATCCATTCAGAATTTGACATGCCAGAACAAGAGCTCAGCAAGCAGATAACAATTATGTCTGGGACTTTCAAAGACAGCTCAGTTTTAGGTACTCACCTTGCATTGAATTTCAGTGAGTTTTGGGTACCTAACTCCCTTAGGCTCTTTGAAAAATTACAGCCTAAGGTATTCCTGTCCCTGGCTCTCTTGCTCTATTGTAATCAATACTTCCATCTTTATATGCCAGAAAAGATGAACAGTATTATACTGGAGCAGGTTCCATTATGTGTCTAATTCCTATTTTGGGGATTTCTAACTGTCATATTGAAGATGTCTTCCAAATAAAATATTAAAAACCTGACACCTGAGTCTAGAAATGTTCTTTTTGCAACACATAATGGTCCGATGTCTCTGATTAATGGCCTGAGACTAGCTGATGTATTGTTTTACAAAATCTAAAGGAGTTTTCTTCTGAGCTTCCCCCACTTCATTTTAATACAGCTTGGCAAGTTCTCCTAACTTTAAAAAAAAAAAAAAAGAAAGAAAGAAAGAAATGTACTATAGCAAAAATAAATGTTCCAAACTTGACTGAGTAAGGACTGAGTAATAACCAAGCCAGGACATCAGGATTTAACCCCAGGAGAAAATAAAGAAAGAAGGGATGGGATTAATAAAGCCTGCTAGATATTTAATGACCACTTTCACGGTTAGGTGGGAGGTGACATGATAGTACGGTGATGGGCATGAGTATAAATCCACAAAATAAATAGATATTCAAAAATAGGGAGCGGGGAAGGGTTAAATTATGCTTTAATATCCTGAATCATTATTTAGGACCTGCCTAAGTGATTTGATTATCAAATGAGAAGGGTCATCCACTGGTTAGAGCATTAGGCCAGGACTTAGGAGACCTATAGACTCAGGAACCAGCTCTGTGACAGCTTCTCTGTGTGACTTTGGACAAGTCACTTAGTTTTTCTCTGGCTCAATTCTTCATCTATAAAATGGGGATAATAGTTCTGCCCTAACTCATAGAGGCAATGTGAGGATAATTACATTGGAAAACTGTAAGGTGCTCAGTTACTAAGGGAAAGGGGGTGTAACAAGGAGCTGTGGTGTTCATCAGAACTTGGGCCCGAGAAAGGGCCAGCACGCCCCCCCGCCAGACCCAAACATTACATGGCCAAAGCCCCGGAGACACAGAGGTGGAGCTAGGACAGGAAGGGGAGGTATAAAAGAGCCAGGCCATTCAGTCAGGGGAAAAAAGCTCCAACTCAGAGGCAGCTGGCCAGGCGAGACCGGAACCCCACTGCACAGCTGCCACCAGCCTGGGGGCTGGAAGGCCACTGACTTCTGGACTTTTGACTCGCCCTGCCAGAGGGCTAGAAGGCACGCGCACTTGGATATTTTCCTCACCCGGCCCAAGGGCCAGTATTGCTGACTGGTTGCTGCAAAAGTAAGTGAGATTCCCCGTACCAGACAGAATTGTACTACAATTTCCTTCGGGCTGAGCCCAAGGAAGGGCCGGGTCAACAGGACAAGCGGCCAACCCCCCTACAGGGGGCCATATAAAGTACCATTGATAATGCTGAGGATTCAGTAGCTCTCACTGAAATCAGGTATCCATAACTTTAGACACCCATTTTTTAAGATCTTGGCCACAGCATTCATGTGTAAACTAAACAACAGCTTCTAATGAGATTCACCTACAATATGTAATTTCCAAAAGTGAATGTAGATCATCTTACATAAGTGTATCAGGGTGTTAATAATGTAATTACATTTTTCCCTTACACCTCTTAGGTGAGCAACAAATGCTTTTACAATGTATCAAACACCTAATTAGTTGTTTCAAAGTGGAAGAGCCTTTGCTTAGAAATGAATATTATGAATTTAATAAGGTTTCAGTACCTTGACTTATTTTGTTATTTCTCATGAAAAAATAAAAAGACCTGGATTATAACAGGAAAATATAAAACAAATATCAACAGTGCATCTGGGAATAATTTTTAAAAGCTGCAAGATGAAAAGTTTTCTGGGAAATATGTGTTAGCCAAACACAAGTTCGGGAGCTCAGTACAGTGGTATCTGGGTAAAAGTCTATAACCTGTACTACATGGGTCAGACCTAATGGCCTTTCTTTCTTTCTTTCTTTCTTTCTTTCTTTCTTTCTTTCTTTCTTTC
>ML685782.1:2826069-2873659 GCA_007922175.1 Pelusios castaneus
TTCTTTCTTTCTTTCTTTCTTTCTTTCTTTCTTTCTTTCTTTCTTTCCACTGAAAAGATAGAAGTCCATGAACACTGTGCATGGTTAACTAGACATATTTTGAGGTGACATTTGAACTGAATGTCATTTTTTCTCAAAATAACATGCACTAGAATATGAACAAATTGCCAAAAGTAAATAATGGGCTTGTCTTTGTGGTGACTGATGTAAAACCACATAAAGATCAAATGCCTGCATGAATCAATGCCCACATTGTCCAGTGTCAGACTGACAAAGACAGAGATGGGGGGAAGGCAGAAGATTAAAGATGAAAAGAAGAGTGAATGCAAACAAACAGCCACAGCACAAAGCTGCATGTTTTTCTCAGGTCAGGAAGGAGAAGTGGATAAAATGAAGTCCGATATAAGGGCTGGATCCAGATTTTGCATCTTGAGCCCATGACTAATTTTAAAAAATTGAGTAAATTTTTCAAAAACTTCAAAGTCCCAAAGACTTTCAATGAAACATTATTAGTAATATTTATTATTTGCATTATTATAGCACATAGGAGCCAGCCACTGCACAAGCTGCTTACAATCTATGTAGGCTTTTACATGTCTAATTCACTTGTCAATGGGATATACATATCTATATGGGAAAGATGTACAGAGTTGCATAGATACAGCTGTCCAAGGATCATTACTCCAGTATAATTGCCTTTGTGAACATTCTTATTCAGGTATAACACATCTCTTTTTGGGTAAGCATATGTCACTTGGAAAGAGGTATAAACTAACCCATAAAAAGCCATTCATGTGCCCGAATATTCTTATATAATAATATCTATTTAAATTTAAAACTATTTTACACATTTTCCCATATAGACAGGGCTTTAGCTTCCTAAGTCACTTTATCATCACCACTGAAAAATGTATCCTTATTTTAAAAGTGTGATATGATATTTTAATGGAAAAGATAAACATTAGGATCCACTAACAGATATTTACTATTACTTCTGGTCACTTTGAATCATGTTTATTTTTATTTTTATCATGTTTTAATTTTTTTTCTTTTAAAGTAACTTTCTTTTGTCAACAGATAGTTTGAAAACATGATGTCTTTTAAACTAAGCTATTTTCTTATGCAGACATTTCCTTGGATGCAGGTGGGTCTTTTTGTTTGTTTTGTTTTTGTGGGTTTTATTCATTTATTTCCAAACAGCTTTAGGTTTGTTTCATCATACTTGTAAAGGTAAAGGGCAGGGGTGTTTGGGTTCCCCCCCCCCCTCTTTAAGTGCTTTCTTTATCAGCAAGTAAAACCATTTCCATGTTTGGTCCCCTGGAGCTTGCCTACTCAAGTGTGAGGTTTAAAGAGCAGGACATCAAAGTACAGCAAAAAGTGAATGTACAGTGATAAATGCCTTCACTTCCAAAAAGGTTCCTCTTCGGAAGTGTTGAGTCAGAGGAGTCATCTTACACTAATTATAGCCCAACTCTAAACAAACTTCTCCGTCTCACTCCTTTAGATGTTTCTGGTATCTGGTAAGGAAAGACGTCCTTGAAAGGAGTCCAGCTTGTTTTCAACAATCCACTGTTGCTATTAGCTCAAGCTCAAAGATTCATCTGGCTCTTTGGCATCCAAGGTAATGGCATCCAAGGTAATGACAGTACGTAATGCCACAGACCTGAAGAGAAAGGTTTAAAATTTACTTACTAGAAAGTTGGAGTAGCCGTGAAGTAATAGCCTCAATCTAGCAAGTGTACCATCTATGGACATTTGGTTCTCAATCTGGTTCTCTAAATGATGAGATGCCATGTAGCTTCAGATAGGCTCTGAAGGTGTTTGATGGTATGGTTTAGACTTTCATAAGCATTTATGTGTGTCTGGACCCTATCCAGTTGTCAGGTCTGGATGGTTGGGAGGAGTGAAGTCCCCTCCCCTGAGGTACCCGAGGGTTGAGGTGGACTGGGTAATTGGAGAGGAAGAGATGCAATGAGTCAAGACACAAGGAGCATCTTTTCCAAGAACTGAGTCCTTTCCACGCTCCTGTTAGGACTCAGCTTAAAGCTAGCAGTGGCCCCTCTTTGATTAAAGCCTTTGGATGGCAAGACCTACCTCCACTTCCTCATGATAAGAGTCAGTACCTGCTGTGGATCACCAGGCAAATTGTGGAGGGCAACCCCCCTATTTGTGGGAAGTTGAGGTGGGTGACTTCAACAAAATCTGTCCCTCTGATAAGGGTAATTTCCCTCTGGTAGGGGCAGCCTTCCCAAGGTACAGATCTCCTCCCCCTGTGAAGGGTTACATCCCTTAATTATGGAGAAATTAGATATTCATACCACATTGGCACTAGACCGGGTTAACAATGCCGCTGCTGCTGATTCTGATGCCCCAGCTAGCAGTGTTTTATATGTTAGGGAATAATTCAGGTCACAGGACCTTTCCATGAGGAAGTAATGTGTGAGTGGATGACTCATGAAGAGGATGCATGTAACCTCCCTAATGCAGATGATAGTGTTTCAGAAGAACAAGAGTGGACAAGTGAGGGCCAGGTGATGGATGTTGATGTAACATTTTAACTGATTTTTTTAAATTAATTACTGGTACTGTCAATCATCAAGCAAAATTACTGTTATTCTCAAACACTGGGAAGAGCTTCTGACTCTAGAGTTACAGTAATTTGTCTGACAATTTCTTTGCATGCCTGGGGTCAATGTCATTGCCACTACTTTTATAAAGAGAAAAATAGCTCTTGTGTAAAAATAATGTATAAATAATAAATGACTCAGTAGTCTATGCAAGCATTTAAAGGAAAATTACATTAATTTTATTCACGCTCAGTCTGAAAATTCAGAAGACCAGAGGCATTTCTCTCTAGGGATAAACTGTTAAATATATTTTTAATTGCAATTGGCATTTTTAAGTTAAGTGATGGAGGCAGCTATCTTACTAAAAAAATAGGTTTTTTTTTTTTAAATTGGAAGCATAAGAACCTTCTTTGAGAAGGTGTTGACATCTTCCACACCCAGTTCAGGGCTTCATTCTAACACCTTCCCCTTATATAATGCCTTTTTACATGAGTTGTGCTACTGAAATGAAATTGAAGAAAATACTCAGCAAGTGTAAAGGAATTAGAGGCCACCTTTAATATATAGCTCATACCTGGCTTACAATCTTAAAAAAATAGCCACAGTATTTTATATAAATGTTTCATATTTAAATATTGAAGTATTCTTTTCACTGTTAAGCTGTTACTAGCCACTGCTGAAAACAGGATACTGGGCTAGGCAGACCACCAGTCTGATTCAGTATGGCAATTCCTAGGGCTAGTCTTCACTGATGGCAGCAAATTTTCTGCTGTCAGATCGATCTTCCCAATCAACTGATTAGGTCTGTGAAGACCTGCTCAGCTGATCAGGAAGTTGAACGCTGAAGACCACCCTGGCAACTGGAGTAGTTCTGAGTGGAAGGGAGGGTATTTTAAGTACTTCGTGTATCTCCCTTCGACAGCCATTGACATTCTGCCATGGTGGTGATGTTATTATCCCTGGTTTATAGTTGAGGAAATTGAAGCAAAGACATTAATATCCATATTTTCAAGAATATCCATTTATTCAGATGCATCAGTTTTTAAGTCCCAGTTTGAGAATTCATCCTGCAAGATGCTGAGTACAGACTCCTAGAATCTGAAAGGGACATGAGAGGTCGCCAAGTTCAGTCCCCTGCGCTCATGACAGGACCAAGTACCCTCTTAAACCCTCCTTGGCAGGAGTTTGTTTAACCTGCTCTTAAAAATTTCTAATGATGGAGATTCCACAACCTCCCTAGGTAACTTATTCCAGTGGTTAATCACCCTGAGAGTTAGGAATTTTTTTCCTAACGTCCAACCTAAACCTTCCTTGCTGTAATTTAAGCACACACTGATCTAAATGGGACTTTAAGGACAATCAGCTCCTTACACAGTGCTTAGACACTTCTAGCTATCTTTGTTACTTATATATCCGCAAGTACCTGAGCGTCTGAAAATCTTTAATATATTATCCTCACAAAATAAGGTCCTAGAGAAATATGTGGCAGGCCCATGAATAAAACCCAATAACCCTGGCTCTTAGGCTTCTGCTTTCACCATACGCCTACCATTTCTCCTGAACGCTACAGACACTCCACTGGGCTCCCGCAAATGACATCATGTTTCAGGAAGATGGCTGCTTGCAGCACTAGTCTCTGAAATCCCAACTTAATTAAAGAGCTTTCTTGAAAAAAAGAACATGTTTTCACACTTTAATCATAAAAAGAAGTGCTTTGGGCACCATGTACTTGCAGATTGTTCTGCAAAGCAAAATGGGTGCAGTTTTCCATTTAAGAGAGCAGGTTGACCCTTGCTGTAAGAATGACTGTCACAACTGTAGGTTTCTGATAGTTCTGGGCAGTGGATAGCACTGTTTTTCTTAAAAATTCCTATATATGATTATAGCATCATCCAATAAATCATACCATGTTATAGATCAAGGGCCTAATCCTGAAGTTCTTGCACATGCTAATCTCCAAAATGGGAGTTTCCCTTTTGGCAAGACTGTATTAATTATTAGTTTTACTGTAGCGCCGAAGAGCCCTAATCTTGGGTCAGGACCCAATTGCACAAACACAGAACAATCTACCCCTGGGGCTTACAATCTTAGTACAAGACAAGAGACAACAGCTGGCTACAGACAGGAGAGTACAAGTAAACAATGAGAGAATAGGACTGGGCCCTTCCTAGTTCATACTTCACTGTGGATCTGGCATAGGTCACAGTCCCAAAACAAGATTAAATCAAAATATCTCTCTTTGCAGAAGCTGTTCCACCTCATCAAATAGAATCAAAATGTTGTGGGGAAAGGTTTCTGCGGAAAAGACTATATAAAATGATCATGGGGTTCCAAGTTTATTAGTTCTCAATGATTCCATTGCAAATCTATTTACTTCTCCAATCAATATAGGTTTTCCTGTCTTACCCTCAGAAATTGTGTTCATTCTGGCTCCTACAAGAGCACTAGTAACCATCACAGAGTTAAGGTGGATTATAAATGCAATGCCTGCTGGATTACTGATAATGATGTGAAGGAAAGGAAAAATCCAACTTACCTCTCAGATCCCAGGCTGATTTTGCCAGTTAGGAAAACATAACAAAAACAAACTAAGAGCATCTTTTTCATGTGTATACTGAGCACACTGGAATCATAGGAGCAACAGACAAGACCCCACAATACCATTATTACAGAATAACTTTTCAATGTACAACCATAAATACTTGTGAAACAGAGGCAGAGCATAGTGCAAATTCCCATATACAGCCCTGCTATAAACATCACTTTTCACTTGTGATGCTTGTACCATTCTTGCATCCATTCTGTTTCATTTTATACCATGGCTGAATTAGGCACTGGCTTTGGGCTGGAGCTATCCTCTTTTGTCAATTAAGAAAAGATCACCAAATTTACTTTCACTTTTGATTTGAACGGAATTTGAATGTGTATCTCCAGGGTGGAATGAAAAGTGAATGTGCTAACCTACTGGTCATATATTAGGCAAGTAATCTGGATAATAAAGTTGTTACAAGTAAATTAGGATTGCATAAACTTCAGTCAATATACTACCACTCAAGCTACAAAGGCACTCTGATATCAAGGTAATAAGCATAGCAATAAGGAGGGTATATGAACTGAGATAAATTACAATAGCTAGATTGCCATGGTAATTATTCTGTCTCCATGCTGGGTTTTACTGTGAAGTATTATAGGCAAAATGTAAAAATGGTTTGTGAGCCACTATTAAACAAGTTGCAGAGCTTTAGGAGCGTGAACACAATGAAAAATTCAGCATCTGACTGCTGTTATCTCAGTGATAGGCACCTACCTGTTGACACTTTCCCTGGAAAAGTAGACAGTGTATGCCAGGATGTTCCCTTTAGTTTCTGCAGGTGGACGCCAGCTTAGACGGACAAATCGACTGGAGACCAAAACAGGGACCACATCTCGGGGAGCAGAGGGGAGGACACTGGAACTTGGGGTAGCTGAAGGGGAAGGAGAGGAATCAGTCAGAGAGGTTGGTGGAACAAGGGTTTCAGGGCTGGTGGGAAGCTCTCTAGTTGTCACAACTGTTAGAAAACAAAGGGCCGAGGTGAAATGGAAGCATGTGAATAAAATGAATGAGGGAGGAGAGGAAAGAGAAAACTGACAGTAAAATCACACTTTAAAAACAACATTCTGAACAAAAAACAATATGCAAAATTCAACAGCAACAACTTTAGGCCTCAGAAATGGCTGTTAGATGGGCTACTGTCCTGCTTACACTCTGGTCCTCTCTCTCAGATGTATGATCACAAAAACTCATAAATACTGCACAGCTCATTCACAGTTGTTTAGTTATCTGACAAACAAATAATTTTTAACAACTCTTAAGGACCCATGCGCTACAAGAACCTTCTTGGACTGGAAAAGGCAGAAACTGTGAACTCTCCTAAGAATTACTTAGTGGATGATTGCACCCAAGTTCAATACAATAGAGAGCAAATGGAAACTCAAACACATCAGTTTTAATATACATACCTGTGAACATCAGGTTTTGAGTTTTAAAAAAGTCTTAAATACACCAGGTATATAAATGGTAAAATTAATAAATGGCTAGGTCAAGAATTCAGGTTGCGAAATTTATAAGTGTTTGCCTTGTAGAATGTAGAGCATGTTGACTGCATTAGCAGCATTCACAATCACCTTTCTTCCTTTGTGACCTAATACAGAGTCCAATGTTTAATCTTGCAGGCCAGTTGCTGTTACCCTGGTCAAAGATTCCTCATCTGTCATCACGGAGAAGCACAACCAATCATAGTACACCAACTTATTCTTATAACTCTTTTCCACAATCCACTTTTGTTCAGGTGCCCAAAGGGTGGTCGGCCCAAAGGGAACGATTGTTTATGGAGGATGCAAGTGTGATGGGAAAGTTGCTCTGTTCCGTAGTGCTGGGGCTGTAGTTTTCTTTTGGGCATTTATCATTGGTTTTGGTTTGCTGTGGTGTTATTTTAAATAATATCAAATGTCCACAGAGTAATACATGGGCACCTTGTATGTTTTCATAAACTTAAATAAGAAGGAAAAATAAGTTGGCTCACTACATTTTAGTACAAAATAAGTGGATCAGGAACCTGACATAATCCATTTAAAAACTCAAGTATATCATTAAAAAACAGAAATTTGCCACTGAGTGTGCACCTAAAGAAATTGCTTTTTTCATAAGTGTTGAGTTTTATTGGCCGTGAAGCAATAATCCCCATGGCTGTGAGCAAACTCCTTTTATTTTTTGGTGTGTGCTGTGAACAGTGTTACAGACATTAACTTACATTGTGCTCATTAACAGCTCATGAACTGTGTTATGTAAATGGCATGCAAAGGACGGCTTGTGTTTGTAAAAATGCCAATAAAATAAGGTGAATTAAACAGTAGATCAACAATAAATTTATTTTCCTGTCCTCACCTTCATATTCTAGGACCCTTGCTATTAATGAGAGGAATGTGCAAAATATGACCAGATCATTTGACTATTTGCATTAGCAGAAACACTTCTTTTTATTAAATACAATTTTCGGTATGGTGATGTTCATTAAAAAGTAATAATGCTTGAAGGACAATTGTCCTCAGTAAAAGAACTGTGGGACCCAGGGAGTTTCCCTATGGTATTCCTATGCATCTATCTGGTAAAAAAGGAAGCCCATACTTTTGACAGTTCTGGATATACACGTTGGGTATATTTATTATTAATATTATTTGCATTGTAGTAGTTGTATTTCCTAGAGGCCCTGTCCAAGACTGATGTTAGGAGCTATAGAAATTCAGAACAAAAAGTGCAATTCTCCACTGACATCTTGAAGTGGTGCAACTCCATTTGTTGCACTGGAGCTACAAGTGATTTGCAACACTAGGAGATTCAGACTTTTTGATATAATTTGTGTATTAGCAGCCCTTAGGCCTTCTAATGAATGCTGGTCTTCATGAGAACATAATCAAAGCACCAAGAGTTTTTGTTATGTTTTTAGGTGAATGATAAGAGAGAAATTGTAGTAAATTGACAGATTCTTTTAAGATCAACCCCAACTTTGTGCTGGGTAATGACTGTGCAGAGGGGAAACAGCAAGATGTGGAGCTGGAGGGTCTCCCCTCTCCTTGTTGCTTCTGGTAAATATTGTAGTGCTCAAACTATGAATTTTCTGCTAATTCCAGTAAAACCTATTTCACATTATAGTTATTAACAGTGAATAGCTCTTGTGTAAAATGGATGTAAAACAGTATTCTTCTGATTCACTTTGCACCGGCAAAAATGGCTACACGGGTTTAAGAGGAGACTGTGACAATGGATGCATGTAGGGCTATATCACCTAAAGAGATCAGTTTCCATTTAGGCACCCAAATAAACAGGTCCGACTGTAAATCTGTCTGGTCTTTTCTGAAACTCTAGCCCCATTTGTGAGTACTGAGCTCTTCTGAACATTCTGGCCATGGGATCTGCCCCTACAGGACCAAAGAAAATTGAAGGTATGTCTCAGTTAGGTGCACAGGGCAGCTTTTAAACAGGGCATGGGCAGCATCATCTGTATGTTACCAAACTATTTCACAGAAATTAAGGGCAAAATCTTCTCTGATCTATCCTATGTATTTAAGCAGGGAAAATGTTCTCTGGCTAGCTGAGGGAAAGGGACCAGTGCTCTGCACGTGAGGAAGGGAAGGAGAGTGGTAAAGCCGCTGAAAAAGGGGAGATGGGTCAACATGGTGATACTGACTCATCGACAGGAAGACAGGGACAGGAAGAATGGAAGGTTTGAAAAGGAGCAAGCCTGAGCAGGAGAAACCTTGTCCACAGAGCAGACAAAGCAGCACCATTCCCTCCCCCCTCCACATAAGGTGGAAAAATGCCCTGGGGGGTCGGGTGGGGGTTGGCTGGGAAGGAAAGTTTTTCCTCACAGCCAGATTGGCTTAGGTGACGTGGGTTTTTTTCACCTTCCCCACGGTGGGTTTAGGGAAGGGCTTTTTTTAGCATGAGGCATGAAGGGAGTTAGGCTACATTTCGTATCTCATTAAGTAAGTGGATGTCCAGAGCAGGTACCCCATAGGCTCGGTAAACAACATAAAAAGGAGGTGTTGGTTAAAGGAATGGAATGGGGGGAAGGGAGGAAGCCTAGCAGGGAGCCAACCCTGCTTTCTTATAGCCCACGTTAGCCCTTCTATTACAGGAGGTGCATGGCAAAGTCCCAGCGATAGGTTGGCTGGGAGACCTGGATGGAAAAAGAGGGGGGCGGGCAGAAGCCCCCCAGGTAGATATTGAATGAACATTGGGTTACCTGCACTGTACACTTTTATCTGCTGGGTAGTTGCAGACGTCTATAAAGTTGTGGCCTGATTAAAACCATATCAAGTGTTCTTCTTTTGCTCCTGTCCTTTTGTATAGCCAGACAATCACTACCGTAGTGAAACCACTGCTGCACTCTGTACATTTCTCCTGTCCTATTCAAGAGTTGCTTACTATGCAAACCAAAATGCTCACTGGCCTATGAATATAAAATAATAGGGATATGGAAGCTCTGGTGCCCACATACACCTTGTAACTGTAGCTTTAGCTCCTTCAGATCTAGGACAGATAGAATTGGAGGCAGAATTGCTGCTTTTCCACCAAAAACCAAGGAAAGACAATGAACGAAAAATCACAACTGGCTAATTCTGTTATCTCACGGATCTGATCTGCCATGGCACCAACCTGGGATTCTTAAAAATAAAAATATACTCATCAGATCATAAAAGAAGCATCTATCCCAATTTTAAATAGTGTTATTAAATACTAAAGAGAGTCAACACGTTACATACAATAAGAGATGTGAAATGAATGTAAGCTTGGATGTATTTTAACCCCCAGGAGGACACAAAATTTCCAAGAAGATACACCCATAACAGTAGTATGTGTGCTATGGGAAGGTATGGGAAGACAACACAGGTTAATTTGTTAGCCTGTCACTGCGAGAGAATTTGGTGCAAATCCTAGTAAAATAGTAAATGAAAATAAGTCTGATGATCTCATCCAAGGCCTTGGTAGACATCTATCCCATCACCACCACCACAGCATGGCACAGATCAGAGTGATTAGCAGATGAAGATGTGGAAGAAGATTTGCAAAACTCATGGAAAATTGAAACAAATCATTTTATTTTTTCCACTGAGTTAGCATTGTTGCTAATATTTATTTTTTTAAAATGGAAAGCAAGATTTTTTTCTGTTTTATTTATCTGATTTTCCTGCCCCCAAAGCATGGAGCTGATCTTGTATACCTGGGGGGAATGAAATCTTTACTTGGGGCCTCCCTTCTTGGATCTGTTGAATCTTTTCCTGGAACAAGGCTGGGGCTACTGACAGGATACTGAACTGTGACTTAGGAGATCAGAGACCTCTTCTCAGTTGTGCAATAGATATGTTGAATGAGTGTGGCCCTGGGAAAACTCACTTCAGTTCTCTGTGCTTCCATTTCTGTTCCCCCTGAATCTTTCTTGTCTGCTTACTTGTTAGGGTCTTCAGGATAGAAACTGTCTCTCACTATGCGTTTGTACAGTGCCTAGCACAAGGGTCCCAGATCTCACTTGCTCTCCCATTTTACAGGTAATAAGCAATCAAAATAATAATTTGTGGTGGGCTAGTGAGGAAGGATGGTCTTCTGGCAAAATCTCTTGCTTACGCACTAATAATTTCCTGCCTTTGCTAGGTCCCCACAGTTCATTCTTCTTGTCCTTGATTATAGGGTCTACATTCAATATATCTGAGCCTACATTTACAGCCATCTTCTCTTTTTCATTCAACTCTTTTGGTTGCCTTCTCTCATTCCGTCCTCCTTCTCTCTGTTAGTAAATACCTCCAAATCCCTATTTGCCTAACCATCACCACCTTCGCACTAAAATACCTACTGAAAACTCTGCTCCGATGGATGGCCTAGAATAGACAGTTAATTTACATGCAAGAATAAATGAATGGATACTACGTACATTGCTAGAGCTTGATATATAATGGGGGAGGCGAATTCATTGAAAAATTATTAATTTCTCTTTTCTTCCAACTCCCATTTTTAATCAAAAGTTCAAACTGTCTGATGTTTTCCAACTGGCACAAAGATCTTTCATGGATCTCAGGAATTCACTGGAGGGACAGAACTGTGTAGACAGAGATTCTATACTTCTGCTTTGGCCCTGGCACCCTCTGGAGCTTTCTCCAGCTCCCTGGCAACCTGTGGACACTACAGGTTGTCAGAGGGGAGGATGAAGATTCCTGGCTTCTCTCTCCACCCAGCCTACCCATACATGTGGGCTGATGGGAGTCAGGGAAGGTGGGGACAGATCCATGAAAATAGTTGATCCACATGCAGACACCTTGTAAGGACGGATATTTGGAGAAGGACCTGATCCCCAGAAAGGACATTAGGATGTGGTTTTCACCAAGTGTTGGCTTCATGTACTTTAATACAGTGGTTTTCAACCACTGTGCTGGGACACATTACTGTTTCGCCACACAGTGATAAGTGTGTCGCAGAGAGCCAGGGAGATGGCTGGATTTGGCCTGAGCTGGTGTGTCCTGTAGGGTCACGATATACCACCAAGTGTGTCACAACCTGCAAAGGTTGAGAACCACTGGTTTAATACCTGGCACTTGATGGTATCATTGCAGACATCTGGCATTTCATATCTAAGAATGTCTGCCTCCCCCATGGAAGAAAATATGACCATGGCTGTTTCGCAACTCTCTGTTAGCTGTCTCTAAGTAGGAGACAGCTAGAAGAACAGCAGGTGGGTGGGCACATGAGGATTTGGATGCATTGAGAGAGCTGAGTGGGAAGAGCCTAAACAACATCTGCACACACTGTATCTGGTTCTAGCCCCCAGATACCCGTCCCTTCCTTTCAAGAACACAGGAAAACTAACAGGGCAAAAACAAGGCATTGCCACGCACCAGTGAACTTGTAGAACAAGAGCGCCTTTAGCACTACTGTAAGGCTTCCACTAAAATAAATATCCTGGTCAAATATGGGACTTCAGCTATGCTGTGCCTTGATTGTTTCAACTTAGGTCTCTACTAGTTCCAGTAGTAGAACTACTACTAGTTGTAGTAGTGGGAATCTACTTGTTGATATAGTATGTAAAATGTGCCTTTACTACATTTAGTAAAATGTGTTAATAAAGTGAAAAATAAATTATTTGCAAACTCTCCCCGAGGACCAAAACTCCTTCTGTCCTGAACCATCATGGCATGGATGTTATGCACTGTTGAGCTTTACTGAATATAAACTTCATTCCCTCCAATCCCATAATCTGGATGTCTTCTGTCACACAGCACTATCCATTTTTCTTTATTTGCTGTCTTCTGTTTGATATAAGCCCTGATTCTGCAAAGGCTTTAGGCTCTGCACAAAATGAGTTTCATGAGTAATTCTCTTGACTTCAGTGTGACTGCTCACATGAGTAAACTTAAATATGCACATAAGTGTTTGCAGGATCAAACTGAAAACTTTGTTATTATCATTATTATTTATTTACTTAGATTATTATTCCACATACAATCCAATGCTCAAGAGCATGCAAAGCAAAAGTAGCACCTCTATCAAATAAAATAATAAATAACTCCATTCATTGGGACAGCCTATCAACTTTTATACCTACAATGTTGCTACCTCTCGTTTTATTATGTCTCATGATTTTTACTTTTTCTTAAAGCCCCAGCTGCTGTAATCACGCTAATGCATAAGAATCTCAGGTTTCTTTTTTTTAGTTTTCTTTTAGAGTCAGTTTCTACTCCTGAGAATTGTAGAGGAATGAGAATAGCCTGAAAAGAAGTGTTCCCTAAGGCTGAAAATCCAAAAGGCAAATAAAAAATATCCAATATTCAATATCTTATAAAAATAGAGCATAAATATTAAGCCACCTCAGGAGTTTGAGGGACTGAACTCATGATTTTTGAATGTTTGGGGCTGACAATTCTGTATATAGTACCCCCAAGAGTAAATTTACACTCTTCCCAAACTAACCTTTCTCATAAGTCTAGTTAGTAGAAACAGATACACTTTACCGAGTGCCTGGAAAATCAACAGACTCTGGCTCTATCAGACCAAAGTTCAGTGGCAAATAAGTTTAGAAGTCAAGATTCCTTTACTGCTAATGCACTTTTCTGTCCCCTTTTGACTAAACCTATGCTGTGATCAGCTGATCACAGCTGTCGTGGAGTTCCAGGATGAGAAAGGTAATTGCCAAGACCAGGTACCTACACCTGAATCCATTAAAACCAGCACATTTATTTACAGCCAGAACAAAATGTACAGTCAGTGAGTAATCCAGAACACAAAGCAAAGTGCTCTCACCGAGAAGCACTGATGAGCAAGCAGGCAACTATATTCTACACGAGCTGAATTTTCCAAATGGACCCTATAGAGAGAACGTTGTTGTAATCCAATCTGGAGGTGAGAAAGTTTTGGGAACTATACTGAGGTTCTCATCCAAATGGAAGATTTGCAACTACCTAGCAAAACTGGGTCAAGTGTTGTGAGCAATGAAAGTGCCATAGGAATAACAAATAAAATAAACCACCTGTCCACAGATTTAAATAACACCCACATCACCTCCCTGCTTCAGGCAGTTCCACTAGTTTCACACTCAATTCAGAATAATCCTCCTTGTTTAAAGCTTTCCAATGGACAGTCAACGCTAGCTCCCGGATTTCACTTCTTTAATCTCCAAGCACCAGCTCCAGACTGTCCATTTCTACAATCCCTGTATGCAAGAACCACCTCCTCTCCTCTCTTGCCACTTGGAACCGCTTTTCTGTATCTCTGCCTCTTCTAAAGGGGTAGCCATGTTAGTCTAGTTCAGCAAAACAAACAAGGAGTCTTGTGGCACTTTTAAAGACTAACACATTTATTTATCGCATGAGCTTTCATGGCAGAAAATCCCAAAGCATCTGATGAAATGGGATTTGCTCCCACAAAAGCTCATGCAATAAATACATTTGTTAGTCTTTAAAAGTGCTGCAGGACTCCATGTTTGTTCTCCCTCTTCTGTATTTCATGTATTTTCATGATCTGCCTTAAAAACATCTTCTTACTCCTGTGCTTATATCTCTTGCTTTCTGTCTCTGCTTTTATGTATCATTTAATTCTGGGATGCAATTTAAACAGGTTGTATGAAACAAATTTATACAGAATATGTCTCTTTTTACCCCATATACCACTTTCCCAATTGTTTCTGCTCTGCTCAAACTCACAGTGGATGCAATATCTACTTTCAGATTAAATCTCACATTTTGGAATGAAGTATGGTCAACAGGCTAGTCCATTAATTTGTTACCATGCCAACAAGCTGGCTAATCTAATTTTTTTTAATGTATTGGAGAGGGAAAATTGACAGTAAAGCTGTAAAGCATAAAAAGAGCTCATTGGCTTGAGAACGGCTCTTGTACTTAAAACCCATTAAGTAGGCAAATGAAAGGAATAACTACTAGCAATGATTAATTAAGGTAATAAAAACTCGTTATGTAATCATAAATTGTGGACATGCATCAACCAGCATCTCATCTCATTTACTGTCACATTAAACAGAAAAATATTAATTTCTGGAGTTGGTGACATGATGTGTGTGTGTATATATATATATATATACATAAACTTCAGTTGTGAAAGAATGTTACTATTTGAAAATATCACTTACGAGTGACAGGAAATGGCATATAATTGTGGATGTTAAAATTTCTTGTTAGTGAAACGCAAAAAGATAATGCAAAATACTCAGACTTCACAAAGAAATGCAGGAGGCAATCACTCAAAATTAGGGACAATTATGTCTATTTCAATTCAGTTATGATTTTTTTCTCAGTCAATGGCAAGCTTCTATATGTCTTCATGACTAGTAAAATGTATACCACCATGCAGAGCTCCGTTAAAATGAAATTCCAACACTACCCAACAAGAGCAGATCCATTTAAAAAAAAAAAAAAATCATGGCACAGATTTTCAAGCTCAGTATCTCAATTCTGGGGTGTCACCTTAACCCCATAATGGGGCCAGATTTTCCAAAACTGCTGATCACTTACTTTCTGAAAATCACTTTGTCTACTTTAGGGTATGTCTACACTGCAATTCGACACGTGCAGCTGGAGCGGGCCTGCTGGCTCAGGCTTGCGGTGCTTTGGCTGAATGGCTGTTTGATTGTGGTTTAGACAATGGGGCTCAGGCTGAACTCTGGGACTGTCCCACTTTGCAGGGTCCTAGAACCAAGGTTCCAGCTCATGACTGACTGTCTACATTGCAACCATACAGCCCTACAGCCCAAGCCTCAGGAGTCTGAGCTAGCCATGAGTTTGTGTGTGTTTCAGTATGGTCATTCAAAAATGAAGGTACTCAGTATCATATTTTATGCTTTGAAATCTAATAACAGAATCATAGAAATGTAGGGCTGGAAGAGACTTCAATAGGTTATCTAGTCTACTTCCCTGAAAAGGAGCAGAACTACGTATTATCTACAGACCATCCCTGACAGGTGTTTGTCTAACTTGTTCTTAAACACCTCCAGTGATGGAGACTCCACAACCTCCCTAGGTAATTTGTTTCAGTGCTTTTCTACCATTACAGGTAGGAAGTTTTTCCTAATGTCTAAGCTAAGTCTCACTTGCTGCAACTTAAGTCTGTTATTTCTTATCCTGTCTTCAGTGAATAAGAAGCACAATGTATCACCCTCCTCTTTATAACAACCTTTTACGTACTGAAAACTGCTAGATTCCCTCAGTAACTCCTGAAGAATGGCCTGAAAACATCACCCTATTCCCAAATGTTGCAGGGGGAGGGGAAGCAAAGATTGAAGGTGCTGTACCCTTTCCATGCAACACGGGTTCTGAGGACAAAAGGTAGCCATTCAAATATCTGTGATTAAACGATTTCGGTGCTTTCATGGACAACCTGACTTGGTTTCTCCCCTCCCAATTTTATTTGTATATGGTTAAATTATTTTCCTGCTTTTTCTGTTTGTTTGGTTGTTTTTTTTTAAATATATGGGCAATAAAAATAAACATTTGCAGAATGAAATACTCTTTATTTATTCCAAGCATGGAATTTTGGGGGGAGGTGAGGAGGAGAGGAGGTGCAGGGAAAAAGATGCAATAGATGGGAAGGGAAGGTAAGGGAAGTGCAGATAACGAGTGCACAGTACTGTGGGCTTATTACTGAAATAGGTTTTCAAAGCCCCTGGGCAGGTATGCCAAGCTCATTGCTGGGCTCTTCTTACTGCACCGGGATCTGGCTGCTCAAAATTAGCTGCCAGCCAACCCACCTCCACGCCCCACTCCTGCAGAAACTTTTCTCTCTCTTTGCCTCCCAGATATTATGGAACACAAGCAGGCAGTGATAAAATGGGATATTGCTTTCATTGAGGTTTAACCTAACAAGCAAACCACACCAGTGCACATTCCACTATCTTTCGGCACTTTCTCTGCATGCCCACATCAAGTTCATTGTGTTGATGGAGTGCATACTCACTAACATCGCTTTCATTGATGCAGAGAGCAGTGCACTGTGGGTAGCTATCCCACAGTGCACCTCGCCACAGGGGATTTTGGGAAGGGCTTGCAATGCCACACGGGACCAAAATATTGTGGCAAGGTGAAGTAACATCCAGCGGCTACAGTCTTATGCACACATGTTAATAATGTCTGAAGTTATTGAAAAATGGAAAGCCTGAAGAATCCACTCAGAATTCTGGCCATCAGATCCAAGGCTCTTTTTCAAAAAAAACCAAGGAAAATCTTCTGGAGGTTCTAAGGGTGTGTCTACACTTACAAATTAAGTCGATTTAAGCTTGCTTAAGTTGACTTAATTTAATCTGCATTCACACTACATTTCCCTTAAGTTGACTTAAGCAGAAGCTTCAGTCAACTTAAGGAAAATTAAAGTCGACTTTATTAAACCTAGTTTTAAGTCAAATTTGCTGACTAAGTCGACTTTATTAAGTCGACTTAGCCAGTGTAGACGCAGTGTAGCCCTAAGTTGACTTTAAGTCGACTTAATGGGCTTCAGGGCTCCCCCACTGCCCTCCCTGCCAGGGTGGCTGGCACAGCCAGAGCCTGGCATGCCCCCCCACAGGGCAGGACAGAGCCCTGCCCACCCTGCTCCTATGCCCTGCCAGTGCCCTTGTCCTGATCAGCCCCCATTGTACCCAGGTACAATGGGGCAAATGCTGAGCCCCCTGGCACTTGGCAAGGGGTGCCACCCCTGCTACTGTGGATCTGTCCCAGGTCCACCTAGCCCCTACAAGTCAACTTAGGTGTCCAGTGTGAACGCTCTAAGTCGATTTGGCAGGATCCCCTTTAAGTCAACTTAATTTTTGAGTGTGGACATGCTAAGTCGACTTAAATTAACAAGTGTAGACATAGCCTAAGAGATTCTTGATAGCTTTACCCCGTGCTATAATAACTAGATCAAAAGTGAAGTATGCACTGTTTTCCCTTGCCCTCTAGTCTCTATTTCTTAAGTACAGGCAACAGAGAAGTACATAAAACTAACAGTTTAATTGCTAAGTTGTGACAGAATAGAGGAAGGAGGCTAAGTGGCTGGGCACTAAAACTAGTAAACAGGGATGCCTCCACAAAGAGCAATCAATGCATTTGCTCTCACTCGTCTTTTAACGTAGGGTTACATGCAGAGAAATTTTGCTAATGTTGTTAGCATGCCTATGAGAGGACACCAGATTTGCCCTCTCAAAGCTCTGGAGGTACTGTATCCCATTGGCATGATCCTGTGTGTCTCTCTGCAACAATGGTGAAAAGGCAGCTGCCAGGGAACCATTTTAGTTAAACTAAAATTAAGGCTATGCTGAGACTCTGGACTAACAATAGCCAGCATTCCAGCCCTCCTGCCCCAGCTCCACACCACATGCCAGCCAGCCCTGTCTCCTGGGTGTAGCGAACAGACACCGGCTCACCCCAACGCCAAGGGTGGACCAGCAGGCCCAGGCACAGGCCAGAAGCGTGGAAGCCTGGCCTCTGGCCCCAGGGCCCTAGTTCCCCCACCCCAACCCCCCAAGCCTTGTCAGTGCTGAGTGATGTGGTGGGGGGCTGGCAGATGAGGCAGGAGCCTTAGGGACTGGAGCCAAGACCCCCCCCTGTAGGCCAGGGTCTGGGACTTTATCCCCTACAGCTCCTGCATTAATCTGGCCCTGCCCCTCACCCTTCCCAACTGAGGTTCCACAGGGCTTGCATACTTTCCCAGCCATTGGCAGTAGATTTTAAAAGAATGAGAGGGAACATGGAAGACAAAGGGAGCACCAAGATAAATGGGATACCACTGAGAGTAGGAAGCAGGCTGCAGGAAAAGCCTAGATGTGGTTTGATTATGCCTGGACCTGAAGGTGTGGCCAAGAAAGTAGAATGTGATGAAAAGACATAACACCAATGGAAGAATTCAAGTGATATGGTCAGTGATGTGGAAGATGATGGCATTAGCATGGCCTTTTGCACAACCAGAAGGAGCGGGAAAGACCAGACAGGAAAAGATGACAGTAATCAGTGCAGGAACATCTGATGAAGTGGGTTGCAGCCCATGAAGATTATGCCCAAAGAAATTTGTTAGTTTTTTAGGGTGCATCTACCCTGGGAGCTTAGGTCAACTTAAGGACGCGTAAGATGACCTAAACTATTCTGCATCCACACTGGGCTTTTATTAAGTCGACTTAAGGGCTTCCTTGTGCCATGTGGCTCCCTTGTGCACAAGGGAACCTCAGCTCCCTGCTTGCTGGGGAGCCGGGGCTCCCCTTGTCACTGGGAGCCATGGCTCCCCTTGTTCCCAGGAGCTGCAGCTCCCTGAGCTCTCTGTTGACCTTGCCAGTCGACTTAAGAGTCTAGTGGAGACTCTCTAAGTCGACTTAACAAGGTTGACTAAGTGAATTCAAGAGTCTAGTGGAGACTCTCTAAGTCGACTTCATAAAGTCGACTTAAAGTCGACAAATGTTATGGTGTAGACATAGCCTGAGGTGCCACAGGACTTTCATTGTTAATGCAGGAATAGCATAGGAGAGTGCTTTAGAAATTATGTGGAACAACAACTTGGCTGGCCAAGGATTTTAGCAGTGTGGACAGTGCGGCAGATATTGACGATTCAGAGGGGTGAGGAAATGACAAGACAGCAGAAAGCCAGAAATGAGAAGACAGAAAAAATGAGAAGGCTGAGGAAAGATACTATACTTGTTAATGAAGTTTAGGAAAGGAAGTAGAGGAGAGGTCAGGAGCAATATATAGTTTTTGAGGACCCTGCATTGCCAACATTTTTCTGGTCTAGTTGGCATCATTCATGTATATGCTGAATTTTTGTACAGGGTTTGTCTCTACATATGTAATCAATGCAACAAAATTTTGCCATTGAAATATAAAGCATACATATTTCTTTTACAAGAATATATGTGTGAAAAACCTTTTTTTTCTATCTTATTTAGAAAATCTAGCAAAGCAATACAA
The DNA here is from genome assembly GCA_007922175.1 of Pelusios castaneus. Taxonomy (NCBI): domain Eukaryota; kingdom Metazoa; phylum Chordata; order Testudines; family Pelomedusidae; genus Pelusios; species Pelusios castaneus. Next base: position 2,845,593 of record ML685782.1, read on the forward strand.
TATTACAAGACCCTGTAAATTCCAATTAACTCTGGGTGATCATGGCTACTGGTTATTTTGAAAGTCTAAATAAAATGTAGTAAGTGGAAGATCAAATTAAGCAAGACACTATTACATGAATCACAGTTGCTAATTTGCTGCTATACATGTGGAACAATGCTGTGTACAATCATTTCAATTCTGCGGGCATACATATCATTTACTTAAATCTGTTTCCATTTCTATTGAGATACAAGTAGAGGGCTGGGGCAAGGATCTAAGCAGCAGCTCTACAGAGAAAGCACCTTTAGGGAGAATATTATTTTCTTTGTTGTAATAAAGTTGTTTGTTCACTGTTAGAAGAAAATGAGTTTTCTCTGATTCTTTACCATTTTCACCTGATAGCAATTCTATCCAGAAACTAGTTTGCTATTTTTTCTTTTTAGAAACTTGGCCTCTATAATATAGGGATAGTAGATATAAATGATTTATCTATTATAAGTAGATATAATATTATCTACTTCTGTTTATTTTCCCTAAAAACAATACTTTCTGAAAGGCTTTTATTTACACATTTAAATCCTTTTTGGACACAGTTCTGAGGAGCTCCTGTTTGGGTCTTCCCCCATCAGTATGCTGCAGTGGTACAGTAGAAACGCTATAATATTTATAGTGCTTTTTGTAATGTTCATATTTCCTTCTACAGCTGGGCAAATTGTTGTTCATGTTTGCAAGAAAAAAATCAATTGGAAATACAACCATAATGAGTGCTTACTTCTATGCAGTGACCAGATCTTAGTAATTAACTGACATCACATTGGGAAAAAAAATCAATGTATGAAAACACCAATGATCATCTCTCCAATTTCAAAGGAGGACAATTACTTATACACTCAATCCTGCAGTCAAGTGCTTCTAGGGCTTCACAGCTCAGTTGACAGCTGTCATAATCAATTGGTCCACAAGAAAAATTGTGGGAGAGAAAATAGTTTGTTGATTGTAAGAAATTCAATCACTTGCAAATATTCCCTTGGGAAATGCTGGTCAGTTAATCTAGTCAACCATCTCTGATTCATTGAACAATAGATGCCGTTCACAGTAAAAGCACAAATACACAAAAGGTTTGCAAAAGTGGCAAGGAGTTTTCCAAAGAAATTTCACAGCCAAATATCAACAGTGTTAACCGAAACAAATATCACATGTGTGTTTAATTCAGGATAAGTAATTGTAAGTATATTTATTATTTCTACAGGTCTAATTCAGCAATGCTTGGGAATGCTCAGAAAGCTAGCATTGTGGCTGGAAGGCATACCTATCTGTTGCTGCTCTTGATGAGCTTATTATATACACTGTCATATCTTTTTATTGATCACAGTCATCACCTTTTCTGTGACTTTGTGCTATATACAGGTTAGAAAAATCAGTAACACTTGTTGGAGCCGGGTGAAAATAGCCTGTTTATTTGCTGATGATGATTATATTCCTGTGGCTTTCACCGACTGACCAAAATAGTGCAAATTATGATGCTTTGTCACCCACCCACACCCATTCTGTGATTGATCTAAAGCCACTGTTTGTAACTTGCACCTCTGTTTACACCAACACTAAATTTAGCCTAGACACTGCTCTGGCTTTTATAACCATACAACTCAGGCTTCATTTTGCTGAATTGGTTCCACCCCTCCATTATTTGAACTGTTGTTCTATATATTGTTATATTACTTTGGCTTAAAATGTAAGTTACTGGGAGCAGGGGACATTAAAATACTGGTCCTATTCAAGTCTTTGGGAGTTAATCCATTGATTTCTGACAGAGAGGGATTTTCTCCCATGAAAGCTCATATGATAAATAAATGTTTTAGTCTTTAAAAGTGCCACAGGACTCCTTGTTTTTTTGCTGAGCAAGGCTAACACAGCGCCCCCTTTGGAACATTTCAACTTGTCTTTTATATACTCTATGAAGGACCACATGCACATTCTATAAATAATATATGACAAAACATGTTGAAACTATAGCTATTTATTATTAAGTCTATTGTTGGATGGTTATCTAATATACTCTGCCAGCTCCATATTTGAAGCCTATTGAAAGAACTGGGATCTGTGTCAAATAGAAAACCACTATTTTCTGCAGAAAATTAAGTATATTGATTTTCTGTGCTGTGGAAAAAAACCCCAGTGGACTTAATTATAATTAATTATAAGTCCAAAACACAGACAAATTTACAAAGTCTAAAAAACTCCATCATTAATATGAAAAACACAACTAAATCATTGAAGTTAATCTTAGTATTCTCTTTTTCATTGAAAAAAAGTACTAATTAAAAGTAATTTGTAACTACACTCTGGTGGAGACTTTGAAATATTGGGGCCAGCTGCTCTTAGGCTATGTCTACACTTACAAGGTTAAGTCGACTTTGTTAAGTCAACTTAACAAGGTCAACTTTAAACTTAAAGTTGATCTTGTTAAGTCGACTTAACAAATTGCCTACACTTTAAGTCAACTTTGCTAAGTCGACTTAATAGCAGAGATAGCCATTATATTGGCTTTAAGTCGACTTAATAAAGTTGACTTAGTGTTCAGTCCTGTCTACACTGGCCTTAAGTCAACTTAAGGAGTTGACTTCAGGCTTAAGTCCACCTAAAAGGAGGTTTTATTAAGTCAACTTAAACTTTCCTTAAGTCGACTTAAGGAAATGCTTAAGTCAACTTAAGAAAAGCCCAGTGTGGATGCAGCTTTGCTTAGGTCGACTTAAGCATCCTTAAGTCGTCCTAACTTGCCAGTGTAGAAGCACCCTTAGATTGGTACAGGTGGGTTTAGGACAGAGTTTCCTCAATGGAAGCATCTCTGATCTGCCATTCATTCACAACTTTAGTTTGACAACCTTCAAGGCATTTTTCAAGATCTCCCTCTTTAGTCAATGTTTTCCACATGAGAAACTGGAGTGGGATATGATATTAGGTCTTCTGTATTTTTGATAGTTAGTTGATATTGACTAAAATGATGAAAGTATGTATGTAATTATTATTCTACACAAAAATACCTAGAAACTATGGTAGACATATTTTTATTCTTCAAAAAGTTATGTCATCTCATCTAACTACCTCCCATCATATAAACATGGATTCATTCATTTTAAGGCCAGAAGGAACTATTGTGATGGTCTACTCTGGCCTCTTTAATAATAGTGGTCACAGAACTTCACCAAAATAACTCCTAGAGCAGATCTTTTCAAAAAACTTCCTCTCTTGATTTAAAAATGATTATAGATTCAGAATCCACCATGAACTTTGCTAAATTGTTCTAATGATTAATTATCCTCACTGTCAAAAACGGGTATCTTATTTCCAATCAGAATTTGTCTAGCTTCAACTTCCAGCCTTTGTATTATGTTATAACCTTTTTAGATAGATTGAAGAGCTTATTATAAAACGCTGGGTGGGGGGAAATCAAGTATTAGGCATCTCACATTGGGCTTCCAAAATTAATGAATACTTTGGACCATAATCTCTCTGTAGTAGAGTTCCCCTTTTTAAAATGGGAATAATAATACATCTTTCGGTGGTGTTGTAAAAATAAATTCCTTGTTTGTGAAGTGCTCAGATATTATAGTGGTGGGCATCATAGAAAATCCTGTGAGAAAATGAATAATTTTGTCTTTAGAGCAAGGTTTGAACAGATTTCATTAAATAAGTCATGATGCCATACACTGAACACTGAAGAGAAAATAAAGTATTGAACAGCTTCTCATTCAGTGAGCACCATCCATCCCAGGCACTGAATCAGACAGTGGTAAAGGAGCTATTTTACAACTGCAGATGCAGTAAGCCACTATTAGAGACACCACCTTCCTTCTAAAAGGAAATCAAATCTGTGCTTTGAGCAGCAGTAAATGATCAAATTGTAGTTTATTTTATTGCAAAACCCATTCTGGCTTGGTTGACAAATTGAACTGTCCCTTGCCTTCCTAACCTTGGAACTATATGTCTTGAACTATGGCTTATAACTTGCAAGATTTATTCTATCCCTCAAAATCAAATCAAACTGTCCTGCACCGGTTGCCCCTAAATTTGCGAGGCGCTAAAAGCTGCTAGACTGCTTACTACGGCTTGGAAGGAAACTTAAACTGTTGCTGGACTTTTCTGACAAAGGGAATTGTCGTTGGCCTCACAGACAGACAGCACACTCAAATTCGGCTTTACTTCAAGTGTGCTGAGGAGGGGGCTTCTCTTCTGTTCCAACTCTGCTCCCATGGCATCACTTCATGGCTGGTATAAACCTAGCCCCCATACCTCTGACTGGCAGTTTAATTATTTTGCTCTGCTCCTGGGCCCCCTTGTCCACTGACAGCTCAGTTTTATTGCTCTGCCCAGCCCCAAACCTGAGACAATTCAACTTCAGCCATCATCCTCACAATGCTGTTGTGCTTTATGGTTCTCACTAAGCTTCCCCTGCTGTCCTCGACTGACATGCAGGAAATTTGTCACTTCTATTGGCTCTGGAGTTTCGTGGGGAAAAGGATTTTTCTGACCTATAGGTTTATTGTGATTATTGCATAGTGATCTTACTCCTGCAGTGAATCTGTTTTTAATAAACTGCAAAGCACATATTCCAAAGGGGTAGCCGTGTTAGTCTATTGTAGAAAGACAACAGAGTCCTTGGGCACTTTTAAAGACTAATAAATCTGTTAGTCTTTAAAAGTGCCCAAGGACTCTGTTGTCTTTGCACAGCACATAGTTACTACTGTTGCAGACTGGGGCGGGGGGGGGGGGGTATTCCTTAGGAGAAATTTTTAGTTCCCCAAAACTTTCAGAGTCTATGCAAACTTTCCTTTGTCATGCTGCAAAGAACTGGCTGTACCATCATTGCTCACAGCAGAAATGAATGTTCCACAATGTAGTTTTAGGCCTCTTGGTTAAGTGCAAAATCTGCAGACTTTTTTTTTGTTCTGTTTTGTTTTGTTTTTTAAACATTTACCACATCCCCCGCCCTTGTGAATGCTGGGGAAAAAGCAAAGTTGAATGGATGAGTTACTTTTCTATAATTATGTACTAATAGGTGGGAATAATTTTACCCAAATAGACAGCAATTTGATCCAAGAGAACAATCAACCATCAAGATTGGGGTGGAAAGAGAAAAAGTGGTCATCAGATTAAGGCACTAAGTCTAGCATTCAGCAGAGCTAGGTTTGATTCCTGGGTCTGTTGCACTGTCTTACTCTCTGTATCTCAGCACAGATCCTAGGGGTCCCAACGTACTAGGTGTTGTCAAAAAATATAACAGACATCCCCAAAGAGATAAAAATATTAGTTCATAGGCAAAGGAAGCAGCCTCAATGCAGTAGGTACCCAGTGTGTTTGTACAGCCTATACTGAAGTCTATTCTGCAACATTTGCACTGATATTTTTAGCCAGGCTGAAATCACACCTCAGGTTGCAATAAAGACCCACCTTATATTCAAGTCATGATGCAATACTGGGGTGTTACAAGGATATTCATGTATTCATGTCTGAGAAGCACTCAAAAGTTATAGCAATGTAAGTAATGGTGTCGATAGACGAGAATAGAAGAGGTCTTTTTCCATCTCTAATTTTCCAGGTGTCATGCTTGCACCCTTTCCCGACATAGGAGTTTCATTAGTTCAGTTATTTTGCTTTCCCTTCTGAGCCCATCATTTTATTGTAAACTCCTCTGTGTGCAAAGAAGGGTGAACAAATTTTACTGGCCAGCTTTTCTAAACAGATTAAAGAAAAAGCTGAATTCAGACTGTCTGGAACACGGAGATTTTTAACAATCTGGCCAGCTCTTCACTGCTTGTAATGCACACAATGCTTCTGGTAAAACACCTGCAATATATAGCTGGGGGAACAAGGTAAACAATGGGAAACAGCTCAGAAAAAGTTACTCAAAGAGCAGTTCAGGAAGGTCTGCCCCTTCCAGATGTTCTGATTACCAGAGGAACAGCCAGTCACCACGTGCACCAGGAGCTGAGCTATTATCCCAGCACAATGGAGCATACTGCATTGGTGATGCATGCATGGTGCAGGGAACTTTTGTCTCCAAATGCCATTTCTATTGTGTGTGGTTCAATCCAGCTGAACGCAAAAGTCAGGGAGCACAGTGACGAGATCAGAGTAGATAACTGGATGGCAATCATAGACTGGAAAGGTTGCTTGTTGAAAGCACATCCACCATGACACAAAGCACACATTAGATCAACATCACTGCACATCAAAGATGGCATGTGACAGGATTTTGCAGGTTTAAATGGTATCTGCCAAAAATGAGATAAAAATATGGCTATGGAGCAGCAACTTTAATTGGCTAAGACATGTTTAATGGAAAGGAAAGGATGTCCAGCCAGAATAAAAAGGGGTGTTTTTTTTCTCTACAACATAGAAATGACGGCTTTAATAAAGCCCATGAATCTTTGGCAGAGTAAGCAAAATCATCAAGGAATTGGAGGCTTTCCAGTTGTCCCATGCAAGATGGATATTATCCACTACGGTATCTTGAGAGAAGTGTTTCGAAAGAGAGAGATTTGCAGTTACTATGACCTTCAAGACTTTAAAAAATAAACTGACTGCACCAAAAGCGGCTGGGGGAACTGCTCATAGATTCTTTGAAGAGCTGTAATGCTTTAAGAATGAAGTGTTCTAGTGATCAGCAAGCGACTCAGATATCAGGGATGGTTAGGTGCAAGATGGCGGATCATTCTCAATGTGTTGAAGTTAACTTACTGCATAATCATTAGGGGCATAGGTAAAAAGGATATATGGAGCCCCAAGTTGAGATGGGGTTAGAACTCTCCTGCAACTTCCATCATCAGCTGAAGGCCTTGAAAGTTTAGTGGACTTGATTTGCAGACCAAATAGGCTTTTACTTGGCTTTTCTTGTGTTCAGGGTGTCAATAGCCTCGACCATGCCCTGATTCTGCCCTGAATCCAGTAAGCTACTCCCACCAGCTATTCCATGAGCTCTGAGGGTATGTCTATACTTGTTATGGTAAGTCGACTCCGTTAAGTGTGTCTACACTAGAAAGTTAAGTTGGCTGCCTGCATCCACACTAACAGGTGTGAGGTGGATGGAGGAGAGCCGCAGCTTTCACTGCCACAGAGGAGCCCCAGCTGTGGGGGAACATCTGCGGCACCAGCGTTCCTGTGGCAGGGATTCCCTTGCGCCCCGGCTGGGGCTCCAGTAGCGAGGGATTCCCTCATGGCCCTGGCCAGGGCTCCAGCCATGAGGCATTCCCCTGTGGCCCCGGCCAGGGCTCAGGCCACGTGCAGTTGCTGGCTCCCCGTGTGGCAGAGGAGCCTCAACCGCGGGGAATGCTGGCGGCCCCGGGGCTCCAGCCTTAAGTCAACCTTCAGAGGTAGTGTTATTAAGTCAATTTAAGAAAGCACTTAAGTCGACTTGATAAAAGCCCAGTGTGGACACAGCTTTGTGTAGTTCAACTTAAGTGTCCTTAAGTCGACCTAAGTTGCCAGTGTAGATGCATCCCTGAGTGAGCACATTATTACCTCACATCTTTTGGGCAACTAGGCATTGGCCACTGTTCCTGGATCCCACAGGAATTTCAGGGAGTGGGAAGATGTCTGCCTAAAGACAGTGACTAAGGGAGACAGAAGAACTTTTCCCAGAGGGAATGTTCCCATCTCTCATGCTTCAAATTTACTACCATTCATCCCAAATCCCATAAAGATCAAGGCATGCTGACAACAGAAAAAAGAAGTGGCAGAGATTTTTAAGCCTTGGTACTATATGAAAAGACATAATGTAAAAACATTTTCTATTCTATGCTATCCACTACAATAATTATCAAGTTGGGGCCAACATTGACTGGAAGCTGAAGGTTCTGATATCACAGAATAACACAGTGACAAAGAACATATTTTAGGTGCATTTTCTCCATGTTTTCTTAACTTAAAATTTTCCTAAAATATTGACTCTTATAGAGATAGGAAGGAAACCAGCTGAATTAATCTCTACCTTAATGAAACTCACTGTGCCCCATTGGAAAAGCAGTTCTTTGAGGAAACACATATGAGTGTTTAAAATATTATGAATGTTTTGTTAAGATTGTCTATTTTACCATAGACCTAAAAAGAATTATACATTATAATGCTTAAAATAGCTTCTTCATATACAATGTGCAACTTACCAAGCCAATTTTCAGCAGTCTCATCAGTGAAGTACAGATCTCAGATCCCAGATCTGGTGAGAGGGAAATCATTGTCTGTCTGTAACATTGTCTGTCTTTAGACATAATCACATATGGGATTCTCTCATTTGCTCCAGGTGAGAAGGGCTGGCTGCACATTGACCCTGACCAATTCAAAATAAGTTCACAAGGAATCATGTGTGGTGTAGCAAATCAAAGCCACTTACACACTTGGTTGGGTCAGTATTAATAGACTTTTCAGAGGGGTAGTCGTGTTAGTCTGTGTACAGCAAAAAACAACGAGAGTCCTGTGGCACCTTATAGACTAACAGATTTTCTTCGGCATAAGCTTTCGTGAACTATAACCCATTGCGTCTGACGAAGTGGGTTATAGTCCACGAAATCTTAGGCTGAAGAAAATCTGTTAGTCTATAAGGTGCCACAGGACTCTCGTCTGGTTTTTTTTATTAATAGACTGATTCCTGACCAAAATCAGGCCATTCTTTACACCATATTGACATCACAGAAAATCTGGAAAGCAGAAATATCTCCACAATGAGTGTCTCAAGAAAAAATGCCCTTTTGGATGGTCAAAGGAATTTGTTTATAGTAGTAGACTCAGTCATCTGCTGCTGTAAGATCTCGAAATATAGCTGTTGTCTTCAGGTTTTCTGAAAACTCTATGTGATGCATGTTGTCAAAGCTAGCAGTTGTTAGCAGATGGTCTGAACTCTCTGGTAGCTTGATGCTGAGTACAGACTCCACTTTTGTGGAGATGCACTAAAGAATGAGATGTTCCAGCACCTTGATTGGCACAGACAGATTAATCAGAGAATTATAGAAGATTAGGGCTCGAAGGGACTTTAAGAGATCATCTAGTCCAACTCCCTGCTCAAAGTAGGACAAACCACAACTAAATCACCCCAGCTAGGTCTTTGCCAACCCTCACCTTAAAAACCTCTAAAGATGGAGCTTCTACCACTTCCCTACCCATTCTGCCCATTCCAGTGCTTCCTCACCCTCATAATGAATTTTTTCCCCTAATATCCAGCTTTAACCTCCCCCACTACAACTTGAGAATGCTGATCCTAGTTCCGCCGTCTACAATCACTGAAAACAGCCTAGATCCATCCTCTCTGGAAATGGTTTTAAGGTAGTTAAAGACTGCTATCAAATCCTCCCTCCCCCATTTTTCTCTTCTTCAGTTTGACCAAGCCTAGTTCCCTCAGCCTCTCCTCATAAGTCATATGCTCCAGCCTTCTAATCATTATTGTTGTCCTGCGCAGGACACTTACAAATTTGTCTACATCCTTTCTGTAATGAGATGCCCAAAACTTGACACAGTACTCCAAATGAGGCCTCACCATTGCTGAACAGAGGGGAATAATCACTTCCCTTGATCTGCTGGCAATGCTCCTATTAATGCAGCTCAATATGCCATTAGCCTTCTTGGAAAACAAGGGCACATCGTTGACTCATATACAGCTTCTTGTCAACTCTAACCCCTAGATCGTTTTCTGTAGAATTGCTGCCTAGCCAGTTAGTCCCCAGTCTGTAGACATACATGGGATTCTTCCTTCTTAAGTGCAGGAGCCTGCACTTGTCCTTGTTGAACGTCATCAGATTTTCTTTGGCCCAATCCTCTAATTTGTCTAAGTTATACTGTTCCATTCCCTGCCCTCCAGTGTATCTATCACTCCCCCACAGCTATCTGAAAACTTACTGAGGGTGGAATCCAGGTCATCCTCCAGATCATTAATGAAGATGTTGAACAAAATTGGCCGCAGCACCGACCCTGGGGTACTCTACTTGTTACCGGCTGCCAACAAGACATCAAGCCATTGAGCCCAATGATCTAGCCAGCTTTCTATCCACCTTATCATCCAGTCATCCAACACATACTATTTTAACATTGTGATAAGAATATTGTGGGGGACCATATCAAAATTTTTGCTAAATTTAATGTATATCATGTCCTCTGCTTTCCCCACATCCATGGAGCCAATCATCTCATCATAGAAGACAATCAGGTCGGTCAGATGTGACTTGCTCTTGGTGAATCCACGCTGACTGTTTCTGATCACCTTTCTTTCTTCCATGTGCCTTAAGATGGATTCCTTGAGGACCTGCTCCATGATTTCCCTGGGGACTGAGATGTTGGTTAGTAGCTTGGGTCTTTTCCCAATTTCAAGATAGCAATTAGATATTTGCTAGGTCTTCAGAAATCAGGGGTTCATTATTCTTGCCATGTATTCCATGAGTACTTGGTTTGTACTGGGGAAACTGATAACCCAGTCAGAGGGCCACATCCAATATCCTTCTTAGGTCTGAATATTGATCACTTGACAGCCAACACTCCTGATACAATTGTGCCCTTGCTGTTTGACCTATTGAGCTAGGGTAGAGAATACTGTAGCTCAATGTTGAGGGATTGTTGATAACCAAATATCAGCCATTAAAAGTTGCTGAATGATTTCCATACTAATTTTCACTTTAAAATCACTCATAAATTCCAAAATGTTAACATATTAGATTGCAATTTTCCATTATTAGTATTTGAAGAACAGTGATCATTTTTGAGGAGGAAGAGGAGAAAGAAGATTGGAGTGGAAAGATCATTTTCCTCATTGTGGAAAAAAAAAAAACCTTGTGTTTATTTTTATTGCAATTAGCATTCTCACTAAAAGTGATGGCCCCACAAGACTGAAATTTGGCCAGGAAGGAAATTTCACTGCTAAGCGACTTGCAGCATCCAGAGGAAAATGGTTTTGAGTAGATCAAATTGTGAGCTTTGAAAGTTATACTCTATCAATGTGCAGCACATTTTGACCAGTGGGTGCAAAGAGCTTATAAAGTTCACAGCTATGGAAGGCTGTGTGATTAAAGCTTGTCCGCATGCTGCAATGGAAGAGGCCAAAGGAGTATGATTTGTGAGGTGCAAACACGCTATGCTCTAACATCCCCATCCAGGGTCTGCTGAGGTATGCTAAAAGATACCTAGGTCACACTAATGTAGTCCTTTAGACCATGCCAGCAGGTCTCCATGGGCAGTCCGAGTGCAACACATTAGTGTGCTTTATAAAGCTTACCACTTCAGTTCACTTTACCAATGCAGTGTAGACAAACCCTATCTCTCAGTCCCGTGAGAAATGTTGTGTACTGTACATGGGCTAAAACAAGGACTCCAATACTCCCGTGCTTCCTGAGTTCCCTTCTCATGGGCTCTTCATCCCCCATACTCTCCATGGGTGCGTCTACACTTGAAAATTAAGTCGACGTAAGCTTGCTTACATCGACTTAATTTACCCCTCATCTACACTACAGCTTGCTTAAGTCGACTTAAGGAAAATAAAGTCGACAATGAAAATTAAGTCGACTTTATTAAACCTCGAAATAAGTCGACTTAGGGCTCCCTAGAGTCGACTTAAGCCAGTGTAGACATGGGGTAGCTCTAAGTCGACTTAGGGCTACCCCAGGACTACACCAATTCCCTCCCTGCCGGGGGAGGGCACAGGGGGAGCCTGGCATGCCCCCCCACCCTGCCTCTATGCCCTGCCAGGGTCCCTGTCCCCCTTTGCCTCATTGTACCTATGTACAATGGGGCAAAGGCTGAGCCCCCTGGCACTGGGCAAGGGGGCCCTAGGTCCTCCTAGCCCCTAGAAGTCGACCTAGGCATCCAGTATGGACACTCTAGGTTGACTTTGTAAGTTCCCCCCAAAGTCGACTTTAATTTTAAGTGTGGACTCACTATGTCGATTTAGTTAAGTCAACTTAGTTAAAGTCGACTTAAAATTACAAGTGTAGACATAGCCCATGTGCTGTTTCTCCTAAATGGCTAGGAGTCTTCTTAGCTGTAGACCTGCTGAGGAAGACAGGAGGGAAGTGCCAAGTTCTATGGTATCCCACTGGAATGTGAGTAGTTCTACATTTTGTGATTTGAATAGTGGCAGATTTCAACCACAAGGAACTTCATCAACAGAATTCATATCTAGACATTCTATTATTTTACATATCATTTATATTTTAATGCAATTAAGTTTTTCAAAGATGATAAAATGATCTCCCTCCCCCTCCCCCCTACCTTACACATCCTCAATTCCTTTCCCAGGGGGATCGTAATCATAGTGGCTGTGGTCCGAAGTGATGGTTTTATTTATTTTCCTAGAGAGTGCTTTGAACTGAAATAGCATTTACTCAGAGAAAAATTGGAGGATTAAACAAAAATAATCTTTTCCTTTTTAAATATTAAATGAGATTTTATTTTGAACTGCGATGTTAAAAAAAATGATGTTTTGGCTGGCATTACAGTTCCTAATCATCTAAGAAGACAGACTTAAAACAAGTCTATAATTATGAAGGAGTCTTAAATAATTGAGCAGTAAAACACAGAGACACAGCATGGGGGGATGTTTATTGTGTAATAGCATCCCAAGAGTCATTATTCATAATCATTATGATGATTATTAGTCATGTAAGTTTTACACTATCTCTCTTGTAAATTACATGACTGATTCTTACATGTAGTGAGGTTGGAACTACCCGGAGTTAATTTGCCTTCTATTTATTATAATCCCCCATCTAAAATCCAATATAAGAGGAAATGGTTCTCTAACAGGTAAAAAAGAAAAAGAAAAAAAAAACCCTCATTTATTAAAGTGATGTCTTCTAGAAATCACTTTAAAAATCAGATGTTTATTTATGTGCCTGCTCCTTTTTCCATTGAAGTTAATGGTGGCAAATCTCCTATTGATTTCTTGGGTGAAGAAAAGAGTTTATAAATTTGTATGCTAAACATTAAAGCATTTGATCTTCAGGGCTGAACTATGACATCCTTGTGCACAGTACACCATGTGTAGTTTGAAGTCAATGGGGCTACTTATGGCATACGTTACTAACCTTTGGTAAGGGTTAGAAGTGTGAGTCCTGAGAGTTTATATAAAATGAACACTATGATCACATGAACATTGTTATTCAGACTTCCATACTAAAAGGAATCATTAATTTCATAACACTTGCGACTACAATGTATGTATGGAAAAAAACTGAAACAATGTTCAAGACATGACTTCATTGCTTAAAGAAAAGGATATTTTCTCAGTTGGAATATGTAAAACTTCAGCTAGAGTAGTAGATGGATAAAACAGCCTTTCTTCAATTTCTTATGAAACACAGTTCATCACAAATTTCTGGCAAGTGGAAGCGATCACAAATCCTGCCAGTAAAATTATTTTACATCTATTCACTGATGGGAAAAGGGCACAAAGATTTCATTGGCAGTACTCTTCAGCATATAATGTAATATCTGTAATACAAAGTACAACAGTCTTCATGATATTGAATTCTCTGTGACCCTCACTGAAAGTAACTACTCACATTTACAATGCAACTCAGTGAATAAAAAATATCTAAGACACCCAGATATTTATGAATGTGTTTTCTTAGCCCTGAACATTTTAAGTCAATCTGCAACCATATCTACCCCTACCCCACCCACCCCCTGCCACCAACAGACAAAAAATAGAATTAGAACGGGTTGCCCTCCAATGCATGGGAGCAGGTTCCGTTTTCTTTTTTCAAATGCTTTAAACAAGTCTCTGGCTTTAAAATTCAGATTGGAAACATTCTGGGCTGAATGGTTAACTTTCCTATAAGATAAAAGTGTGGATAAACTTTTTATTTTTCATTTGCAAGGAAATAAGAATAGCTATGCCATTGTTCTTAAAATGTTGGATGAATAGTCCATTCCATACATGCAGGCTTTTACAAAAGGAGTGGGGGCATGAAGATCACAGAGAAAGTAGGGATATCTTTATAAGGGACTTTATGAACAAGAGAGTATTATAACTTCAGTTTTAATTCAAGGGAATTCATAAGACATCTTCCAGTAAATGAGATTTTAAACAGGTAACTTAGAAAAACTAAAGTTAATATTTAACCAAGCTCTGGACAACACAATACATTTTCATTTGTTCAGGATGCCACACCAGTTGCAAGATGCCCAATGAAAGAAAGGACTGGAAACAAGGGCTAAGTAACAGCACAGACAAAAACCCCTTGGGGAAAAGGGAAGAACCATAAAGAAGAAAAAAAAGTCTCTTAAGGGCCCACCAGGTAGAAACATGGCAAAGGCCAATGCATAACAGATGAAGTTTGACAAGTTAGTGAAAGCATATTCAGGAAATGTAAGAAAAAACAGGACTTGAGAGCTTGTCTGCTGGAGCAAAGGAATCAAGGAGACAGATAAGTCATACCTATTTCCAGGGTTCTGCATCCAATTCCACATTCATTGTTTATCTCAAGATACAAAATACTGTTAAGTTTACAACTGATTCAGGAAATTAATTCAGGCACAGGTTTACAGATGTTTTGCAAAGAGACTTCTAAGGCAACACTCCTCATCCTAAATTAGAACAGTCCAAGGTACTGATCAATACAGACTAACAGGTGATCTCATAGAATCATCAAATCATAGAAACTAGAAGGAACCATGAAAGGTCATCGAGTCCAGTCTCCTGCACTCAGGGCAGGACCAACCGTCCCTGATAGATACTTGTCTAACCTGCCCTTAAAAACTTCCAGTAATGGAGATTCCACAACCAGCCTAGGCAACTTATTCCAGTGGTTAATCATCCTGACAGTTAGAAAATTTTTTCCTAATGACCAACCTAAACTTCCCTTGCCGTAATTTAAGCCCATTGATTCTCGCCCTATCATCGGCGGTTAAGGAGAATAATTTTTCGCCCTCCTCCTCGTAACAACCTTTTAAGTACCTGAAAACTGTTATCATGTCACCTCTCGGTTTCCTCTTTTCAGACTAAACAAACCCACCTCTTTCAATCTTCCCTCATAAATCAAGTGTTCCAGACCTTTAATCATTCGTGTTGCTCTTTTCTGGACTTTCACCAATTTTTCCCCATCCTTCCTGAAATGAGGCACCCGGAACTAGACACAGTATTACAGTTGAGGTCTAATCAGCGTGGAGAAGAGCAGAAGAATTACTTCTCATAGTGGTGTGTTTTTTTCTATTGTTGTTGTTTTTTGTTTGTTCGTTCGTTTGGTTGGTTGGTTTTTTGGTGTTACACTGTTGACTCATATTTAGCTTGTGGTCCACTATGACACCCAGATCCCTTTCACGGTGCTCCTTTCTAGGCAGTCGTTGCCCATTTTGTATGTGTGCAATTGATTGTTCTTTCCTAAGTGAAGTACTTTGTGTTTATCTTTATTGAATTTCACTCTATTTACCTCAGACCATCTCACCATGAGCTGACTTATTTTGACAAATTTGTGAATCCAACCATAAATGTAATCAAGCAGAAAGGCCTGCAGTAATCTATAGCTTTGGCCTGGTCTATTCAGAGTGATTTGAAGGCCTGAGTTATTCTATACAGGAGCAATTCAGCACATGGTGGATGATCTGCATGTAAATAATCTTACACCATTGGCATGAAACATTGACAGAATGCTGGTCTTTTTACAAACTGAGAGAGCTGTTTGTTCTGTCTGTATAAGACTTTTGCCATAAAGAGTTCCCTTCTGCTTGCTTTTCAAGGATTGTATCCTAATTCGGTACTTTTTCAGCTGATTGTTCTAAACAAACCTCATGGGTTTTACGATGCACTGCATACCAAACCAAGAGAGCAAACACATTCCAGTTTACTTTATATATAAAATTACGTCTTTATGTGACTGCTGTTAGTTTATGCCAGAGCTGATTCTCTGGGGCATGCATTATGTCACTGGCAAACACTGGCTATTCTATTAAGCATTAACCATCTTATGTAAAATGGAAAAGAACTTAAATATTTCCATTTTTGTTGGCAATGGACAGTATATCTCATGTGCAGCAATAAGAGAAGTGTAAAGTTTCCATTTAGAAATGAATATAGCTTTAAAATTAGAAACAAATTCAGCCAACTGGTGCTACTAATGACTATTTGATAGAAAGTAATTAAATCTACATGAAAATGAATATATTATGTTTTGTTATCACAAAGGGAAATAAGACTAAACTTGCTAGGTACTTTTATACTATAAAAAAAAGAGAGATGCAAAGTATAACTATGGTTCACAAGGACATTCACAAATCTGAAAAGGCTTAATTCCAATATCACTTAAGCTGATGTAAATCAGGTGGAGCTCCACTGAAGTCAGCAGAATTGTATTACTGCAATTGCAAATGAGATCAGAATCAGGTATTAAACATTTCCAGGGAGTCTGTTAACATGGCGTCTGCAATGCAGCAATGAAAGGCAGGAACAATAGGGAAGTTAGTGAGTAAACCAATGGTATTACTCTTAGGACACAAAGTAAAATTGCAACCTACGTTGGCTATCAACATAGAGTTTAATGATGCCAGATTAAATAGTGTTCTTCAGTAATTCATTAGAAAGGAATCAAAAGAGACAAGGCTCTTCCTGACTGGTTTATGTCCCGGGACAGTGGTTCTCAACCTTTTGCAGGTTGCAACACGCAGAGCGGTATGCACAACCCTATGGGACACACCAGCCGACCCCCCCCAGGCTGAATCCAGCCTCCCTACTGGCTCTCTGTTACACTCTTACCACTGTGTGGTGACACAGAAAAATCACTCTCCTATGGTGATCAAATCTCCCATAAATTGCTGGCCAGTACCACCGCAACTGAATCCTTTGTCCCATGTCCTACAGTGACTACATAATGTCCTGCAAAATACAGAGGCCGGTGGATGGGGCAGGGAAGGTCTGCCCAGCCAGACTGGGTTTATAGTTGGGGGGCTGCAATGCTAGCCTGCTCTGCTCCATGTCGGGCTTGAGGAGGATGGAGGGGAGGGCTTGGGGCTGCCTGGTGAGTGCGGGGAGGCACAGAAGGGGCAGGGCCCATTGGGGTATCAACAGGGAGGGCAGGAGGGGACCAAGACTCTGGGCACCAGGCTGCAGAGGGCCAGCGGGATGGAGGGGCTGCAAGGCGTGGGGTGGGGTGCAGCACCCAGGGGAGCACAAATGTGCACTTGGCCCCCGGGTGCCGGACACTGCGCCACTGACAGGGCCAGCTAGGAAGGGGCCTTGGGAGGAAGGGGCATGGCTTGTTGCAAAGAGGGATTGTTTACCTTTCTAGCAAGGGTAGCTATATCCATAGCTATCAGCTAGCTACTGAATGCAGAATTTAGTTAAATGTGTTGTTTTAATGATCAACAGTTTCCCAAAATGGGCTATTTTGCTATGTGGTGAAATTAGTGCTCTTGGTTACATTACAGAGATGTATTTATTTATTTTCATTTTACAATGTCCCACAATGTCCTGCCAATGAGATCACGCTGTCTTGAAATTGGACTCATGTCAGTTGGTCACCCTAGCTTAATAAGCCTACATTCGATTGCCCATTGCCAGTTGTGCCCAAATGGTAACGCAGGGCTCTGATAAAGATAAAAGGATATTAAGTTATAACTTTTGGCAAACGAGTGTAGGGAAATCGAAGTAGTCAAGCACCACTGAACTGAGCAAATGACGGGACACATTTCCCTAGATAAGACACAGCTCCATATGGCTGCATTTTCCTTTCCACTGAAACATAAGGCAATTTATTTTTAGGGGAGAAAAAAAATGTACAGGACAAAATAAACACGTACAACTATGTGGTGTAGGTTCTTAAAAAAGGAGAGCACCATTTCTGATGGGGATTTAATAAATAGTGGGCTGGATTCTTGATTGCACCCAGTACCTGTTACCTGCAGCAGTGTAGGGAGCCAAAAGAGAGATGGCTGCAACTTTGTGATTCTGGGCCCAGTTCTAGTCAGACTCCAGGATGGCTTTAAGCAGACTCAGGACTATGCTGCTGACTGTAACTGCTCTAGTCTCAGCTGGGAGTCATCATGTTACAAACCCACTCCTGGCCCTGTCTGACATGCCCCTGGCATCCCTACTGCATAGAAACATAGGAATTGCCTATGTGATTAGGCTCAGGGTCCATCTAGAGTGGTATCCTATCCCTGACAGTGGTCAATACTGTAATGAAATGAGCCGAGTTAATGCAGATGCTGACTTTACCCACTCCACATTCATTGGGGACCTCATGCTTGGAGAATCTCCAGTTACGGAGATCCTGCTGGCTTCCACAGGGATAACAACAAGGAAGAATATTTGGCCATCTGACAATTAATCCCAGAAAATAGTATTAATATAGACTGAATGTGTGGACTCTGATTGCACATAACATACCCAGATCATTTTCTCTGCCAAATAGCCCATTTACAGAAAATCCCCAGAAATGACATATTCTATCTCACTCAGTTTTCAAACTGCATAAATATTTGTTTTAAAAGATAAACTATACATCATCTTGTTCAACATTAGATTTTACATTGTTTCCAAAAGTACATCCAGTGCCTTGTCATTCACTGGATTTCAAACGAATTTTTAAAATACTATTTTTTAATATTTCATTTTGAACCTGTGGCAGTCTGGGAACCCATTTAATGGAAAACCTCTCATGGAACAAGTGCTGCATTGTATTGATCCTATAAATCAGTCATGAGCTAGAAGCCCAGCAAGAGAAAAATCAGTCTGGGATCAAAAACAATTTCTTACTTCTTTGATATGCAAGTCACTATTCCAATCTCATTCTTGAAACTGAGAGTACAAATGACACATGAGCAATAAGAGACAATATTGGAAAAAGGAAAGTCAAGCACAAAGGGATCTAGCCAGGAAAAAAAAAGAGTGTGGCCTTCTATCTAGATACACATTTATTCTGGAAGGCAAGGCCGGATCAAGGGCCAGGGGGGCGGAGCTAGGTGGTGGGATCAGGGGCTTCGGAGGGCCCGGCCGGCACTGCAGAGGGGATTGGGGGGTGTGACCTGTGCTGCCGGGGGACAGAGTAGTTGTTGGGGGGGACATGCTGCCACTGGGGGGTGGGGAGGAGTGCAGCTGTGGTGGGTGGCGGGGGCTGCAGGCGGCTGAGGGGTGGGCCAGAGGCCATGGCACTCCTGCCCTGCCTCTGGGCTGGCTGGTGAGCAGACCAGCCAGTCTGGTGGGGTGGGCAGAGAGGCTGAGTGGCAGCAGACTGCCACTCAGGCCGGCCAAGCCGGATTTTGGGGGGGTCATGGGGCCCAGGGCTGCAGCCTCTAAAACCCCTTTACTGGAAGGTGCTAAAGAAAGACCAGATGAGTTTGCTGGGCAGATAGGTCTGATACAAAGAGTTGAAAACTCTCTGTGCCTGGAGAGAGGACTTTCTGTCTGTATCTCAGAGCTGTGAGAATCACTTCATTTTCACTTAGCTGGCAGTTCCATTTTTAAAAAATGGTTCGGGTCAAACAAAACATTCTATGCTGTGCATTTTTAATCTATTTTTGAGCGGGAGGGCGGGGCGTTGCTAGAAAACCAACAATTCACAAAACTGGCAGTGGTGGTAGGAATGGTCCTCCTGCTGCTCTCATAACCATGAGCCCAGGGGCTGGATGTAGGAGACCTAGGTCTGAACCCCCTCTCTTGAGGAGGATTTTGAACCCAGGTCTCTATCCTCACCAACCTGTGGAATCCTTAACTTGCTTTGTGGCCCAATGACTATTCAAGTATTTTACAATGTAGAACAGCTTCAACAGAATGACCAATAATTCAGTGGTTAGGGCATTCATGTGGGAGGGCAAACACGGGTATCCTCTGCACGTGACTTGCAACCTCTTGCTTCTCTGTCCAGGCAGCAGAAGTTCCTCATCTTTGGCTGGAAACCTTCTGGCCTCCACTTACCTCTGGGCCTCACCCGCCAAGAGGGTGTGACGGGGGACCTGAGCCATCTCCTGAGTCCGAAACCAGGGTCCTGTGTGAAGTGACATTGAAATGATCCTTCCGGCAGACACTCTAAGTTTGCTGCCCTTGGGGACTTCCTATCTATTTGGCCCCCTTGGTCCAAACAGTCTACAGTGTCTCTCTTGGAACAGCACCTGCTTGTTGACCTTTAACATCATCCTGCCATGGTCTCAAGTCCCTCTAGGTGGTGGTCAGGTAAATGTACAGTTAGAAGAGTCCTTAAGTTTGACTCTCAGCTAGGTGCTCCTCAATCTCCTCAACAGTTTCTCTCTCAATCAGGAATGCAGGGCTTTTCTTCCAGTGGCTGTCCCAACTACCATTATAGTGAAGCTCCTGTCACTCAGAGGCAGAAGTACCTCCTGCCTTTTCACAGGATTTAATACGTCTTCATAGTGGACGACTCAGCTTATTAAATCAGCGTTTTCACCTTCATAAAGGAAGTGGGAACACCGAAGCATTTAAGAGAGCCTTCTGCATGATAGCATATCCTAATGATTTATATTTAAAGACTCCATCCACTGCACTGGACACTTCTTTTATTTTAATTGCATTTTATATTTCTATTCATCAGCTTCAACCAGCCTTTCTTTAAAAATTGCAACAAAATTCTAGTCAATCCCTTATATTGGCTAGCCCTTCAGAACTGTGAAACATTCAGCTTCAGACCTGATTCTGCTCTGGGACTAAACAATCTTTGGCAAGTGTAATTCTGGGAGGCAATTTCTACATTTGTGGGGAAAGAATTTGATTAACACAGGGAATTTCATGCCATTAAAAAGGAAGGTATTCCAGCTTTCCAATCTGACATATTTGCTTCAAGCTCTAGAAGAGTGGTTCCTAGCCCTTTTCACTTGAGAGCCACAAATATCATTTTTACAATACCAAAGGGCCACCAATCTGTCAACTCATAATAAATGTACTGATGTACTCACCATTAAGGCCTACAAATCACTACATATTTAAAGTAAACATTTTGATGCTGTTGTTCTCATTTTTTACTTTCACCATTTTACACCTACAAATGCATCACAGTGTGTCACACGCTCACAGACAAAGCAGTAGGGGAGATGAATGACTGTCACTACACACTGAAGCGTATGCCTGGGCAGCTAAGTCATGGTGGGTGGACTGCCAAATCAGAAGGCACTGATTTTTAGTGCCTCCTCCTAAAGCACGGAGGGTCCTGGCTACTCCTCAAGCAACCCCCTCATCCTCAAATACAGCCAAACAAAAGGAGTTCAGTGAGGAAGATGCCTCCTCAGTGATCTCTACTTAGTGTTCTCCCCCCCCCGGCTGCAGCAGGAAAACTACATGTATCCTGTAGCCCCATGAGCATGGCCTGGATTCTTAGGCATCAGCTTTCTTCTCCAGCCAGGGGGACTGAAGATCAGTGCTTCCCTCTGTCTGGCTCCAGCAGGGACCTCAGCACCTAGGGACTTAGTTAAAGTGCGTTGTTCTTTGTTGGAGATGGAGAAGTGGGAGGGAGAGTATTGATCGTCCACTCCTTTGATTGCAGCAAGGAGACTGTACTGGTCTTGTAGCCCTATGGCAATGCACTCTGTCTGGGTCATTCTGCAGCCGGAGAGAGGGGAGTGGTGGGCCATTTTGAAAGACCCATGGTCCTCTTTTCACTTGTGGGCTACTGGTTGGAAACCACTGCCCTAGAAGGTCCCATGATAGTTGATAAATTTAGATACCGCTATTTAAGCTCAAATTCAGATACATTTAAAATATATTAGTTACAGTTTTTCTCCCTTTCTGTAAACTTAATACAATTGGACAGGTGGTAAGTAAGACATCTCCCTTTGCAAGTATAGCAAGATAAGAAATAGGCCCAGTAAATTGTTTTAAAACCCTCTATAAAACATTCTTAAAATATGTTTTTTACAACATATGTAAAAAAAATGGTAGTGTGATGTGCTATGATGGTCTTGTCACTACCCGTGAATCCCCAGCACTTAGATGCCCCAAATGCATGCCAATAAACCCTTTAAACAATAACTATAAAGAGTTCAATATGGCCCCTCTCCCGCAAAGCCCTTAAACACTGACCTCAGCAGAACTCACATGTTTCAAATTAAGGATGCATTTACTGCTTTGCTGGATTGGTATCTATTGTAACTTGTTAGCTCTGTGTTCTTGGGGAACCAGGGCATAGTATCCAGCCTCTGTGACTCACCCCCACTCTACAGCCAGCCTTTGCTTGAACCAGAAACCAACAATAATTAAAAGGCAGTGGGAGACACACCTAAACCACTTCAAACTCCTCTAGCCTCATCTACATCGCAGATGTGAGCCATTAAGCACACTGAATGGACAGAAAACTTCATTTGCATCAAGGATGGAACCAGAATTAGCATGGTAAATGGAGAACCAAGCTCCAAGGCAGGAACCTCACTGAACTGTGGGACTGGCAAAGAAGGGAAGCATTGTGTGATGGAGGATCTTTCCTTCTGAGGCAGATGAACCCATGCCTGCACACACCCAGCTCAGCTGTTATCAGACCAATTCTAGTCATAGATACTTTATTGATATCCAAAATACTAAAGCTGCCTGATTGCACTGTGAGCTCCCTCGAAGGAATGCCACCCATAGCCAGAACTGATCAGTTTCTAGTGTTGACCTAAACAAAACAACTCTGGTCTACTCCCTCAAGTCATTATTTGAACCAAAACAGCCCTAGTGTTCTGCCTGGATCCAAAAACTGCATCATTTCCACTGGGACTTCAACTTTTCATGTTGAGGGCTCTGCCTGTCTCAAGCACTCTGGACCTTAAACAGCCTGTCTCTGGGAACCTTTGCGCTGCACTGATTGGTGAGACACCTCATGACCCAACATTCTCTCTCTCTCTCTGTCCAGGTATAACTCTCTAATCCTGAACTTTGTAATCAACTTGGACTAGATTTCCCCAATACATTTGAAACTGGGTACTATTGTAATTGTTTGGTTATTTTTCTCTCTTTGTATGGTTATTAATATTGTAACTGTTTGGTTATTTTTGTTCCTTTTATAATTATTACTATTAGTATCACAAGTTTTATATATCTAGCAATAAAGTAACTTTTGTAATCAACTTGGTTGCCAGACACTCTCTCCAGACTTCATTTACTCTTTTGTATTCTTGGTTCCCTATATTTCTCTACAGAAGCCATAGATCCCTGTAATGCCCAAAAATCCTGTAAGATTTGCTCACTAAGGGGGTTCCCACTAGAACAATTGTATAGTGACAGTGGGGATACTAATGTACTGAGCCTTTGGCATATAAGGGTGACAGCTGAAAAGTGCTGTTTTGACCCAGCCTGCTCAGATGTGTGATCGAGTCTAGTCCAGTGGGGTGTGGGGGCATATAAGGGTGGCCGCAGAGAAGTGCTGTGTAACCCAGCCTGCTGAGTTCAGGGACAATAAGGGGTCAGCTGAGAGAGCTGATAGACCTGTTCCACTCAGACACATTTTATTAATTAGTGAATGTGTATCTGTGAGTGGTTATTTGAATCTGGGGCTGGAGGAACCCAGTGCTGGGAAATTTGGGTCCTGCAAGAGTAGTTGCATTAAGAGAGGACTTGCAGAAGGGAGAAGTGAGCTCCATATAGAAACACAAGTGACACAAGCAATACGTTAATAGAATTACAACCCCCTTCCTCCCGCAAAGGAAAGTAACCCTAATAAATGAGCATACCCCAACTTTATGGGCAAATTGGTAACACTCTCTCTCTAAACCTAGATATAGAAGATCTATATAAATATAGGGAACACACACACTATTTTGTAGACAAACAACAGAGTACTGTGGCACTTTTAAAGACTAACAGATTTATTTATTGTTTATTATTTATTATTTTGTAGATGATATGTTTGACAATAACTGTTAAAGAGAATCAGAATGATCAACAGGGATTAAAATGCCAGTCAAATTTAATTCAGTATGTATGCTGCTGTCCTCATATACTTTCTAATGGGTACCTAGTATAATCCCATGAGGACAAGCTGCAGTGTAAAGTGTTTGATTCAGTTTATTTATGAATGAAAACCAAAAGAGTAGATGGAAACCCAAAACTATCCAGCATAGATATAACTGGCAGGTTTTCTGCTTTGTTCCCTCAATGAAAAGTGAGTGGTTTGATAGATTTTAAAAATTCATATATTCAAATAAAATGATAAAAATCTCTTAATGCAAAACAGTACTTTAAACAGTAGACCATTTTCTGCTTTACAGACTGTGCTTTCTTTTTAGGGTCATCGGGGTAATGTAAAAAATGGCAGGCAGACAAACTGCCTCAGGCAAAATTCAAGAGTACACCAAAGAGTACATTCAAACAGTGGTCACACTAGAATAATTCTCCCGGTCCGGTGTGATGGCAAAAAGCAGAGATGTTAGAATACAAATTGTCAGAGACTGATAAGAAAATAATCTGTCTGCAGCAAAAATGCATCACATTTTCCTGGTTCCCAAAATTCATGTTAAATTGAAATAAGAATAGCGGGCAACAATAGAACCATATAATTTCCCCTGAAGTATAAAACAACAGTTTTTGGTGGCCATTAGTTGCAGTTAGATATAGGATTAATTAAATTATTTAAATTACAGGTTACTAAGAGCAAATGTATTGTGATCCAATTGTTACAAATTGTATTTGAAAAATTCCATTTAATCGGAAAGCATCTGATAGATTATGAAATCTGGTAAAAATAATCAGGTTTAACACAATTAATGCTGTTGCTATGCATGATCAAACTGACAGCTCACCGATGAAAACCACATACGTGACTTTTTTGCTATGTTTTGGGTTAGGGGTATGTATCAATGATAGGTTTTTGGTTGTGTGTCTGTGGTTTGTTTATTTTGTTTATTTGGCCGCATTTTAGACTTTTTAATAATTTGAGGATCTAATTTTCAAAACCCAAAGGCTAAACTACAGTCACAAAATATTCACACACAGCTCACCGCATCTGCAATCCACAGAAACTCCCACCATTGGATCTAAGGGAGTAACTCCAACATGTGCCAGTATGGAGCAGATGCTTATCTTCACTGGTATCAGCCACTAGAGGGAGACACGATCACATACACTGATCCAGTGTGTGGCACGAGCCCTGTATCTATTTGCATACCTTGTTACCAGATCTATGCTATTGAACAATTTTGAAAATCCAGCCCTTAATGGCACTGCTTTGTAAATGTTGCATTGCCAGTCAAAAACCACAGTAATTGCCAGGGAATGGGAACTTGGGCAACTATTTTAGCCATCACTATCTATGATGAAAGCTGCCAGAAGTTGTTAATATGTAAAAGGCATTACACGACTTAGAGGAATGTATTCAGGGTTCAAGTATGAAACTATCTTCCCCCTCCCTATCGCACGTTATCAGTGAGTTGAAGGAGCAGCATGGATTATAAAATATTCAGGAAAACATATCTCCAAAATACCTACCACGTGCAGTTACAGTTTCAGCCAGAATTCTTACTTTAAGCAAAACTGTAGCACAGATTGTTATTTTTTCTTATGGTCACATTCTCTGTCCATGCAGCTAAACAAGCTGCCTCTCACCAGGCAATCAAAGAGAAACAGTTAGTGCTGGAATTCCACAAGGGCCAGAATATCTCACATTCTACCATCTTTGTACTACCACGACTTTAGATTAACGAGCTACAGTAGCCTTGTTTTCAACACTATGTTAACTAGTTTGTCCTTTTTATGTTTGCAATTTATACCATTTGGCTGTTTATCTAGCTGATCATATCTGTAAATCAGGTACAGTAGTCCAATGTGAAACTAACATGAAATGCACCTGCAAACAGCAGGCAAGTAAAGGAAGATCTGATTTTAAATATCTGACTTTATCTGTCTTAGGAAAGTCTATTATATTTGTGTTGATTAAATCAGTCGTTTTCTTACGTTATGCTCTAAATAAATGGTTGAAGTCTTGAAAGCCCACTAGTCTGGAAAATAAGAGTCTTTTCTATTTTTTTTCTTTAATAATACTAATGGTGAATAATAATACTTAGCTCTGACATAGCTCTTTTCATAGGTCTCAAAGGCTATATCTACACTAGAAAAAGTTAGGTCGACTTTGTTAAGTCGACTTAATAAGGTTGACTTTAAGTTGACTTAAAGTCAACCTTATTAAGTCAACTTAACAAAGTGGTTACCCTGAACGTAGACTTAGTAAGTCGACCTAACTACCCTTAAGACAACTTAATAAAGTTGAATTAAGGGTTAATCCATGTCCACACTGTGCTTAAATCAACCTAAGGAGACAATTTAAGAGTTAGGTCGACCTAACCGGCGGTTCTTACTAAGTCGACTTAAGCTTTCCTTAAGTTGACTTCAGGAATTTCTTAAGTCGACTTAATGAAAGTCCAGTGTGGATGGGGAGTAATTTAGGTCGACTTAAGGCTATTTAAGTCGACCTAAATTGCCAGTGTAGACATACCCAAAGTGCCTTACAAAGCAAAGGAAATAGTACTATCCCCTTTTATAAACAGGACAAATGAAACACGGAGAGATGAAACGCTTTGACCAAGGGCAAAGAGGAGGTCAGTATCCATGGTGGGAATAAAACCTCAGTCTGCCTACTCCTAGCTCCTTTCTTTATTTAAGGAGTCAGTGAAATTCATCCCATAGGGCAGATATTTTACTGCTCTAATACTGCCTATATTTCTGATGTATATTTGAGCACCTTGGCCTTTATTTCTTTATTGAGAATTATCAGAGTACTGACATAAAGTATGACTGACAGAGTAATGCAAGCATGGATTTTAATCAGACAGTGGAGTCTTATCACCTGTCCATGCAAAGGAACAGTTGTGTGCAAGTATTCAGTGATAAAGGAGAATAGTTAGCTTCAAGCTACTGTATACAACAGAAATTGGTTAGTATCCTAGAAGAACTGCCTCAGTCCGCTGCCTGCTAATGTTTTAAAGCTGCCATTTCTAATGCTTTAAAAGCTGCCTCCTTCACAGTCTCCACACTTAAAATAATTGCATATGCCCTGGCAATGGGTCAAGAGGGATGCTCATGTCCCATACATGCCAAGATGAAGAAAATTAATTTTAGTGTCCAGAAGGAAGGAACTGCTGGCAAGACTGATAATAAACAGAATCAATTCTGTGGCACAAGAATCTTGAAGGTAAAGCCAAAAAACCCAAATATTTGGAACAAGTGTCAATCTATTGCTGTCTCAGGTTGGTGAAAAGAATACAGAAAAATCTCAAAGATCAGTGGAAAGCAGGCTTCATTTGCTTTTCTTTGCTGCAGTAAAAAGGTTGTATTCTGCTACCAAATAGACACACTCAGCTCCTAACAAAATTGATGGGAGCTGTGGAGAGGCTAGAATTTGGCCCAGCATATTTAAGGAAAAACGAACTGCTGGAACAAATATCCGTGCATATCTGATGATAAAGAAAAGCCAGGGTGTAACTAATATAGTGGAGAAATTGTTAAAGAGCATTTCCTCTTTATTCAAAGATTGCCCCTGTGATTCTGCCAAGGTTATGAAGACCTTGGGTTATCAGCTTTGAAAAGTACCATAAACTCAAGCAACAGCTGTCTGCAGGCATATTACACGTGTGTGTAATTTTTTATTTCAACATTTGGTAAGGTTATTATTTATTCCTACTGCAAGGGTCAGTGAAATTTGCTTGTTTTTGCCAGCAGCTCTACCATTCCCTCTCACTTGGGCTCCATATAGATTTTGCATACACTATTTTCATAATGGAAGAGTTTTCCATAAGGCATAAACCCTCATGTTAAAAAGGCCAAGCAAGTGAATGCCAAGTGCTCATACATTAGATGGGACAATCATGTTCCAGAATTTAGTAATTCTCATTTATTAAATGAAGGGTTAGATAGTTAGATTATGTTCTATCTCATCCAGCCATCTACAATCTATTAAATCTAGCTGTCAATAAATTGAATGAATTATGTTAAAAGAGAGGTAACAAATAAGGTCTTTGTTCACCTTAACATTATAGACATTCAAAAATGGTATTTTGAGGTTTGGTTAAAATTTATTATTTTTAGAGTTGGATGGGAATTTTCTAAGGAATGATTTTCTGACGTATTATGCAGATTCTGCAAAATCAAAATTTTCTACAGAAAAATCTTGACTTTGCTAAAAAAAAAAAAAAAAAAAAAAAAAAAAAAA
>ML685782.1:2873759-2888061 GCA_007922175.1 Pelusios castaneus
ATATTTTGTTTCTGGTCATTTTGACCTGAATAAGAATATTTATTTTTGAAATAAGTTAGAAAGTTTAGTTTTGAATCAGTTCAATAAAATATCAAACTGCATTTTCTCACTGTGGTGCATTGCCTCATGGTAGTTGCAATTCGAGCTTCCATTCTCTCTGATGGGCTCAGCTCCCTTGAAGACTACATCTGCCATATGAAACATGGATTGTCCTCTCACCAAGCTCTATATGGTGCATCATATGAGTCACATGACTCTAGAATTTGCATCTATCATGTACCCAGCATGTAAGACCAGAAAGATCATCAGATCATCTATTCTGCCCAATAACTTATGTTTGACTAAAGCGTATCTTCTAGAGAGGCAAACAGTCTTGATTCAAAGACATCAAAATGGAGAGTCCATCACTTCCCTTTGTACTTTGTTAATCCCCCCTCACTGTTAAACATTTGTGACTAATTCCTGGCTGATCTGAATTTGTTTGCCTTCAGCTTTTAACTACTGGTTCTTGATCTTAGCTTCCAAGTCCAAAAAGAACCATTGTAATCATATAACACAGGCCAAAGAACTTCTCCAAGATAATTCCTACAGCATATCTTTTTGGAAAAAAAAATCTGATCTTATATTAAAAATCATCAGTGAATGAAATATTAAATATTTGTTCTCTATTTAGGTACTTATGGATCATAATCAAATCACCCCTTAAGCTTCTCTTTCTTAAACTAAATAGACTAAGCTTCTTGAACCTGTCACTATGAAGCAGGCTTTTTCCCCCCAATTCTTTAATTATTCCTATGGTTTTTCTCTGAACTCTTCTCAATTTATCAACATCCTTCTTGAACTATAGGCACCAGAACTGGACACAGTATTCCAACAGCAGTTACACCATTCCAAATACAGAGGAAATATAACCTTTCTACTCCTACTCAAGATTCCTCTGTCTATATATCTTCCTCCCAGCTGATTTCTTTCTCTATATACAGATATAAATCACTGGTATAGGTTTGATTTTGTTCGCACATTATAAATGTGATCAACTCATTAAACATTACAGAATTAAAACATAATGGTAAGTTATCAGTTCCTTCTTGTCTGTCAAGATGAGGTTTAAAACAGAATTGTCCACATGTTGGATGCAACACTTGAGTTAGAAAATTGACATAAATTATATTTAGAAATTCCAATGATATTTTAGTGCTGGCAGCATGAGACCTCCATATGAGTAACATATGCTACTTAGATTGGAGTCCCCCAGGATCACACATATTAGATAGATGCATAAGAAGCAGTTCATCCTGTTCTATGATGTGTTTTGGTGGCCTGACACACTCCAAATTGTGCTTTATCTGTTAGGACAGTGATCCTAAGCATTCAGCGTCGTTTTCTTCCAAGTGATCAGTGATTCAGAAACAAGGTAATGTCTTTCTCTCCTAGATTCCACAGTGCTTTAGTCTCTGGTACTTTCTCTCCATTAAGGTACTGATACACTATAATCAAATCACCTCTCAATCTTCTTTTTGAAAAACTAAATAGATTGAACTCTTTAAGTGTCTTACTGTGGGGGGTTTTTTCAGCCCTCAAATCATTTTGTTGATTTTTTGTGTACCCTCTCCACCTTTTAAACATTCTTTAAAAAATGTATACACCAGAGCTAGACACAATATTCGAGCATCTGTTTCACCAATACCATCTGCAGAGGTAAAATTCTATTTCTGCGTACTATTCCTTTGTTTATACATCCAAGGATCACATGATCTTTTTTGGTCCTGCTCTCAAAATGGGAGCTCATGTTAGGTTGCTTATCCATTATGACCCATAAATCCTTTTCAAAATCACTGCTTTCTGGAATAGTCTCTCTTTCTGTACATGTGACTTGCATTCCTTGTTTCCAGATATATCATTTTTCTTCCATTTGGTTATATTAAAACCCATTTTGTTGGAATGGGCCCTACTTACCTAGTGATCCAGATAGCTCTGTACAACTGTCCTGCCTTCAATATTATTCAGCACTCAGCCAATTGTCATCCACAATTTTTTGTCAGTGGTGATATATTTACTTTCAGATCACTGAGGAAAATGCGGAATAGTGTAACAGCTAGTACTGATCCCCACAGAACCCCTCTAGAAATATCCTCATTCAGTGATGATCCCGTAATGACAACTACTTTTTGAGCACTGTCAGTGAGCCATCTTAATCCAGTTAACTAGTGCTGTATTGATATTATATAATACTGATTTTTTAACCAGAATATTGAGTGGTGCTAAATCGAATGCCTTACGAAACTGTAAGTATATTACATCTATGCTGCAGAAATCAAGCAAACTTGTAATCTCATCAAAGAATGACCTCAGCAGGAGTATAGCTATAAGTGGGCTTGGGCCTACCCACTTGGTGAGCAGGCCCGCCCACCCCAGCACCTGGCTGCAGAGCAAACTTCTCCGCCACAGCCATGGATCTGACCGGCAGTGGGCAGACGTGAGCAGAGCAGAGGGTCCAGCACTGAAGGTAGATGGGCGGGGCTGTGCTTCTTTCACTGTGCACTACCTTCCAGTTGTTTTAAGCTGGGACATTGACTCTCCTTTATCTTCATTCTTTTCTTCTATGGCTCTTATCACCACAGTATCTGAATGCATCTGAGAGTAATAAAGTGTTATCCCTATTTTTACAAATGGGGAACTGAGCCCTAAGATAAGTTAAGTGAGTGGCCCAAAGACACTTAGGAAGTTTGTGGGTTAGATAGATTAAACCCATGTCACCCAAGCCCCAGTCTATTGCCCTATCCACTAGCCTTTCCTTCCACCGTAGCTATTCTTTTTTCTCTTTATCTGGTCACACTGACTATGTGTGCACTTGGAAATTTAAGTCGACTTAGTGAGTCTACACTTAAATTTTAAGTCGACTTTGGGGGGGATTTATAAAGTCAACCTAGAGCATCCACACTGGACACCTAGGTCGACTTCTAGGGACTAGGGGGACCTAGGGTAGGTCCACAGGGGTGGGGGGGCACCCCTTGCCCAGTGCCAGGGGGCTCAGCCTTTGCCCCATTGTACATAGGTACAATGGGACAAAGGGGGACAGGGACCCTGGCAGGGCATAGGGGCAGTGTGGGCAGGGCTCTGCCCTGCCCTTTGGGGGGGCATGCCAGGCTCCCCCTGTGCCCCCCTGGCTGGGAGGGCATTGGTGCTGTCCTGGAGTAGCCCTAAGTCGACTTACGGCTACCCCACATCTACACTGGCTTAAGTCGACTCTAGGGAGTTGACTTAAGCCCTAAGTCGAACTAAATCTAGGCTTCATTAAGTCAACTTAATTTTCATTAAGTCAACTTTATTTTCCTTAAGTCAACTTAAGCAAGTTGCTTAAGTCAACTTAACGAAACTAGTGTAGATGCAGGGTAAATTAAGTTGACTTAAGCAAGCTTAAGTCGACTTAATTTACAAGTGTAGATGCAGCCACTATGACTAACATAAAAGCCTTCCCCTTTGCAGCCTTGCAGTTTTCATTTTTCTCTTATCCTCCTTGCAGTGGCATCTCTCTCTTTCTCTCTGTCCTTCTGCCATCTACTCATTTCCCTATTGTAAACATTTGTAAGGTGACTGTCACCCTGGTGTTTCTTTAAACATAAATACAAATCAATATGCAATTAATCTACAGAACATTTTCTCTCTTTCTTCCCATCCCTATTCTCTCTAATATTGTAATTAAACTTTAAAACTACATTCTTTAACTCTATAAAATATTTTAGGAATAAGGTGGGAAAGACGGTTGCTATATAAATATGGTATTGCACTGCATAGTTGTTACAACAGTTTTAGCCTAGTTCTTGGACAATGGTATCATGGAAAAGCAGAATGATACAAAATAAACATCCTCACATATTCTGATCATAGCAGAAAGCAATTAACCATTTCCCCCAGTCCAAAACAATCACTGCAGCACTTGGCAGGCATTTTGACATTTATCACACTTTATTGCTCTGTCCAATGTAAACAACTTAAATATGGTACCTTTTACAGGCTTAAGCCTAAAGTGCCAAATCTTTTTCTCTCTCTGTCTCTCTCTTGTACACACACATCCCTATAGCGGTGACACAGACCCAAAGCAGAGCAAAATACAAACTAAACCCAACACTGCAATACATTTTTGTCTATGACTCTCAAGCCCTCCCCAGTGGCAGATGGCAGATAGCGATAATCATTTTGACGAAGCGAAAGGTTCCCAGAAAGCTACCCACAACACACACTGCTGGATGGAAAACAGTCACTTCAAAAGTGCATGCAAAAGACGAGAGTCATAACTACTGTTACAGCCCCGCAAACACCATCATTACTGGGCTGGGTTGCTTTAGAAACGATTTTCAAAGCTTATTGTGAAGTGGCTCTGCTGTCAGTTATATCAGCTGCTTGCTTTGTGACTACTGCAGGCTGCCCCACAGGAGATAATGAAGGCCCACCAATTCTTGCCTTACTTGAAAACTCTTAATGATCCAAACAAGACACTGGTACTCAATTAATGAGTGGAGAGCAATTGTCTGAATGAGCAACAGGAATTGTTTATCATAAGTGGGGAATTTATGAATGACCTTAAAACTTCATATGACCTCAAGATCAAGAATGTTTTAGTCCATTGTGTAAATCAATAGAAGTTGTGAAGGAATATTATATTTTAGACACACCCACAGCATGTGTATATAGTATTTACATTTTACATATTAAAACAGATGCAACAGCCAAATCATGACTGAAAGGTGTAAACGATTGTTTGATTGCAGTCATTCATTCCTAAAAATGTTGAGCACCAAATAACTGAACTTAGTCAAATTGATTGTCTAAAGAAAAAATAGTACAATATGAAAAAGAAACATATTTATATCCTCCTTCTGAAAAGCAAATAGTGTTCATCTCACATAGAAGGTGTGCTTCGAAGATTTGCATTTCAGCTAGTAGTATTTATAGTATAATTTTACAAGTTACAAAACTCTTCAAATGTCACTTTAAGTTTCTAGTTTGTACCAGATTTGTCCAGGATACCTCCCTATACTTTCCTACATCTCATTTTGAATACTACATTCCAAGTGTTGATGAGCCGTGAAAGTACTACCTACCTGTACATATTACAAAGTATTCATGCATCTTTGCTTTGAGAAACTTCCTATTTTCTAGTGCCAAAACTGACTTCAGCTTTGCTGAGTTTTATGGGATGCCTGGTAGGGGTGAACAGAACTATGGGAATAGCATAATGCTTTCAATTAACGTAACTTCCCAACATCCATCCATTTTATTAATACCATGTGAATAATACCTATTGATGTGATATGCATAACATATATGTATTGGCTAACACAGGGTTTCCTGATCTTGGTGCCAAGAGCAACTGCAGTTAAATAACATTTGCCCATAGAGTATGCAGCAAAATTAGGATGTGTTTATCGTGTAAAAAGTCTTTCTCGTATATAGGGTTCTTCTTAATTGCGGGAACTGCTGTTGGTAGGATCAACACTGTATGATTTGTTAGATCCAACATGAGGAGTTAGTAAACATATACTGAACTTTGTAGTCGCTTTCCAGAATAATGTTTTGCATGTCAAACATTCATTCGGCTAATTGTAGCGAACAGTGGGGAAAAAAGCCTTTCTTGAGACTTTTGAATCAATACAGTCCTTCCATTGTAAATGAGCCTTCAGGAAACTGGAATAGCTATTCAGGAATTAATATTTTTCCAAGGATAAAGTCAACTGAAGTGTAAGGGCTAAAACTTCCTGCTAAAATCAGAGCTGTTTTTTGGTGAAAAAGCTATACTTTATCCTGCCAGGGTGAGGGGTTAAAGAAGTAGGTTAATCAAGGAATTACAAGGAGGAGGAGGAGAGAGAAGTGAAATAACTGCTGATGATAGACATCAGTAATGGATCTCTTAGGGATTAAGCCTTCCTCAATTTACAGACTTATATTCATACATTCGCCTCATACAGTAGCTCAGTTTGTATAAGCAGTTTCATTGCCAAAGTATTCTATTCCTGTTATGTAACCCATATGGAAACTAAAAGCTTAAATGCATTGTGTTGTAGCTGGTGAGTTTTAGCATTCTGATTCCCTTATTAGGTCATTTCAATGTGGGATAATATTAATATTCTTCATGTTTGTTTGATTAACTTTAAAATTCTCCCTCTGAAAGCTCCTTGCATTTACATGTGCAGTAAGCACCAATGTTTTAAATATATTTTTATTCTTACACTGGAGATATTCTCTTATTAGTTATTCTCTTAGGCTGAATTGCTTAGTCCATGTTTCCAAGGCAACAGACAGGAAGCAGGAGTTAAGCAGAATCTTTCATCTGGGGAGGGGATGATGGGAACGGATGAGGGAGTTTGAGCAAGGTCAGGCATTTACTGCTGAATACAAATCTGTCACGCCTAATAGATGAAGCTCTTTAGTTTCTGAGCTACTCAGGCTGCTCCCAGCAGCCAAGGAGAAAATAAAAAGACACTCAAGCATGAATGCCAATCAGCTCCTGCTGGCAACAATGATGTATATACATGTGCCATAGCAGCTGTACCAGACTTGGCTATGGGTGAAAGGAGAAATTAAATAGGTGTCAATAATTATAGAAGGTCAGAATCCAAACCTCTGAATAGTAAATATATTTTAATAATATTGGATGGAGGCATGAAGAATATTAGATCAGTAGGCCTAGTGTTCTGGAAGATTATATCGATGTTATGTTGAGAAGGCGGCCAGGATAACAGGTGGGACAAACAGAGGCATCATGAGAGATGACTGCCCAACAAGCACATGGTTAGCAGCTGCAGCTCTTCTGACTGGCCTAGAGGAGATCCTGCAAGAAGGAACTATGCCAATTGGAGTGAGAAGATTTACAGAAACTGGTCAAGGCGAGTTGACTTGTAGTGGGGTTGGGGGGGAGACAGGGAGTGGGGAAGACAGAGAACACAATGTGGCATTCATCTGTGGGCTGCTAAGTGGCAAATCAGAAAGAAAGGATTACAAATGTTGAGGCAACAAGGGGCAAAAATATTAGTGATCCTACGTCAATCTTGGTAGTCAGGTGATATACTCAATTAATGGTTATACTGGGGAACTACTTTCAAAGTCCGTCACAAAAAGAAAGGCAATGAGCCTGGCAGTTCTTAAATTCTTCATGAGTATTTGTTAGTCAATCTTCACTACAATGATGTGATGGTCCTGCTACCTCTGAATCCCTACAGCACAGTGCCCATTGAACTTCCATAAAGAAGTTTTACAGGCTTAATGGTATCTAAGATGAATGTCATCCAGAGATTGTAATTACAAATTCTACTGTCCTTATTCAAACAAAACTCCCATTGTCTTCAACAATACATATATCTATAAATGGACTATGTAAGGAATGCAGCACTGTGCCCAGAGGAGTGAAAGATAAATAATATTTTCTTATTTTAATGCAACAGTGTTCACAAACTCATGTATTAGAATTAAAATCACAACTATTGAAGACTAATGGATCAATTTGCATTAGAAGTATTTTGCAATGAATATTTTCCCCCCAACAAGTTATTTTGAGAGGAGATTGTGAATGTGCTGAACTACTTTAGAGTGTTGAAAAGATATGCTACAAACTGCTTAAGGACAATAATATGAGGACTGACTGGTTCTTATTTAGGTGCATACAGTGGCCAAAGAGGTGGTATGTAAGCAGTATTCCTTGCCCATTGCATGCCCTGTACAAGTGCTACTCTCAATTTCAATCTTTGAACTCAGGGGAGTTGAAGGATAATTTCCTCTGTTGACATAGAAGGGTATCTCCTTCTTTACCCCATGGAACAAGGGAGAACCTCCCCTGCTTTGCCCAGTCTCTCTAGTACTATACAGAACTGGCTAGCAGTCACAGAAGAGATGGACTTCTCCATCTGAGAGATAATGCACTTTGCATACTTCCCCTCCGAGAATGAATTCCACAGCTGTGCTTAATTCCTTGTGTAGGCCAGTGGCTAAATGTCACATTTGGGCCCTAATGGTAAAAGAATTAATGAAAAACCTACAGAATGGTTGTTAAACTGGAGGGGAGGGAGGGCAGATCCCTCTGAGTATAATCTCAATCTCATGCTAATTATGAGCGACTGTGAAATGGCAGAAATGTACGGGTTAAACTGAACTTTCTTGCAGAGAAAGCATTCACTGTACTATTATACTTTGCTCACTTATTCATTTCCAAGAGAAGGCTGCCCCCTGCACGTTGTAGGCAATTTTTTAATGGGATTTCAAGTAATTGGAAACCAACAAATACACAATTTTGTGGTTTATTATATAAACCATTTTATGGTTTATTCTTTATAGGTTTGTAAAGAAGTAGGCATAGTTACATAAGCAATATCACATCACATGAAGCTTTATGTTTCTGTAAAACAACTTGGTTTAAAACAGAGCATAGTTAAGCATGCCTTGAACACTATGTAAGACATCCATGATTTTTATGATAT
This sequence comes from Pelusios castaneus, assembly GCA_007922175.1. NCBI lineage: Eukaryota > Metazoa > Chordata > Testudines > Pelomedusidae > Pelusios > Pelusios castaneus. The sequence continues at coordinate 2,882,228 of ML685782.1, forward strand.
TTAATCGTTTATTTTTGTTTTATATCACTGACTGACATTAACATACAGAGATAAATTTCACAAAGTTAGATGCATAATAAAGGGTTGTAAAAATGCTGACGCAGTTGGTGGTAAAAATCTGATTTTATTTATACCAGTATAAATTCAGAGTAACTTTACTGATTTCAAAGGAGTTCTGATCTAATAAAATCACATCAGAATTGGACTGACTTTGTATTGGTTGCCTGATTACACATATATGATGAGTTCAGATCATAGAGAACTCTAAGAGATACATAGATCAGCACTGAGATAAAAGTGGATGAGAAAAGAGATGGTGCACAAAAAAAGTGAGGTGTTCCTTCTCCCTTTGCTAGACACTTTGAATTCCTCTTTCTTTTCCACATCTCTTTTTCAGCTTGTCCTCACTCTGTGTGAAAAGTGAGGATAAGGCACACTCCGCATTATTCTTGAACGTGGTGGAAATGGCTCATGCCTGCTGTCGCTGATGTCAGTGAAAAGAGTCCTACTAACTTCAGCAGGGGTAGGATCAGGTGCCCAAAGTGAAGAGCTTGCTTTGGACACAATGGCTATGTCTACACTTGTTAATTTAAGTCAACTTCGCATGTCCCCACCCAAAAATTAAATCGACAAAGGGGACCCTGCCAAATTGACTTAAAGCATCCACACTGTACGCCTAAGTCGACTTGTAGGGGCTAGGTGGACCTGGGACAGGTCCACAGTGGTGGGGGGGCACCCCTTGCCAAGTGCCAGGGGGCTCAGCGTGTGCCCTATTGTACCTGGATACAATGGGAGCTGAGCCAGACAGGGACACTGGCAGGGCATAGGAGCAGGGTGGGCAGGGCTCTGTCCTGCCCTGTGGGGGGGCACGCCAGGCTCTAGCTGTGCCAGCCAACCTGGCACGGAGGGCAGTGGGGGAGCCCTGAAGCCCATTAAATTGACTTAAAGTCGACTTAGGGCTACTCTGCGTCTACACTGGCTAAGTCGACTTAATACAGTCGACTTAGCCAGCAAAGTTGACTTAAAACGAGGTTTAATAAAGGCAACTTTAATTTTCCTTAAGTCGACTGAAGCTACTTTCCTTTAGGCCAGGCCCTGAGGCTGCAGCCCCTAAAACCCTTGCCTTCATCTGACCCTGATGGTAAGCTAAAACACAGATCGGAACAGTGATCTTAGCTTAGAATAAGGGTTATTTTTTTAGTTGATTGTGACTAACTCCTTGACTATTTAATAATGTTTTGATTTATTACTCTGACTTGGAATCATTTGAAATCTTGCTGTAGTCAATAAACTTATTTGTTTGTTTTATCTGAAACAGTGCCTATGGACTGAGTGTGTGCAGAGACCCCAGTGGGAGTGACAGAGCTGGTGCATATCAATTTCTTTGATAAATTGACAGACATTTCCAGGGTGCAGTGGGCAGCACTGAACCTTGCAAGTTGGAAGTTCCCAGGATTGCATTTGGGATGGGTGATGTTTGCTGGGGGTCTATCCCATGAGTAGCTAGCCAGAAGGTTCCTCTACTGGGTGAGGGACTGATTACACTCAGGAGACTGGGTGCGAGCTGACCCAGGAGTGGGGATTCACACAGTAGAGTGGGATAAGTTGAGGCCAAGGAGTGAAGAATTGGGGTGATGCATCTGCACACCAGTCCATATTGCAGGAGGGGTACATCACACACAATGCTAGAATGAAATCTAGTTCTAAGCAAGTTCATTATAAATAATTACTTAGAAAGGAAAGAAGCAGAACACAGAGCCTTGACTTCAGAAAAGCAGATTTCAGCTCCCTCACGGAAGTGATGGGCAGGATCCCTTGAGAGGCTAATCTGAAGGGGAAGAGAGTCCAAGACAGCTGGCTGTATTTTAAAGAAACCCTACTAAGGGCATAGGAAGATAACATTCCGATGTGCAGAAAGAACAGCAAATATGGAAGGCACCCAGAGTGGCTTAGCAAAGAACTCTGTGGTGATCTGAAACACAAAAGGGAAGCTTACAAGAAGCGGAAGCTTGGACACATGACTAGGGAAGTGTATAAAGATATTGCTTGGGCCTGTGGGGATAAAATCAGAAAGGCCAAAGGGCAATTGGAGTTGCAGCTAGCAAGGGATGTGAAGGATAACAGGAAGGGGTTCTACAAGTATGTCAGTAACAAGAAGATGATCAGGGATGGTGTAGGTCCCTTACTGAATGGGGCAGGTAGCCTCATGGTGGATGATGCGGAAAAGGCTGAAGTACTCAATGCTTTTTTTATCTCAGTCTTCACAGGGAGGGTCAGCTACCAAGCTACTACACTGGGTAACACTGAATGGAGAGAAAGATAGTGGCCTTCAGTGATGGAAGGTCAGGTTAGGCACTACGTAGAGAAGTTGGATGTACACAAGTCTATGGGGCAGGATGAACTGCATCCGAGGGTGCTGAAGGAGTTGGCTGAAGTGATTGCAGAGCCGTTGGCCATTATCTTTGAAAACTCATGGTAAACGGAGAAGGCCCCAGATGATTGGAAAAAGGCAAATACAGTACCTATCTTGAAGAAAGGGAAAAAGAAGGATCCAGGGAACTACAACCAACCAGCTTCACCTCAATCCCTGGAAAAATCATGGAGCAGGTCCTCAAAGAATCCATCCTGAAACACTTGTAAGAAAATAGACTGATCAGGAAAAATGAGTATGGATTTACTAAAGGCAAGTCGTGCCTGAACCACCTGACTGTTTTCTATGATGAGATGACTGGATTCGTGGATGTGGAAATAACTGTCGACGTGATATGCCTTGACTTTAGCAAAGCTTTTGATACAGTTTCCCACAGCATTCTTGTCAGCAAGTTAAGGAAGTATGGGTTGGATGAATGGACCATAAGGTGGATGGAAAACTAGCTAGATCATCGGGCTCAGAAGGTAGGAATCAATGGCTCAGTGTCTAGTTGGCAACCATTAATGAGTGGGTGGTGAAACATTGGAATGGGTTACCTAGGGAGGTGGTGGAATCTCCATCTTTGGAAACATTTAAGGCTCAGTTAAACAAGACCCTGACTGGGATGATTTAGTGCAGGGGTTGGCAACCCCTGGCACGCGGGCCGAGCCTGAGTGGCACATGGCGCCACTCAGGCTCCCCTGCTGGCTCCATCCCCTGCTGGATGGCAGGAGGGGAGGGGAAGGGAAGGGAGGGGAGCAGGATGCGTCACCCTGGCCCACCCAGAGCCGCGCCGCTGCCCTGGCTGGCAACAGGGCAGGTCGGCTCGGTCTGGCCGGAGCCGCCGCTGCCGGCGAGCAGCCTCTGGTTCCTGGCCCTGGCTCCCACCAGCAGTGGCAGCTCCAGGTGGGCCGAGCCGACCTTCCCTCTTGGTGGCTCTGCCCTGCTGGCAGCAGCGCGACTCTGGGTGGGCCGGGGCGACGCAACGTGACGTGACACGCTCCGCTCCTGCCGTCCAGCAGGGGGTGGGACCAACAGGGGCCATCAGCCTCACCCCCCCCCCCGCGGACGGGAGCTGGCCCCAGGGTGGGGAACTGCAAGCCACCCGCCAGCTGATGCCAGCCCAGGCCCTGGCCGGCAGGGCACCTGAAGCCTGGCCCCGCCCCCTTTTGTTACCGCTCCCAGCACCTACTGAGGATGCGGTGGGCGGGGCTGGCACAGGGGCCGGCAAAAGTTGCTAATCACTAATTTAGTGATTAGTGCTTTTAGCAGGGGGCTAGACTAGATGACCTCATGCGGTCCCTTCCAACCCTAAGATTCTATGCTTCTATGAAATGCAGCTTTTATTTTGGCCTGTGTTATTAGACATCAGCTCAATTTTACATTGCTGTCTTCAAAACACTCTTCAAATTCAGCTGTTTTCTTGTTCAGTCTTATCATGATTAATTTCTATAAGAAAGTTTCCAAAATACCAGATTCTCATTACATGAGGCCAGAGAATGCTAACTGAATAGCTGAATAGCACCTCTACATGAGTAGTCCCCTTCATTCCAATGTAACTTTCCACATAGTAAAGTAATACGCACAGAGAGTAAGGAAGGAAATATCTGAAATATCAGGATCTGGGTTATCTGGTTCCGGTTTATTTAGTTCCTGTTTCTTTTGCACAGTTAACAAGTGTGACAATATTTCAAGGTTCTCATTCTGACTGTATTAAAACAGTTGGATCCATAAAATGTGCTTATCAAACAATCTGCTGCCACAAAGGGTTACTTGGAAACAGTTACTGCATCCTGAAGGATGTATATAAAGGTTTGGTAAGGAAAATCTTGCCCGTTTTTTCTCTTAAGAAAACTTTCACATGAGTTGCTCTTCCAATAATCTACCTTATATTGATAGAACACATTAAACCACGGCTAATTAAAACATCTAGATTTTCTTAATCTGCATCTACAAGAGTCAACAAATGTTATGGGATACAAAGAAGAATCTTTAAAATCCTCAGTATGTTTTCTTCTACAATAGTATACCCTTCAAATACTGGACGCTTTGAATCAAAACTCCTTTGTTGAAGTAGAGAATAGGTTGATACTCATGCTTGAAATACTGTACCACCCTTATCAGAACGCTAGCTCTGTGAAATAAGTGGACCAGAAGGATTTTCCAAATATTAGACAGCCAAAAATATTGTTTTTTCTATAGGGCAAATTATTTACACTGAGGAAGTTATGCTGACACGTAAACATAGTGAGTACCTTCTCATTTATAACTCTGTGATACCAGTGACTCAAGTGCAATTATCCCTGTTCAACACTGGCATAACTGTGGGAAGAATCAAGTCCAAAATTCTTAAGAGGTGATCCAGTGGGGGATCTTCTTATTTAAGGCTTGGCTCTAAGCCTCAGCAAGGAAATGACATTCTTACTAATTTTTTTTGTTACTCTTCTATCAAAATCTTCTGGTAGACACAGATGGAAGCCCAATTCTGTTGTCCATTAGACCAGTATAAATCAGGAGGAATTCCATTTAAATCAGTGTATTTAATCCAGATTATATATGAGATGAATGTTCCACAAAGCATGGTGCTGAGAGACTACAAGTGGAACTGCATCCTGTCCTCTTACCACACTGGAAGTGTTACGATGGCCCTCTCCCTCAAGATTGGCGGGAAGCAAGGGAAATAACTCAGATATCTCTCATTGTTCCAATAGGGGCTTGTGGAACCCTCCAGGACAAATGAAAGTCTCCTCAGGAGATGTCAGAACAGAGGCTTCATCAGTGGCAGCCAAAATGGTTCAGCGGAATTCAGAACGAATGTTTGCATAAATGCAGGTTTAAGTCTCCTCTGTGTTGCTGTCCCAATGCAGAGTGTGGACTGTGCCTGGGAGCAGTATCCAGACACACTGAGCACACTTCTTAGGGTGCTTTACATTACACTGACCAATGGCTCTAAGGGCCCTTCCAGCAGCCAAAGGTCTCCAGGAGGGAGGGAAGGCATAGCCATTCCCAAGAGTGAGGAGGACAGTGGTGTAGGCACTCTAATGCCATCTTTATATCACTGGAGATCATCATTCCCCAGATGGCTATGTCAGTTTTAGGACTGCTTTACACCAGTGTCCAAAATTCAGGAAGAATCTGGGTCAAAAATTTTAATAATCATTGTAACCTAATAGAGTTGCTTTTTGGATTTACCAAGAAATGTCTACATTACAATTAACAAAATGAAATCCTGACCCCTTTCTACACAGGTATATTAACAATAAATGGAGCTACTAAGGAGCGCTTGACTAAAAAAATTCTTTTTCCTTCTCCCAAATGCAGTTGCAAACAAATTTTACTCTGAATTTGTTTCTCTCTCTCTCTCTCTCTCTCTCTCTCACACACACACACACACACACACACACACACACACACACACACACAC
>ML685782.1:2888071-2899831 GCA_007922175.1 Pelusios castaneus
ACACACACACACACACACACACACACACACACACACACACACACACAGGACTAATTTCTCAATTAAATACTGTTCAGAACAGTACAAAAAAAGAGAAGATGATAACCTATGCAAATATTTGCAGAAAGTGGGCAACAAAGCCAGGAAAGAAATTCTTTGAGGTAAGAACAATGAACCTTAAGAAAATAAAAATATTAAACAGATTGAAGGGAAAATCCCCTAGTTGTGAGAGCTAGTCATTTGTGAAAATGTTTACCAAAAGAATATGTGAAACAAATGGGTTAGGCTGCATGAAGACCTGGAAAGAAATACACCGAGGGAAACAATCCTGCCATAGCAGGGGACAGACTAATAGGCACCCAGTTTTACAGTTTCACTGCTTGCGTGTAGTGAATGAAGTCAGTCCCTCTGCATAATCAACTCTTAGGATCTTGTAAAATTATTTTTTTATAATTCCATGAATGCCAACAGTAAACTTGGTGATGGATTCCAATCTCAGTTACAATGGTGTAAGTCTGACAACTTTAGAGGATTTACATCAGTGCTGCTATAATCAGAAGTAGGTCCTCAGGCTAAAATAGTGATCGTTAATTCAGACATCTTTTTTTAAAAAAGTACATCAGGATACAAACGTTATATATAGTATGTGGCCAGGACACAGTTTTAGCTCCCGTAACTGACAACCCTTACCTGAACCTTCCACTAAAATTCCAATTAATATAATTCAAGGGGTGTGCCTGTTTAATTTTGACAAAGACAGGGTTTAGATTGAGACCCTTTGGACTGGAAATCCTAATCTCTGATAGCTGGTCACCTTGGTTTTCTAAACCTTGCAGAACTGGAGTGCATTCTGTGCAAAATGTGGATTTTACTGCTGCGACATCACCACTCCCTACTAACAATATTCCACTTCCAGGGGAAGGAATTGAAAGGCAAGAATGTTGCTGAATATAAATAGGAATAAAGCACATTATAATTACAAATCTGGCTATCCAGTGTACAGCTCTAAACCCTGAAATGATAGGCTGACACTGTCATCCCAGCCCAGACACCAATTACAATTACATCTAACTGAGGCCACTGAGCCAGACAGAAGAGGGGGTTGGATGAAAGAGGCACCTTCTCAGGGATTCATCTCCCAAACTTCCAAGGAATTTCATTCTGTAAATTATTGGTGGGTCACCCAACCTAAATAATTAATGTTTAAATAAAGTGCACAAGATTAGTCCTGGGAGGGAGTAGAAGGGGGAAGTGTAAAGAAAGGATAGAGAAGAAAAAGGGTAAACAGAGGAAGCCTGGTTTATCTGTCACTCAGAGAGAAGATATTTGCATTCCTACAAGAAATGTGCTGGCTTCCTCCCTGAGGAGGTTGCACAAGGCTTTTTCTCGTCACGTTTTGATCCTGCAGATGTAAATAAGTGAATAAATAGAGAGAAAGGACGGTGATGGGTCAGAGTCCAGATCAGAAACAAAACCAAAAAAATCATATTTTCATGAATAAGAGCATATTCTGAAATGTCAGAATGCAAGAGTGTGGTTTTATGTTATTAAGAGATTGTCTGTTCCTAAACTCTAAACCGTGCTTGCACTAAAAAATCAATTTGTGAGCTTATTACATAAATCCATATTAAACTATTTAGTGTATGTTTAACACTATAACAAGGATAGTCAGGGTGAATTAAATAGATTTTATTTCTAGGTGGCAGAGAGCCAAAGCTTGTTCTTTTTTAAATTCTTTTATAGGCTCTAATCTTTTGCAACACTGACCCAAAATCTTTTGCATGTAAAAGGAGGACAGGAGGAGAGAGAGAAAGAGAATGGGAAGGAAAATCTCTGACAGCCTTCTATTACCGGGTCTTTAAGTGTTAATCAAATCAATATATAATAGTCCTTGGGGCAATATTGACAACATTTTTGTTGTTGTTGTTATCTTATGTGAATTCTCCCCATGCTGCTCCATTACAACAAAGTACATCATTGATGCAGTGAAGTCCTCAATTACTACGGAACAAAAACCCTCCAGTACTGTACCATATATATGCAGCACACAGACATTTGTTACATCAGTGGAAGATGAAAAGGCTTTTCAAACCCATTATGGAAGAAGATGCAGCACGCTCATTCTGCAAGGCAGAACTTTATCCTCAATTATATTTTACTAATAATATCACACCAATGGGTCCCCATGATGGGCTCTATGATGATACAAAGGAATGCAAGTCTCTTCCATTTGCTTACTCTGCAAGTAGGAGTTAGAACCCTCCAGAGAGTAAATGCTGTTGATTCATGATGGGTTTCTCTTGTTAATTCATCAAAAAGGACAGCATTCTCTCATGGATTCCCATGACTTTTTCTGGGACTTCCTCTGGGGCAGAACTGGAGAAGCCATCAGTCCTTGGGCTGCTACAGCAGTGGCCCAGGGCTGAAGGCAGTGGCCAGGATTGGCCCCAGGGCTGGAGCATCAGTGGTCAGTCCCTACCGCAGAAGCAGTGGCAGGGCTAGAACAGTTTTTGGAGACCAGTGTCTTGCAGTGCTCTGACTCTTGGTCCTTCCCTCCTACCCCAATGTATTTTTAGTAAAGGGCAGGCACAGGTCGAGGGCTTCCCTGAATTTTGATTTATTGCTTATGTCTTGTCTCTGAGTTTTACTAAAAATATCGATGACTGATATTAATCTTATCCATGAGTATGAGAGAAAAGTAAGTGTGACTGTCTGGGCAGGAGGAAGTAGGAAATTTTTTGGGAGAACCTGAAGGAAAAAGTTGAAATAGAGCTAGGTGAAAATTTTCCAACAGTACCTTTTTTTGATGGAAAATTTTGTTTTTGATTAACTGAAAATGTTCGCAGAAAGTGTCCACTTTCTTTGAAAATTCAGTTTTTCACTAAAAAACCAAAAGAAAAGAAGAAAACTAAAAGATTTTCATTGTTCAGCAACCTCCAAAAATCCATTTTCTGAAACTGAAAATCGATTTGGGAAATTTTGACAAAGCCAATGGAATTTTTCCACAGAACAACAACAAAAAGCCTTGACCTGCTCTGGTTAAGGACTATCAGGCCTTGGAAGAAAACTTAGGCTAATTTTTATTCTGTATAGTTAAGATGGTGCGGCACTGTGTTTCTCAACTGGTGGTCTGGTGTGTCACAAAAGGCAATCAGGTGGGTTATGAAACATTGAAAATGTTATTGCAATCTGAAGCAAAGAAAATGAATTTTTTTTCCAGAAAAACAATGGGGATATTTCAAAAATTTCAAAGTCTATGAGGTCACATGTAGTAGTTGGCGTTGTGCAATCTAGCTATGTCCCTGGAGGTAACTCTTTCCCCAAACTACCTAGCTCTTCAGGGTCAAGTATTCTCTGTCAACCTCTCAGCACACACAAATACATTTTATAGGCTTATCATAAATATGTTTTTACTCTTAATTTTATACTAAATATAAGAAGATTACAAAAATAATTCAACATTAAATAAAGAGACATCAACCTAAAAAAGTTAAACATGCTGATCTAGTAGATGGGGCCTTGGAGAAGAAAGTCCTTGGGTCAATACCTGCCTCAGCTGCATATTCCCTGTGGGAACTTGTGAGATGGGGTGGATAGGCCCCCAATGGTGAGGAAAGGGTTAAGAAGCAGCTCTAGTATAGGAAATGGCCCAGGGAACATCTATAGAGGCACCATCCCCCCACATCACACATTTCTGAATCACTGTTTCATTGGGCCCTTGGTTGAAATCCAGGGGAGCAGGGAGGTCCCAGGTTCCTCTACCTCGGGGTATTGACACTCGCTGCTGTGTGATACAGCCATTGACCCCAGCTGCTAGGTGATGAAGCTGTTGACACTTGTCTTGGGGTAACACAGACTAGAGGATTGCCAGGAAGAACGAATGACAGTCACGGACACCAAAGCCCTGTCCCCCTGACACCTTGTGCAAGTCACTATAACTATGTCTACACTGGCAAATTAGTTCGAATTAAGGAAGCTTAATTCAAACTAATTTAAGCCATGGCTACACTAGGCTTTCATTAGTTCGAATTAAGGGCTTCCTTAATTCAGACTAATACATTTGAATATGCTATTCGAACTAAGGGTTAATTCGAACTAGTTAGTTCGAATTAACCAATGTGGCCATGTTAGTTCAAACTAATTGCTTAGTTCGAACTAACCGGCCCATTGAACTCAATGCAATTCGCTAATTTGAACTAAGCAAGTGCCATGAATGGCACTTGCTTAGTTCGAAATAAATTCTTCTAGTTCGAATTAACTAATTCGAACTAACTTTAGTAAGTGTAGACATAGCCATGTTTCCCAACTACAGAATGGAGACAGTAATTTTCAACATCTCAAAGGGGTGATGTGAACATAAAATCAAATGAATGATTGTGTGGCAGCCAGCTATGATGAGGACAATAGCTGTATAATTACTTTGGTATCATCTCAATTACGAAAACAGCCAAGGCCCTGGTAAGTTTGACTTTATGTAGCATGTGGAGACTTTGTTTGGAGTTGGCTGGAAGTTCTACTTGCTTATAGCTCCATTTAAATGAAATTCTAGCATGTGTTCTAACCTAGACTAGCTACATAACTAATTTTTTTCTTCATCCAGAGGGAAGAAGATCTGCTTTCCTTCATTTATATATTCCAGCTCTCAGCTAAGACGATTACCGCAATGGGGCTGATAATTATATTCTCACCGATATACACACAGGGCAATCAGTAAAAGAAGGAAAGCACCGGCCTCTAGGATTCCCCCAGCTACTCACAAGCAAAACTTTTGGACCCTGGTCATTGCTCCTCATGGAAGAGACAGTATCAGGTTTTATAAAGAGACATTTAGATTTATATGTGGAAGCTCCCCACTTTCTTCAATAGCTCTGCCAGTCCAGGTAGCTGGGCTACTGGACTGCCGTTCTCTGACCCCCTCTACTCTGTCTCTATAGCCTGGATTCTCCGATCTACCTTAGATTAATTTACCCATACAGCTGCCCAGCACAAGCATGGATTTAGCTCAATGATAAAGATCCTGGGCACTTGTGCAATGCATTTCATTCTCAAACATTAATTCACCCCCTGAGAGGCTAGATGGTTTCGACTAATCCTCTATATCTATCAGTAACATTTTCCCTCAGTTAATACCTTATAGGAGAGAACTCAAGTACAGCTGGTCATTTGCTGTGAACAAATCCACCACCAGCACCCTAAGGGGCCATTTGTGTGACTGCATGCTATCTTTTTCTAAATCTTTCAGAGTCAGGGAGCAGGACCAGGAAGGGAACATTACTGACAAAAAATGCCTCATGATCAGTTTGCTGTTCCCACACAAACAAAACACACTCAGATATGTTTAAGCCTTTCTTGCCTTTGAACAAACATCAATTCAAAAGAAAGGCTTCCAGCTTTAAATCTTCCCTTTCCTGTTGTGAGGATGACAGGCTAGCATGCTAGTTATAAAACTAGTCATTATTCGGACAGCTTACAATGAATGTTTTGATCTTTGTTACAATGGGGCTCATTAGTGCAGCTCCATCTAAGCGTCCATTAGAAACTAGTATGGTTAGGAGAAAGTGGAGGGTTAACTATTGGATTAAATTTCCTTGGGCTGACACATGGCATGTAAAGTCAGAGCCCCAGGACACATAACTCAAGTTAGCAAAACTATGTGGTAAGCATGAATCTACCCTAGAAAGAAAAAAGTAATTTGAAGTTAACAGGTCTATTTATCTTAGGTATATCTCACGCCCCCCCCCCCCCCCATCACTAGGATATCTGAGTGCTTCACAGTGTATATGGGATTTTTCCTTATTACTCCTCTGAGGTAAGGAAATGCTTTTATCCCCATTTTACAAAGACTTGAGGTACAGCAAAGACTTGAACCTTTATTTCCTACGTCTCCCAAATCGATATCCCAATCACTGAATCATTCTTCCGATGTCAGTCACTGACTAGGGAATGAAAGAAAAGAGCCACATGCCAAGGTGGGAAATCCTCTGAAAAGGAATGTAGTCATCCTTGATGGAGTAGCTGGCTTGATTAAGTCCTGTGATGGTGTCTTTTGTGCAGATATATGGGCAAAGTTGGCAATGTGGTTTGTTGCAGGGATATGTTCTTGCTTTAATGTTTCTGTTGTTTGGCTTGTAGTTGCTGATAAGTATCTGTTTAAGGTTGGGGGGCTGTCTGTAAGCACGGAGAGGTCTAACTCCCAAGGCTCGAGAGAGTGAGGGACCATCTTGTAGAATAGGCTGTAGATCCTTGATGATGTGCTATAGAGATCTGACTTGGGGGTTGTAGGTGATGATCGGTTGTGTTCTGTTGTTTTCTTTCTTTCTGTAGTAGTTGACTTCTGGGTACCCGTCTAGCTATATCAATCTGTTACGTCACTTCTGCAGGGGGGTATTGTAGTTTTTAAAATACTTGATAGCAGGGCCAGCTCAAGAGTTTTTGGCGCCCTGGGCAAACTATGATTTCTGTGCCCCTTCCCCCACATGTTGTAAGAGATAATATGTGAAAAATTCTCTTCCATCTAATCCGGTGCCCTTTTGAAGCCTGTGCCCTAGGCAACTCACCAGGACTGGCTCTGCTTGATAGAGATCCTGAAGGTGTCTGTCTCTGTCTGAGGGATTGGAGGAAATGCAGTTATATCTTAGAGCTTGGCTAGACAATGGATTGTGTGGTGTATCTTAGATGAAAGGTAACTATAGCGATCAGTAGGTTTTTGTTATAGGATGGTGTTTATGTGTCCATCACTAATTTGCACTCTAGTGTCCAGAAAATGGATCTCTCGTGTGGAGTTTTCCGGGATAAGTTTGTTTGTGGAGTGGAAATTGTTGAAATACCTGTGGAAATCTTCAATGGCATCCTTACTGTGGTTCCAGATGATGAAGATGTCATCAATGTAGCGTAAGTACAGGAGTAGTACTTGGGGAGGAGAGCTGAGGAAGCTTTGTTCAAAGTTGGCAATAAAAATGTTGGCATATTGTGGGGCCAAGTGGGTACACATAGCTGTGCCACTGACTTGAAGGTATAAATTATTTTCAAATCTGAAATGGTTGTGAGTGAGTACAAAGTCACAAAAGTTCAGTCACGAGGTGTACTGTGGCATCATCTGGGATGGTTCTTCTAATGGCTTGTAATCCATCTTTGTGTAGGATGTTGGTATAAAGAGTTTCTATGTCCATAGTGGCAAGGATGATGTTTTCTGGAAGTTCACTAATAGATTAGATTTTTCTCAGGAAGTTCATGGTGTCTTGAAGATAGCTAGGAGTTTTGATAGCATAGGGTCTGAGGAGAGAGTCCACATAGTTGGATAAGCCTGCTCTAAGAGTGCCAGTGTCTGAGATGATGGGGCATACAGGATTCCCTTTTTAATGGATTTTTGGTAGTAGATAGAATATCCCTGGTCAGGGTTCTGGGGGTGTGTCTGTCTTGATTTGTTCTTGTGCTGCTTCGAGGAGTTTCTTGAGTAGATGGTGTAGTTCCATTTGGTATTCCTCAGTGGGGTCAGAGAGAAATGGTTTGTAGAACATTGTGTTGGAGAGCAATGTGATTTACATGGAAAATTTATATTTCTCATCTAGACCTCCCTGCCCATTTAATTTCACAAATTACTGTATGAAAGTTGCTTATGCACCCTAGCCTCCATATATTATTGTTAAAATATAATATGGTGCGAAAGGAAATAGTAGACTTGTTGACAGATTGCTGTAATTGTGTATGAATCCAAGTTTAACATGTATACTGTATTCCTTTACAAAACTGCCACTGAAATTTCATGTTTTTACAGGTGCCTATTGTTGTTTCAGGTCTGGGTGCAAATATCAGGGCATTCAATTCCATATTTAAGCGCTCAAGCTGGCTAAGGCACATAAAATGGGCTTCTACTAGTTCACCCATTTGATCAAGAAAACTTTGTGCAAGATAGGTGAAATATTAAAATTCTAGGAGTATTTGTGACTATCAAGACAGAAGCTTCTTCTTTCTTTTAAATTCCCCACTCTCCTGCCACAAAAGAAGCTCAGCTTCCAAATTTACGTGTGTAAATTGGGGTACCAAAGTTAACATTTACTGTAAATATCCAGATACTCATGTGCCTTGGTTCCACTTTGAGTGTTCAAAAATAGATGCGAGTGCCCTGACATACGCAACTGTGCTTGAAAATTGGGATCCAGTTGTGTCACTTCCTACTCTCAAAATAGTAGCACGATAACAACAACCTCCATGATGGTTTCTCTGAAACTTATACTGAAATCACTGATCGAGTAGCATTCATCTCTACTGAATGGAATATAGCAGCGATATGTATCGCCCTTCTTCTTTACCATTTTGTTTGATTTCTTCTCTTCTTGTTCTTTTTCCCTTCCACTTTAAAGAGAACACTAAATACCTTCAGGAAACTGTTGATGTCTAAAAGTACACTGATGCATATGGGCTTCCTTTTAAGCACTTTATTTGACACTATGAGCAAAAATCCAAAGACAATTGCATCTTCACTGTGTATTTTACTTCCTTTGTTCATGAGTAAACATGTTCATGTATATATCACGCATATAATGATTTCCTCTTTGTTCTTTATCTGTCATTTAATGGACAACACAAAAATTAAACCCACGCCGCCCCCTACACACATCCATGCCATTGGAAGTCTGCAGCTCACAAGATGGTAAATAGAACAAACCCTTCTCAGTGCATATTACTTTTGAGAATTGTCACATTCAGAGGTAAGTGGAAACAGATGGATAACTGTTAAGGGCAGGTAGACCTGTCAACAATTTGAACTCCCCAAACTTAACTGATACTTTAATCTATGAAGTCTTAGCTAAACCTTGACTCAGCCACTTGTAGGGATTATTTTCTACAGTGTTAGATCCCCAAGTAATATGCTATAGTTCTCTAAGTGAAGACATAAAATACTGAGGTTATACCAAACCAGAATGAGCAACTATTAAATGAGCTGTTCCAGGAAACATATGTTTGCACACAAAAATTCCTTCATGGAAAATGAGGTTTCCAGGGGAAATAACAGTTTAGTCATCCATATAATGATTATAAACACCAAAACGCATTTCTTCTTTTTCAACTTTGAAATTAAAAGAAAAAAAAATAACCTGAGCTTCTGAATTTATAAGAAGAGTTCCCATATTAAGTGATAATTATACTTAAATTGTCTGCCAGTAACTAATATGAGACTATGAAGTACATCATTTTCCATCTTAGATAGTCCATTCAGTGCTATTACCCAAAGAAATTAAATTCTAACCGATCCTGAAGTGTTGGGACTAATTGTGAAAATTATTCATTATATCTTGTGATTCTTCTGAAGTTGATCTGTAATGTCAATATACAATATGGAATATTGTAATTAGCATAATTTAATACAATGTGTTAGTAAAATGTTTTTTAATTTTCCCATGACTTATTATTATTATACATTACTTATTAAGAAAATAAAAAATATATTCATTAGATTTTGAAGCTGGGTTTAAGAAAAGACTATCAATTTAATAGGAAATTATAACCTTCTATAATTATTTTTAAACCAAACTAATAGTATATAATGTACTTTAAGAAATAATACTGTCTCTCCTATCTATAGATGGGAGATCTTTTCTCTTAAGATATTAAGATTTTAGAAAATGTTTATACATTTTATTATATTGCTATTGGACCTTAATTTTTTCGTCTCTGTTATATTTTAATTAGAATTGTTTAAAAGGTATCTAATTGACTCAGGAGCCTAAGTTCTATCAACTTTCAATGGAATTTAGGTTCCCAAGTGACTTAAGCACCTTTTGAAAATTTTACCCTAAGCCCTAATTTCAGAAGTGATTTAGGGGTCCAAGACTCATTGAAAAATCAATGGAAGTTAGGCTTCTACATCTATATGTATATGGGACCATCACTACTGTTGTATCTAAGCACCTCACAATCTATAATGCATTTATTCTCATAACACCACTTGAATATAAGGCTGTGCTAACATTCCCACTTTACAGATGGGAAATGGAGGCATAGAGACAATAAGTAACTTGCCCGCAGTCAGAGAGGAAGCCTATAGTGCAGTAGGTTCTTGAACCAAGGTCTCCCAAGAGCATTGCTGGTGTCCTCCACACTACACTATCCTTCCTCATTAAATCACACTTGAAAATGGAATCTGGAAATTGCTCCTAGTAATGAATGGCATGCTATGACCACAGGTTGGCAGCCTTCAGCAAAGCTCATGTCTTCTATCAGGTTTTTAGCCACAGAAATTTTTTGGCTGGACTCTGCCACAAGGCAACTTAAGTGGAAGTGTTTTAAGTAGAGCTGTCAATTAATAACAGTTAATGCATGCAATTAATGCAAAACAAATTAACTAGATTTTTTAAAATTGTATTTAATTGCTATTTTAATCACCTTGTTAATAGAATATCAATTTTAATTTATTATAAATATTTTGGATATTTTCCTACATTTTCAAATATATTGATTTCAATCACAACACAGAATACAAAGTTTGGGGGGATTCTCATTTTACATTATGATTTTATTGCAAATATTTGCACTGAATAAGAGATAAAAATAATATTTTTCAATTTACCTCGTATAAAATCCACTCAGTCCTACTTATTGTTCAGCCAATCACTAATTCAAACAAGTTTGTTTACATTTATGGGAGATAATGCTGCAGCTTCTTATTTACAATGTCATCTGAAAGTGAGAAAAGATATTCAAATAGCAATATTGTAGATGGCATTGCAAGGTATATACATGCCACATATGCTAAATATTGATATTCCCCTTCGTGCTTTAACTTATACGCTCTAAAGTTTTATACTCTTTTGGTTTTGCAGTTATGTAAAAAAAAAAAAAATCTTCATTTGTAAGTTGGACTTTCATGATAAAGAGACTGCACTACAGTACTTTTCATGAAGGTGAATTGAAAAATATATTTTGTTTTGTTTATCTTTTTTACAGTGAAAATATTGGTAATAAAAATAACAACAATATACACTTTGCATTCTGTGTTATAATTGAAATCACTATATTTGAAAATACAGAAAACCACCCAAAATATTTATAATAAATGTAAATAGTATTTCTATTATTGTTACCAGTATGGTTAAAACTGTGTTTAATCACAATATATTTTTAATCCTGTGATTAATTGAAATTTTTAAATCACTTGACAGCCCTAATTTTAAGTTAAAAAAATGGTTAACTTAGCATTTTTGCATGGGTTTATTATAGATTCATAGTCATGATATTATGGTGACGGTAAATTATTCTTATTACTGTTTATATGGTGCTTTAAATTTGTACAGCATTCTAGCTCTGCATACGAGGTCAATCAGCTCTCATATTTCAGGGCATAGCAGGTCGTGATAGGATCAGGAAGCTATTTCTCACTCCATTTACAGTACCATACAATTGGCCATATACTGTATGATGTTAGGGGGGGTTCTGGCTTTCCCCTGAAGCATCAGTTAGTAGCCACTGATGGAGGGAAGATTCCAGGCTTAATGATGTGATAGTAAATTCTTAACACACCTACCATTCATTATTATACACATTGAGGCTATGTACACACGATCACTTTATTGCGTGGTAAGGCTCCTTACCACGCAATAAAGCAAATAGCGTACACATGATCAATTTCTCTGTTGCACGGCAACACCCCCTTGCCGCGCAACAGTTAAACCACTGAAAACGAGAGTGGTAGCATTATCGCGGAACAGCTGTTCCGCGGTAATGCTCGTGTGTACTCATTTTGCGCAATAGACAGCCTCCAGA
>ML685782.1:2901139-2937134 GCA_007922175.1 Pelusios castaneus
TAAAGTCGACTTAAATTAACAAGTGTAGACATAGCCCTAGTGAGGAGGCTCTTCAAAGCTTCTGACAAAGCGGGATTTTCTCTCACAAAAGCTCATGCAATAAATAAATTTGTTAGTCTTTAAAAGTGCCACAGGACTCCTTGTTTGTTTTAGTGGGTGGCTCAGAGAAAGGGGAGGGAAGGGAGATTGACAGGGAGCAGCTTCTGTCCCACAGGACTGGGCCTGGCTTCCCGCTCCAGACATTGCAACTGGTGCATGGCGTAGCAATCCAACTCAGGTTTGTCCTGCCTGGCCTCGATCATAACTAGATGAGTCGCATTACAACCAGGCACACAGAACCACAACAACACTCATTTGAATTTGGTCTGGATGCTCCTCTGTCATGACTTGGATCACAGGGTCACAGTGCTACTGGGTTTGGTCCAGATGCACCATTGCCAGGACAAAAGAGTGGCCAAACCAACACGAGCGGCATTACAATCCTGTGCACCACATCAAAACACCCAGAGTGGGGAGGTGGAACCAGCCCCACAGGACAAGAGCTGCCGTTGTGGGGTGAGTTTGCTCTCTGATACCACCCACTGGGCCTCCCCTCTGAATCCAACCAAGTGAAGTATACATTCGCCTGTTTTTAGACTCTTGATTTCTTTAGATTCAATTGAATCCAAGCCAGGCTAAAAGCCACCTCTAAATGCTGTGAGAGCTATTGCTGGGGAGGAAACTAGCTGAGCCACAGACTCTGTGGAAAAATATGTAACAAAAAATCTCCACATGGTAGAAAAATGAGCAGAAATGAATGAAGGCCAACTAGTGGCCAACGGTAAGTGTGTTTTTCTTTTTCCTGCAGACATACAGCGCTGGATTAACACAGGGGCTTACATCCTGGGCCCCGGCCAGAAAGGGGCCCTTGGGCTCAAGCCCCTAAAACCCCTGCAATGATTTGTCCCTGACCAGCTCAGCACCAGCAGGGCAGGAGTCCTGAGAGCAGGTGAGTGGGAGGAGGGGAGCAGAGCCAGAAGACAAGCTCTGTACTCTGCTCTGCCTCTGGGCCGGCTGGCTCACCCCTGGGGGCAGAGTGGGGTGGACCAGCCCCTGCTTGCTCCACCTGGGGCAGTTAGCCAGCTGCAATGAGGCCGCCCATGCTGCCGCTTCCACACGAGTGCATTAGGGAGCCCCACACCGCGTGACAGCCGGCTCGGTCCCCCAGTTCCACTGCTCTCCCCCACACCTGACTGGCCAGAGTGGGGACAGGATGGGAGCACTCTCTGTCCTCAGCCCTCCCCCCCCAGCAACGGGGGCCCCCCACGATCAGGAAGCAGGCAGGGGGACCCCGCAGTTGGGGGGGCAGGGATGGGGGCCCCACAGTCAGGAGCAGCCCGGGGCCCCTTGGCCAGTTAATCCAGCCCTGCAGAGATGGAAGTTACAAACAACTGAACTTATAACAAAAATCTTGTCCCAACTCCAAAATACTAGTATAGAGAATTTTTATCTAATATCAGGGACAGAGATTACTGAGAATGGTTTGAGTCAACCAGAAACCCTCCAGCTGATGAAAGCAATTCTCAGATTCCCTGATCTAAGTGTTATTATGCAGCGCAGATGTAAGATCCTTGCGTAGATCTTGCACTTGTGAATATGTTAACACTGTTAGCTGTCATATTGGAAATCTGACAAGGGGGAAACATCCATGAGTGTGGAAGAGGAATCTGCAAAAGAAGAGATGTGAAGAAAACATGAAACTGAAGCCAACTTAAAACTGAACCCAAACAGGAACATTAAAAAAACCCACTATTATATGTATGATCTAGAGTCATGTAGAATATGAATAAGTATCCATTTGAATACATACTCAGTGGTCAGGTATTAATCTTCTGAAATCAGTGTTTAACTTGCCAGTATCTCTCCTCCATTCCCAACTACAATGTCCATTTTATGGCATCCTTAAGGGTCAGGATAACAGACAGGATATAACACTCAGGAAATGAAACTTGCCAAAATTTTCTTTAAAACCCTCAATTCTCCAAAGTCTATAGTTTGAAATTGTGTAGTTACAATCACTGTACTCTGTCTCTTCCACTTCCTGTAGCAGTTTAAGGACACAGAATAACCAATTATTAAAGAACTTCTGGTACTATACATTCTCCTTGCGTAACATAACAGACACCCCATGTATTTTCCAGTTCTCTAGTTATTTTATGTTACAAATGATTTTATTTATCTTTCTGTTTTCAGGTTAGCTACTGCTCATAATATCTAGAGCTAATATTCTCACACATCCATGGTAAAGTGTATATCCTTAAACTAAAAATTTGGCTAGCAAACAATTTATTACAGAAACATAGTTGACAATTATCTGTTTATGTGAGTTGTTTATTTCAGAATTGTATGACTAGTTTGTTTATTTGTTCTTGCAAACTATGGAATTAATTCTTCTCTCCTATTCCCCCACCCCCGTAAGCTATTTGCAAGTTGTATTTGAGTGAAAGTATACACATTAAGTAAATAACTGTTTGCAAGTACTTTGGGGAGAGTTTTCCTTTAGGATATTGTCCTCCATGTCTGCTATTACACATGTCCACCATAATTCATTTTTTAGATGAACAAATAATGTTTTTTAAAATTCAAAAATTAAATAATTCACTAACTAAACACCCTCTATTAACCATCCTGTTCTCTTTGTAATAGAAATAAGAACTAAGAACAAGCGAATTAGTAGGAAAGAGTAGATATGAGGCCTAAGACCTAGTCAAACAGACCAAGACAGAAGGGCTGAGCTGAAAAAATGGTCAAATTAGCAGAAGTCAGACTGTATGACCTCACAGAAACTGGCAAGTAAGCTGAAACTGATACAAGAGGAAAAGTATGCCTCAAAGGTAGGAGGTGTCAGGTCAGCCTAGTGCCAGAGAGATAAGAAGAGATGTTTTGGTCAAACCACAGAATGGCACCTCGATGAATGGAAATGTTTAGTGGTGCATAGACCAATCAAGGTAGTATTAAGAAAGGGATGTGTGGATCAAAAGTAATTTTGGACACCAAAGAAAGTAGTTTCTCATGCCAAACTGGGGCTGAGACAATGGTCCAAACAGTATATTAAAGAGGGAGACTGAGAGACCAGCTTTCGTGCAGCCAAGGGGGTGACAGAGTTTCCTGCCATCAGTTGAGTTATTTTGTAGCTTTGAGAACATGAATACTGTCAATATATCTCTTGATATAAGTTTCTTACCATTGTGATATGTTGCAATAAGGCTTATCTAGGCACCTACGTTTCTTCAAAGATCCATGGTTGTGTCAGATTCTTTGATTGTTAGTGTAACCTCAGACTACCCGCATCGAGCTGGGAAGATTGGGACCAGTGGAAACATCGCCAGCAGTAAAGGCACACCTAGACTTCAGACGATTGGGCTGAGTTCCCACTCGGTGTCTAAACCAAAGGTAATCGAAATGTTAACCAATGTAGCACCTTAGTTCAGGGCCACCAGGCTAACAGAGTCCCCGCCTTATGTCTGAGCCAGGCTTCAGACCATTGGGTTAACAGAGTCCCCACTCGGTGTAAGCCAGCAGTAATCCTGAGGGAACGCACACAGAGGGACACACACACACACAGCCAAACAGACAACCCATTGCAGATTAAACTGATAACGCCCTCGATGACACTCTTTATAAAGTATATACTGAGGGCTTTATTTCAGCAGACCTCCAGAGGTGTGCAGCAGATCTTACAGACTGTAGATGGTCCACACAAATGGTCCTCCTTTAATGGGACCAAAACAGGAGGATACCCTTGGAACATAAGAGGAAGCTGGAGAACCCAAAAAAGCTGAGCTGCAGAAGATCAACATTTTTGAAACAAGATATTTTTGTTTGTTTGTTTCCCAGGGTACAAAACAGATGCTTATAAAAGGACAAGGCTTGCAATGTTTATTATGGAAAGAACACCAATCTCTCCAATATGTAGTTCAAAGATTAAATGAATACCAATTGTTAATGAAAAAGAAAAGTGTATAAAGAGGATTAGGTTAATGGGAATTTATATTATTAGGGGAAACTAGTTTTAAGAGTAGTAGTTAGTAAGTATAGGCCCAAGCCTGAACCAGTTTTCAAAGGCCTTAGCATAACCGCTCACATGAACCTATGCCAAGAACTCAGACGTCACCTAATGAGCACCTGCAGCCCTAACGAGCACCCTAACGAGAAGAGAACTCCCTGATAGCTCCCTGATAAGCTTACAGCTAACTAAAATGATCAATGGCTGACAGCTAACTAAAATGATCGATGGCAATGTGGCAAAGACTGTGGGAACCTCTGTAAAAACAGGAGGGGCACAGGGGGCTAAAGCTCTGTAAATATCAGCCCCCCAGATACCCCCTTCGGACAGGTTTGGACTGACTCAAGACGCCCAGTGGCTCCGGTCACTATAGCAAGTGGGGTCAGTCCAGAGAAGAAAAGAGAAAGGTCAGGTCCTAGTCTTGAAGCTGACTGGACTGGCACGTTGGCCCGAGCTCATCAAAGAAAGGTCAGCACCTGATCCCCGACGGTGGCGAAACTGACACGTTGGTAAGGAGTTCGGTGAGTATTAAGAAACCACAAGAGGCCTAGGTGAACATTGGTTCGAGAGTAGCTACAGGTATGTAAGTATGAGTAACTGAAACAGTAAGGGAAGTTTAGCACCCTGGTCCCCGAGGGTACGGGGGGATAGGTATAAGGTTAGGGATGTGTAGGGCTCAGTCCCCTTAAAGGGATTGCAGCAGGAAGGTTGTTCTTTTAACAACTGGATAAACTAGAAGTTAGTTTTAGTTCCCCAAACCTAGGTTGTAAAAGGTATTGGGCTAAGGTTAGGGATCAAGTAGTTTAGCACCCCAGCCTGGGAGTACAGGTAGATAGCCTGCTGTCCCCTTTGAAGTTAGGGGCACCCCTTTGTTGCTAGGGGCAAGTGCAGAGTAATAAGAATAGTTTTAGTTATTAAATAACAAGTAATTCTAAAGCATGCTGCAGCACAAGAATATCATAGTATAACAGCATAAATAAACCTTGCAAGTGTGTAACAGTTAAAAAGAGTGCACGAACAAAAGAGATAAGCAAAGATATAAGTCTTCTTGTACCCAAGATGATCTGTAATAAACACTTTGTACTTATAATTCTCTTGATTCTATTCTATTGTTATTTGCCATGGTACTGTTAATTCCTGACACTCCACTCCCCCTTTTTCTGTTTCCCCTATGGAAACAGCACTTAATTCCTTTGGTAATTACCTGGGTTATCGGCTGGCTCGATTTAACTCTTTATTATTCAGTTTTAATTCCCCTGACTACTGATGTATCTGTCAGCGCCTCCCTTCCATCAGATCAAGGCCGGGCTATAATCCCGGTGGAAAAAGAACCCGGCGTCTGCCTGGTCCCCTCGATAAATAACACCCCCGAGGGGTGACGCCAAACAGTATAAACAGTATACAGGCTCATAGAAAAAGAAAAAAAAGCAATCCAAAATGTATCTTTTCCCAAAGTTCCCTTCAGTCCAAAACAGATTTTGATTTGTTGAGTACTTCATGAATTGTAGACCATCTAGATACCATATTTCTATCTCACAGTACTGCATAATGTAATGTTAAATACAATGCCTCTGTAACAATAATCTTACCTAAAAACTATAATTTCAGCTAATTTTCCGAGAGAACTCATTGCTCCCAGCGTCTAACCAATATATATCTAAATATCATTTACCATCCTATAGCTCCATCTGGAATTCTAGGTGTAAAGGTTATCATCTGTTTTAACTCACTAACCATTTAGCTTGCATCACTCATGTCAGTGTTGTCTAGTTTCAACTCAGAAAACCATAATATTTGCATTGAATATAATTTATGGTCTGAATCTGTTCTCACATTGGTGATTTTACTCCTGTAAACCAGGAGTAACTCCTGTTAAGTCAGGTCAAAATCAAATGAACAAGCTACATGTTTGTGTAATGATAAAAACAGGATTTAGAATCAGGGCATGATCATAATAACTCAAGACAGAAAAGAGTCTTAAGACCTTCCAGTTTACTCACCTACAAGACACTCTATTGAATATCCCCTAATAGACTGTGTATCAGGCACTCAATAGATCATACTCCTAATTTTAAGTTTATAGACTGGCCAAGAATATATGAAACCAGCTGAAATGCCAGTACCCATGATTTTATGAATCTTATGGAGGATAAATGGTCATCTATTTATTTTCCCTGTAATGTTACTTTAGGAAATAAAAAAAATATTATTTATCTAAGGGCCTTTTTCATAATCCTTTTTCAAAACCACTGTTAGATCTTTTACATGTCTTGGTAACGGTAATGGTAACAAAAAGGGGTTGGTAACTATTTATAAAAGACTATATTGAAACTTCATTAGGGTCTCTTAAATACTCACCAACAGAGAATACTGGATTTAACAGGTCATTGTCTATGCCTTAGCAAGAAGCAGATTGTCATGGTTGCTAGGGGTAACCCTCAGTCAGAGGCCTGTGGACAGGCCAAAACTGAACAGCTGTGCAGTGCAAAGCTCACACTGAGTGTGAAATATACGGTGACTGTATATTGACTAAATTTAAACAGAGAGAGCTACGTGCTACCCACCATGGTCTGCCCCGGCACTTAATTTGTATTTATAGCTGGCTTCTCTACCATCTGTGCATGCTGGCCTTCTCAACATCTCAGAGGAATTGGAGTGGCATTGTTTGAAGATCTGATTAAATAGCCAGGAAAAAGTAATCCATCATTTATAACGGGAAATGGAGACAGTTACAATAGTATCCCGTAGCTCTTTAGATTTTGTCTTCATTTTCTTTTACTTTCATTCTAATCCAATGCCAAACATAATAAACATTGACCAAAAGTACAGAATTTACTGACAGCATTTGAACATCTAGGTGGAAGCAGTAATGAATTATCCAGTTTCCTTTAGGCTGCTCCAATTGAGAAATTAAACTACATTACAATGAATGATGGCCCCTTTTCTCCAGGGTTGCACTTGTCTAAATATATTCTAGGAGTATGAGCTAAAGGCAAGATTTAAAAAAAAAACAAAAAAAAAAACCCAACTCCTCTTCTCAGCCTCTCCCCGCCCCCCATTTTTCCCCATGGTGAAGTTTAATACAGATGAAGTTGTTCTTAGGTACCATTCTCATCCCAGCAGCCCATTTTAGATATCAGTGGAGTTATGTGCTATGGATAGCTACTCTGCCATGGTCCTTTCTCTAAGCACCTTCTCAGGTTCATGTTTCTCCCAAAGAAAAGGTGACAGACACTCTTTCTAGCCACACAGAAGGAGAGACTCCACTGGCTTGATTCTGCACTGTGCAGGTGCAGAGTGACGTGTGCATAAAGGCAAAGTGATGTGTGTATACAGGGAACACACGTGCAGTCTGCTCCTGTTGCTCTGCCACCCTGTTCATCCAGTCTATTAATAGCATCAGGCAGGCCTAAGAGGAGAGCTGCACAGTGTAGCGTCTCATTATCATGATGAGGATGAAAATCATGTCTCTGTCCAGGGTTCCCATTAAGCAATGTGGTTGCATGGCTGCATCCTCTGCTGGCAGCACAATGTGCAGCTAGGGGCACATGGAAGCTGGATGTGGGTGTGGGCTAAAAAGAGCTCCATGGCTTCCCCAGGTGCTGATGGTGTTGCCTTCCAAACATGGGATTGCAGGAAATGAATGAGTGAGTGAATGATGAAGGGACTGGATAGCAAGGGAGAAGGAATGGGCATGAGGCAAATTGCTAAGAGGTTTAAAATTTGAGCTCAGGCAGTCATTCATTCTATACTCAAGAAAACAAAGAACAAGAACATTGCCTGTTTCCCTTTCTCTGTTTACCCTCTGACCCTCTTATAAGGGAGCTGCTATGCTAGGGACTTAAGACTTCCAACTCCTCAGTGAGGAGCACTCTACCTAGCAGTTAATCTTAGTTGTGCCCACATGGAACTACTGCTTGGATTTGCATCGCAGAGCAGCTACCTGGCATGCTGCTGCCCATAGGATAAAGACTCGCAGTATCAAAACCTCTAAAGAAATCAATAGTCTTTAAAAACACATTACAATGTTATTTGAGTGTTCCACATTATTGGTCTAAAACTCTACAGGCAGACGCGCTACTGCAGATTTATGGGACATTCCTGGAGAAGACTAATTCTCAAATAACGGCAGAGTGGAAGTACAACTATACCATAGTTTTTAAAAGACACTGTGTGTGCACTTTTCAAAACAAATTCTATAGCATGCGCTATGAGACAGGACAAACAAGATGATCAAAAATGTTCCCATATGACTTTAAAATCTACCAACAACTATAAACTACTAACCGTCTACTTTTTCCAGTCCAGGTCAGGGTTCAAGAAACTATGGGTGCATCTCTGCTACAAGCTGGGGCTGTGTTTCTCAGCTTGCAAAGACATACGTGTTCTAGCTCTCATCAAGCTAACATGCTAAAAATAGTAGTGTAGGTGTGGCAGCATAGGCAGCCACCCCTGATATGTACCCATGAGGTCCAGGCAGTTTTGAACTGGGGCGTCTAGCCCTTGCCATGGTTCATCACTTGTTGTACTCCCACAGCTATAGTATTACTTTTAGCATGCTACCTCAATGAGAGCTCATGGCAGTATTTCTAATTGGGCTGGAAATCACATCCCTACCTCCAAGTGCATATGTAGCCTATATTTCTGAATAGGCACTTGCTCACAGCTTATTGACACAATTCTACATAATTAAAAAATACAACAGAATCCAATTCAAGCAAATGGTTATCCTATAAAGTACAGAAAATATATTAAATGCATTTATACAAGTTTTACTTGTCTGGTTTAAAATGAATACATAGTTTTTTATGTATTTATGGTTTAATATTCCATAAAGAAATAAACCTCACTTCTATTGGTGCAAGAAAGGACAGTTTATAATACCTGTGAAACTATTCAATTCAGAGCCACGGAAACACACTTTTTCCCCTTGGTTGTTTAAGACACACGAACCTTTCAGTCTCGATCTTTGCTACCCCTGCCATTACAGTGCTAAATTTCACCTACCTCTTCCCCTATGACATATATTCTGAGAATATTCAATGTAGAGGTATACAGTATTTTATTCTCCATTCTATATAGGCTATTTCTTTCCATCCTCCCACCCTTTATATTTCCCAGCCTCTTTTCATATACATCAACAAGACAAACCTAGTGGCTGAAAGGGAAGACACTGTCTTTGATTTTTCATGCAGAGATTCTGACCTCTGGTATCACTTCTGGGATGCACTCAGCATCTGTAATTGTCCCAAAGTTACACTCAGACAGACTACATTTCCCCTAATGCTGAGAGGGAACATGTTATTACAAGTCAAGCCATCCAGCTAGCTAAATACTATTTAATATGACTGAGAATGAAGGCAAAAGCGGGGAAATCGTAGGTGCCCAACTAGGATTTATGGTAATAGTATTAATTGCCAGTATGACTCTGTGTGCTTTTTGTATCTTACCTGGCTCAGGGATGATTAGCTGTGCACTGGTCTGTGCATTCCCTGCATCATTTTCTGCTACACATTGGTAAAAACCTTCATCTGACTTTACTAGGCCCAGAATCCGCAAGTTGCTGCCACCCTAGAGAGACAAGAGAGGGGAAGAGAATTCATTAGACAAAACTGGCCAATGGAATGTCACTTACTAAGGAGCTACAACAATATTTTGTTTGTGAAAGAAGAGCAGACAGTATTTAAGAGTTCTTAGCCTCCATTTATATTGTCTTGTCTTCAGTGGACTGTAATAAAATGCACATCCATCAGGAACCAGCTGACTCTTTTTATTCTGTTTGCACCACACTGTTACAAGGGTGGCAACTTTGTGCCAAAGGAAATTCACTCTGGTGCAGAAGGCCAGTCCAACATCCGATGCAACAGTTAAGTCCCATATTAAAAGCTCCAGTGGGACGTAAGTGGTGCATAGGGCTTTGTGTTGGCCGTTCATAGCAAGAGAGATAAAAGAACTTCCAACTTTTTGTACGAACAATGTTCTGAGGGTCATATCATCCATCATGACATAAGATCCACAGCAAGAGATGGGTCACTCAACATCGGCAGCTGGTGGGCAGGATTTCAGCTAGCAGCTGCAAACACAAGCAGCATTAAGTGACATGGTAAATATTGCCTTCAAAGGGACAATTATTTGCATAACAAAATGCCGAAAGAGAGATTCCCTTGTTATACACATTTCTTCAGGAAAAAAATTCAAAAGAATAATTCTCCTCCAAGTAATTACAACGATGTTGTGTAAAGTAATATGAACTTGGGATTCCAGATAACTATAAACTGAAACTGAGTATAAGAAAAATATGGCAAAAAACTTTTATTCATCAGAATATGTTTAATTTATGCAAACACACTTCCTTTTACTTATTAGAATGTGCATTCATTAGGAAATGGGCACTAAATATTGAACTCTGAGCTACGTGAATGAGCCCTTCTAAACCTCTGACACCAAAGCCAGCAAAAGAAAAATACTGTCTCATGGCCTGTGGATATTATCATGCTGTAAGAAAACAACAGCTGTATTAGGGATGGGATTTCAGAAATACCTCAACTCTACGCCATTGAAATCAATGATAAAACTCGCATTGACTTTCATGAGAAGAGTTAAGCCTATGTTTTTGAGAATTCCACCATTGATATTTAACACTGAATGCCTCATGTGTAATGCTATTTTTGTAATGAAAGATGGGAGTGTTATGTGATAACACGTGACCAATAATTTGTTCTGTTGAAAAAGTTGTGTACATGTCAAATGACCATGATCATTATTAATTTCACTGGTGGTTAAAATACTTCCCATTTGAAGTTCCAAAGGGGTAGCTGTGTTAACAAGGAGTGTGGTGGCATTTATAAAGTCTAACACTAAACTCGTTAGTCTTTAAAAAGTGCCACCGGACTCCTTGTTTGTTTTCCATTTGAGAAACTGATGGTCTGCCATCAAAAAAAAAACGAAAAAAAATCTGAAAATATGTTCTAAAGCTGATTTGAAAATAAGGTAGGAAAGGGATGCCAGCTGAATGTCAGACCTGTGGCAGAAATATCTGTTTCACTTTTAATTCCTGTGGTTCCAAATGAGATTACATAGGGGAAGAAAACACTGAGCGAGAACAGCACACCTGGGTGAATTCCAGATTGCATTTCTTAGTTTTTTCTTAAGATCTCTACCCCTCTTGTTTATCATTATTTTAAAAATGTTTACAGCAGTGTATATGTAACACAGAAGCTGGACGATATTAAGCCCTATTTCCTCTTTGTCCTACATTTGTGTCCACTGCTGCATTGTGACTTGCAGCCTGTCTTCTCTAGATAAAAAGGCATCACCCCTTTACTCATACAGAGGTGTAAAGTATCATTAACCTCCTCTGTGATCTTTGACCTATTATCTTCAAATTTAAATGTCTATTTTTAAAAAGAGACAAAGAAGTCGTATATTTAACAATAAGCACAGTTGATGATTAACTACAGTTTTCTTCTTCATCCTCCCACGCTCACATCCTACCCTTTGTTTGTTTTCCCTTGCTAACTTACATCTCAAAGTGTAATTTTTTGGACCATCAATTAATCATTTTTCCCTTTTTGTAGAAAGCATTCTACGTGACGCTGATGCCACTATCAATAATAATAATAATAATAATAATAATAATAATAATAATAATAATAAAGTATTATTTTAAAAAAACGGTCACATAAAAGTTATGGTCAATGCTTGGTAATTAAGGAGATCCAAAACAAAAATGTAAACCACTATTGAATGAAGAGTAAGGGCCTGATCCAAATGCCAGTGAAACCAATGGAAAGATTTCATTGGTCTGTGGATCAGACTATAAAAGAACATTCTCAGGTCATATACCCTATATCCTCCAGGAGGCAGGTTGATTTTATCTGTTTTACTGGTTAAAACACTCATTATGAAAGGAATGCATGAACAAATTAGAAACAAAAACACACTGTAAAATAAGTCAAATAGTGAATTTTCAATGACAAAAGTCAGATAATTACCACTATCTGAAAATAATCACTAGGAATGACCACTTCTCCATTCTTGATCCAATCCACGGTAGGGACAGGCTTACCAGAGACAGTACATTCAAACTCAATGTCCATACTTTCATAGGCATAGAGGTTTGAAGGATGATTTAAAAACCATGGTGGAACTGCAAAAGGAGAGAGAAAAAACAAAACAAGTAGTGAGTAGATGTGAATGTAAATTTAGCAAGCCAATAATTTCACTAGGCCTGGGAAATATTAGACAGAAATATAAAACATATCTGCAAATCAAATTATTCTCTCAAACCCTAAGTTTTATTTATTAAAAAAAGTAAATACTTGGGAAAACATTTATTTTTGTTCATACAGTTTAGCAATCATATGATTTTTACAAGGAAAGCTTAAAAATAAAACAATCTAGAGAACATGTAAGATTTATAAGAAATATTCTACACAATAAGTACCTTGAGTAGCCAGGTGACTGATGCAAAAATCATTGAATTCAATGAAGTGACAAATGCATGAACAAATATGACATGCATATTAATATGGAAGTAGGTAGCTTTTAGACAAGTACACTGAATATCATTACAGAATGAAGTATTCTTAGGCTTTGAGAAAATAGTTTATTTAGGCTTTGAGAAAATAGTTTCATATAACCAAATGGAACTTGTGACTGGATTTACAAAATATGAGAATTAAACTAATAAGAATGAATTTTGTCCAATGGTGATAGAAAGAGGAAACAATCCGGATTACCCTTACTGAGGACAAATTCTTATTAAGATAGCAATTATTTGTTGCCTTGTATTACTATAATGTATTCCCAATTTTGCAGTACAGTATATGATATGCTAATTTAATTTAATTTCATCATTACCATAATACTGGTATGATGGAGATTTGCAATTTGAGGAAAACTGCTAATAACATCAAATTTCTAATGAGCTCCCTGTCACAGGAAAAACAAAAACAAAACAAAAAACAAAAAAATCCCCAACAATTCAAATATAGTTCATCAGCTTGACAGGAGAACAATGTTCACTATTTTGAATATTCATAGTTGTTAGGAAGCCATATTAGATTCATTTCTAGGTGGCATACAGGACTTCTCATTTGAACAAAAAATGCAATTGTTTTTCTCAAGCAACTATTTCCAATGTCTGACTTACTAGATATTTAAATCTATTAAAAGAAAGAGGAGGAAAACAACTCACATGAAAAGACTGTTAAGGTTGCAAAGTCAAGAACTCAAAAGTTAGGAAATAACTGAATTGAGGTTGTTTGTGTAACCTTAATTTAACCCTTTGTGCTTATACATTATTATTCAGTCTTTAATTACATGACCACAGGTCTCGCTTCTTTCAGTGCACAGAATGGACATGACTCACTTTATTAGCAACTATTCAATATTTTGTTTTTCCTCATTGTTCAATATGTGGACCTAGGCCTTATTTACTGCATACTATTCAAACCCAGTTCTGAAGACAGATTTATGAATTTCTTCATGAACTTTTCTATGGCATTCATCATTATAGTTTCTGAGAGCATCAAAACAATTAATGTATTTTCATAAGATCCCTGTGGGATGAGGACCTCGTAACCCCATTTTACAGATGAGGAGCTGTGACACGAAGAAATTAAAGGTCAAAAGTGTGCAATAATTTTGGTTGACCAACTTTAGATGCCGAGGATCTGTTTGGTTTTTTGTTTGTTTGTTTTTCAGAGTACACATCATATAGCATTTTACATAATGTTTTAAACTTAGCTCCTACTGACATCTGTTGCATTTATGAGTGCTTAACACTTCTGCAAATTAGACCTCAGGGTCTCAAGTTGGCCAGCCAAAAAATAAAGAGTACTTTGGCCCCCTGTGAAAAGTTTGGCTTATGTGATTTGCCCAAAAATCACATAGGAAATCTGAGGCAAGTACAGACAGAATTCAAGTTTCCAGAATGGCATTAACTGCCCTATTCAAGAGTCTATCCCTTCTCTTCCTGCAGTTTCCTGGCTCATCCACTATGGACCTTCAACTTGTGAAACAAATGAAGAAAGGAAAGAAGTGAAGAAATTGTGTGTTCCATTCTCAGAGTTATAAACTCTTCTGTCTCAGCCTCCTGTGACCTTCAGAATCTCTCAGTGACTTGGTTCACCATTCTACAATAGCGACTCCTATCAGGTCTGACAAACTCCCTACATCTAACACACCATTTTCATAATATTTATGCACAAATAATGTCATTAAGGCATCACATGAAAGACACAGTGACACGCTAGTCATTATAAACATTGTGAGATGTACACACAGAAGTTATGTATACTAAAATACGTTTTAAGCCATGTAACAAGGCAGAGGTGATAAAACATGTTTTCTGCCAGGCAAAAGCATGTCTATTCATTTACCTCTGTCTATGTAAATTAAGCCTTGTAAGCCAAACACAATGGAAGCTATATTTGCATTCCAAATCAACATGAAACTATGATGTCAACACAGGGGTCAGCAGACCAGAGAACAAACAACAGAAGGGCATTTCAAAAGTTGATTGGACTATGGCTAGGGGACAAGTAAAACATTTTGCTACCCATTCATAAAGGAAATCCCATGAAAGGCATGGGTTATTCATGAAAACTTGGATCTTGGTTATGACTGAAAACCATAGCTTTGTCAAAGACTGAATTCTTGGGTTGTCCTTTTGGGAATAGCAAACCTTATAATCATTGTAAGTGTCCAGTGAAAGGGGCTGGACCCCACAAAGGGATCCTTCAGGGGAGCTCAGAAACTGGGTTACACCAGATAATTGACAGAGCCATGAGGAAAATATTAGGGTGACTAAAAAGGCTGGTGGTGTCAGAGAGCCAACACACAGTTTAGCACCAGCAAATCTCTCTCAAGGAAGCAGAGTACCAAGGCAACTCATTATACCTGACACCTTGAGAAGTGTCAGACCCCGCAAGCCTCTCTTTGTCCTTTTCCCATCTCCTCCTCACCTCCCCTTCAGCTCAGTCATGGTGCACACTCATCTGGGATATCTAAAAAAACAAGATCCAGATTCAAGGTAGCTAATTTGACACCATTTTTTAAAAAAGGCTCCAGAGGCAACCCTGGCAATAATAGGTCAGTAACCCTAACATTACTAACAGGCAAATTGGTTGAAACTACAGTGAAGTACATTGTTATCAGACATATAGATAAACATGATATGTTTGGGAAGAGTCAAAACAGCTTTTTAATGGCAGTTATGCTTCACCAGCTATTCAACTTCTTTGAGGGTGTCAGCAAATACGTGGACATGGGTGATCCAGTCAATAAAGTGAACCTTGACTTTCAGAAAGCCTTTGACAAGGACCTTCACCAAAGGCTCTTAAGCAAACTAAGCAGTCACGGGATAAGAGGGGAGAGCCTCTCATGGATCAGTAACTGAGTAAAAGATAAACAGGGAGTCAAACAGTGTGGAACAATATATTAGGAGGACACTGTTTGAATCTAAACAACTGCTTTGATTGGCTGAAATTGTCTGATCTGATCCTATGACTTGCACTTCCCTGCAATTATTTTTCCTCCCATTCTGTAAGTTCTCCATCTTCAAGCATCTGATGAAGTGGGATTCCTCCCAAGAAGGCTCATATGAAAAATATTTTTTTAGTCTTTAAAATGCCACAAGATTCTTTGTTTTGCTGAACTAGACTAACACAGCTACCCCTTTGGAACTGGTTAAAAGATAGGAAACAAAGGGTAGGAATAAATGCTCACTTCTCATGATAGAGAGAGGTAAATGCTTAGGTAATGGGACATATGTTGTTCAACATATTCAGAAATTATCTGAAAAGTGGAGTAAACAGTGCAGTGGCAAAAAATTCAGATGATACAAAAGTACTCAAGATAGTTAAATTTAATATCAACTACAAAGAGTTACAAAGGAATCTCTCTAAATGGGATGACTGGACAAAATGGCAGATACAATTCTATGTTGATAAGTGCAAAGTAATGCACATTGGAAAAAATAATCCTGAGTACACATGCAAATGGGCGGCATCTACATTTGCTGCTACAACTCAAGAAAGGTGTTGGAGTCATTGTGGAGATTCCCTGAAACAATTCACTCAATGTGCAGTCAATGCCAGGAGCCACTGGAAAGAAATAGTTAATAAAACAGAAAATATTATAGTTCCACTATACAAGTCCACAATACGCCAACACTTTGAATACTGTGTGCAGTTCTGGTCACTCCATCTCACGAAATATATATTAGAATTATACAAAGTACAAAGAAGGGGAGCACGCATGCTGAGAGATATGAAACAAACTGGGACTTTAAAAAAAAATACTGGGACTGCTTGGTCTAGAAAAGAGATAACTAAATGGGGAGATATGATAGAGGGCTGTAAAATCGTGAATGGAGTGGTGAAAATGAATAGGGAAGGGTTATTTACCCCTTCACATATTAAGAACTATGGGTCACTAATTGAGAATTAATAGGCAGCCGGTTTAAAACAAAGATAAGGGAATATGTCTTCACACAATGCATAGATAACATGTGAAACTTGTTGCCATCAGATATTGTGAAGATCAAAAGTATTACTGGGTTAAAAAAATTAATTAGATAAGTTCATGGAGGATATGTCCATCAGCGGCTGATAATCAAGATGGTCAAGGATGCAACCCCGTGCTTTGAATGCTCCTAAAGCCCCTTACTGACAAAAGCTGGGATGTGGACAAGAGGGAATGGAACACTCAAAAGTGCCCTGGACTGTTCATGCTCTCTGAAGCATCTGGCACTGGTAACGGTCAGAAGACAGGTTACTGGGCTAGATGTTGTGATCAAGAACCCTGATTAACAGCTCTTCTCTGGTGTAATGAAATTCACTGCTGGGAGAGGGAAATTCATTTATGCAGGATTCAGATCATTTTGAGGGGCCATTGAAAGATGGAACAAACTTCTGTAGCATCTAAGAACCATCACAAATCTCACCACTTTTCACTCCAAGTGCCCGGCATACTCTAATAAAAACACATAGCAAAAGACCTTTTCATTTCTTTCCCCTAAATCAACAGGCTATTTCCTGCCTCACAAGAGGTAGAGAGGAAGAAAAAACTACATGGGATGGATGCTTCTTTTTAATGCATTGCTGGTAGGCAATGAGAAGCCTCATAATAGATATGAATAAAAAATAAGCACGTCTCTCCATCCCCTCTTTCTACCTTTCTTTACTTTTCTATTTCTTCTGTTCATTTCAGGAAAAAGAAACAAAACTTATCTCCCAGAACACTAGCTGAAGAAAGGAAGGGATACAGGTATGTACTGCAGCACATAAAATACTGGAAGTTACTTTAATACACAGAGAACAGAAGTAAGAATAATATAGAAAAAGCTGGTAGCATTCACATTCTTTAATTTTGTGAAAATTTCTTAGCATCAGTTTCCTATCCTGCTCACCAAAATACGTGTGATATTATATAGTTGTAAATAAGATATTTATTTTAATCCTACACCAATTATGTAGTCATATTAATAAATTAAATTAAACAAATTCCAAATCACAGATTCATGACCAGAAATAAATTAACCCCAGCTCCAGCAAATAGTTTCTAATCAGATCTTTCAATCACCTCACATTACTTTCAGTGACAAATCATCTTTCAATTCACTTTAGGAACCTTGAATCAATATTTTGACTGAATGAGGAACAAAAATCTTTTGTGTCTTTCCAAATCAAATCTGTAGAATGGGAACAACATGAGAGAGAGCCATGAGATTGCTTTAAAGAATAATTTTGTAGAGCTTTTCTATTTATATGAGCAAATAGATTTATGCAATGTAGTCAAGAGTAGATGTCTAAATATTTTGGCCACTTGTAAGTAACTAGAAATCATCTTTTTATTCTGATTGAGGAAGTAGCATCAATGAACCAAAAGGGCTCCTTTTTTTCACTCCTGCTTCTATTCTTTAATCTGGGTAAGGTTACATTTCCATTGCTTTGAAATTCCATGTTTTTCCACCTGAATTTCAGAATGATCTACTAGAACTTCACTACAGGGCATTTCAAAGTGATGTGCCAGGTTACCTAGATAGCCTACAGTGTAACATAAATTGCACTGTATACCAGGAATATTCAGCAGCATGTGGACAGTTAATATCATAGTTATAAGACTGTTGGTGTCTAGTGGGCAGGTAAATTGACAATTTCTATGATGTCTTGACAGCACTACCACTGAATCATTTTGTTACCTTGAGCAAATCACATAAGCTTTCTGTTTGTGTTTACCTCTATATGCAGTGGAGAAAAATATTTAGCTGCATATGAGAGAGCTGAAGGACAAAAATGAAATAAAAGGAAACATATTAGTCTATTAATTCTTTTTTAAAAAGTATTTTAATCTAATCCATGTGATAAAATCATATAAAATAATGGAAGCTGTGTAGCTTGCAAACCATAAATACAATTTAGAGTTCTGTTAAAATCATAAACCACTCAATCTTCACTTTTATAGCTTATAATGATGTTACCAGAAACCCTCAATGAATTGATAGACTTATAATTCATAAATATCCATCAGCTATTCTGTACATAAACAAAAACTCAAGGAATCTGATATCTACTTGCTTGAAGTAGTTCTTTTTCCAGTACCAAAACAGAGTTGTTTCCCTCTTCCCCATTTTTCTTTATTGCTCCAGTTTAGCTCTTTATTGTCTAGTCTACAAAAATCATACATCCACATTGTTAAGTCCATGGATTTAACACGAGGCTCAAACTGGGAAGAAGGCAGTTTGGACAAAGTTATTCCCAGTTATAACCATGTCACTCAGAAAACAAGAGAAGAAAAAGAACCGCTTGCTATCAATAAATGTAATCTAAGGGAGGTATTTACCAGCTCCAGGGGTGCAGTATATTTATCAGGTCATGTTTTCTCACAAGCAACAGAATGAAACTATGGGATCTGCAATTTTCTCATGCAAAGAAAAGGTCATAATCCAGATGCCCTTGTTCTGCTTCAGGAGTTTGGATGGATGTCAGTGGGAGGTTTGTGTGAGGACTGATAGCGAAATATGGCCTGAAGTTTGTAATCCGTCTTGTACACTGTTGTATCTGCTCATCCATTTCCTTCAGCTCCATAATGTCTAGGTGGGACAGCAATTGCTTGATATTGTCTGATACATTTATTTATGTGTTGAGTTGGGCTGTGTGAGTATGTGTTTTATTTTATCTATGGAGTTTCATTTTGTAGCTGATTATATATCTGAAGATACACACTTTTAGTAATGTATGTGTGTCCCAAATTTTATAGCAGAATTTCTTTTTACTAAAGAAGACATCACACTTAGTAATATATATGTTTTCTTTGGCAGGTACATTATGTAGTAGTAAACAGAGAAAGAGTTAGACTACAATAGCAAAATCTTAAGGATAAGTATGTGCATAGAAAGTTATTGATGGAACTCATGAATAAAATAAAACCTAAGAGCATCTGTATTATTCTTTATATTGCAGTAGTTCCCAGGAATAAAACGGATCAAAACATTTTCAACTATGCTGTTTTCTGTTGAAATAAAAATGTTTATCAAAATTTTTGTTGGGAATGTTTTTCAAGTACTCTCATTATTTATATATATATATATATATATATATGAAGAGAAAGTCACACAGAACAGTTTGGTGGTTATGGTACTCTTTTGGGATTAAAAGACCCAGGTTAAAGTCCCAGCTCAGAATCAAGGTAGAGTAGGAAGTTGAGCCTGCGTCTGCTGCACTCCAGAAGAAGGCCCTAAAGATCTCTATTT
This sequence comes from Pelusios castaneus, assembly GCA_007922175.1. NCBI lineage: Eukaryota > Metazoa > Chordata > Testudines > Pelomedusidae > Pelusios > Pelusios castaneus. The sequence continues at coordinate 2,920,945 of ML685782.1, forward strand.
TGTACTGAAAGTTTTCTGAAGGTCTTTTCCCGTTTCTACTCCCCTTCATCAGAACTCCAAATTCCAAAACATCATTTTTTTTTCACCAAACAGACTGTGTTTTCCGGCCACATTCTTAAAAACTAAGTAATTTTCACGAGAGTTATTAGGAATAAAGGAATGAAAGTTTTTATTCATAGAAATGCAGGGTTAATATGCCTATGTATATCTGGATCACCCCCATATATGTTTACCTATTCTGTTTTTAAAAATCCTGTGAACAGAATTCCACAACCTCCCTTGGATGCATATTCCAGCATTTAATTATTCTTATAGTTTTCCAAATATCTAACCTAAATCTCTCTTGTGGTAGCTTAAACTCATTATTTTTTTGTTCTACCCTCTTAATATTGAGCATGCCTAAGTTTTGGTTTGTTTTTGTTGCTGTTTTGGGGGGTTTTTTTAAACATTTCCTCCTCAGTCAATTTTCCTAAGCCTCTTACTATTTTTATTGCTTCTGGACTGGCTGCAGTTTGTCCACATCGTCCTTTAAATGTGACATCCAGAACTGATCAAAGCATCTGACAAAGTGGGATTCACCCATGGAAGTTCATGCGATAAATAAAATCGTTAGTCTTTAAAAGTGCCATAGGACATCTTGTTTGTTTCGCTGAACTAGACTAATATGGCTACTCCTCTGGAACTAGTTTGTTCATGGGAATGTGATATGGCCAAAAGCCTTACTAAAATCAAGATATATCACTCCTACTGCTTCCCCATATCCAAACCAGTAACATTTTTGTTCTTGCTGTTAATATTGCAGTTGACCTTTGCAGAAGGCCAAAGAATGTATTAAATGGAGTTTAACTGAGATTTGTGCACCAATTTCCTCACTAATAATGATATGGGGAAGATCAGCACAAACATATGGTCCTGAAGATGCAGTTCTGTTTATTTGCTAGTAACTTCATTGATGTAAGTGGGACTAGGTCAATACATAAGGATCTTAGGATCCAATCTGATATTAACTTTTTCAATAAATCCCATGGCTTCTCATTCAATTATCCAGTATGTGCAACATCATATGCTCTGGCATCTAGGCACCAGGAATAACCAAGAGATTTCATATAGAGAAATGAATTTTTAAATGGTTATTTCATACATTCCTATGCTGAGGCGCACCTTACAGTCTTTATGCTGAAGTCATTTAAAGAAAAAAGCTGGGGTTAACACAATTATTATGTTTCCTTTGCAGTTCACCACTAAATGTGACATCAAAATGATCATAGGTTGATGCTCTAAGAGAGCAGTAATGAAGCGCCTTCCAAAGAGTTTTTTGAAAGGTCAGTTAAAGATGTGGCTTTCTTGGTGATTCTACTGCTGTTCAGAATGTTGGGTCGTAAGTACGGGCACTGACAAATGGGGCTTTCTCCAGGAGGATGCATTTACTGCAGAAAATGTCAGAGAATCTCCATAATGAATCTGCAAAGGACCCTTAGAGACTAATTGAGTGCTTGCCAGCAGGAACAGTTAGCTCCTTTACAGAGCTGTATGTTGGGATGACCTCAATATTTCTTGAAATGCCTTCTAAGAAACGACAGCTGATCATACGACAAGAGGAAGCATTTTAACTCAGAGAAGTGGCAGCTCTTTCTGAAGCAAAGTGTCTTGTCTTTGTATGATTGAATAAGGAATGTGTTTCTACTGACCCAAGAAAGATAACTGCTGTCACCAGCTGCCCAACCCCCGTCAACACTGAGACGGGGAAAACTCTCAAGTGCATGTAGTTAAAAGGTGGGTTTGTCATTTCATATAAAAACATTTACCTTGTATTTTTCAGTTTTAACTTGCAAAACCCATGAATTAAAAAAAAAGTTACATAACAACAAATGCATCAACTGTGTTGAGGATGAGTTCCAGAGGGGTAGCCGTGTTACTCTAGTTCAGCAGAACAAACAAGATGTCCTTTTAAAGATGCACTTTTAAAGACTAACAAATTTATTTATCACATGAGCTTTCATGGATAAAATCCCACTTCCTCAGACACATGAAATGCAAACAACAGTGTGAAGGTACATGTAAATTCAGAGAAGGGTAAGTCACAAGGTTAGTTCAGACTTTCTCAGCAAACCAAACAAGTTGTTTTGATTGAAGCAGAGTGGAACAACAGATAAGAAGGTGAAAAGGTTGAAAGAGGGGAAAATCACATTTTGTATTGAGTGTGCCAGCCCAAATCTCTATTCAAGCCTAATGTAATGGTGTCAAATTTGTATATGAATTCTAACTTTGCAGTTTCACTTTGGAGTTTTAAGTGTTTCTGTTGAAGCACTGTAATTGTCATGTCTTTCACAGAATGTGCAAGAAGGCTGAAGTGCTCCCCTACTGTTTTTTAATTGTTTTTTGTGTTTAGGATGGCTCTCCACCTGTGTTAGATTGGGATAAATTCATAATAACTCCATTAAACCTACTGGAGTTACTCTATATCTACAGTGGTATAACTGAGGGCAAATTTGACCCCTTTATTTATTCCCTCTACTTTTCCTTGTCCCCCAAAAGCTGTTTTGGTCCATCTGTATGTAGGAGAAGGTAAAAGGTTAAAATAGAAAAGACAAATAGAAATGGTCAGACTGAGGTCTAAGGCCTAGAAACCAAACCAAAAAAGTTGGATTGAGTTGTATAACTAGTTAAATTGACAGAAGTCAGGCTAAGGCAGTCTGACCTCACATAAATTGGCAAGAAGTAAGCTGCAGTTGCAATAAGAGTGGGAAAGGACCTTGAAAGTAAGAGGTTTCCAGTTGGCCTAGTGCCAAGGAGATAAGAACTGATGTTTCAGACAAACCATGATACTTTTTTGCATGGAGATGCTCAGTGATGCATGGATCTATCAAATTAATGGGTGGCATCAAAAAAAGGGGTATGTGGACCAATCAAGATAAATGTGGACACTGAAGAAGGCCACGCCAATAGTTCTGAGCAGGGTATAAAAGAAGGAGCCCCAGAGTCCAGAATTCGTGCGGCTGAAGGGGGTGACAGAGAATCCTGCCATCAATTAAGCTGTTCCGTTGCATTGAGAACACAAATGCTGGCAGCATATCTGTTGAAATAGGTTGCTTGCCATTGTGCGATGTTGCAATAAAGCCTAGCCTGGCACCTTTGTTTCTACAAAGATCCATGGTCGTGTTGGTTTCTTCGATCGTGATTTGCCTTGGTTTACCTCTTGCACACAGGGTACGCCTACACTTAAGGTTAATGAGCTAACAGAGTCCTCATTAGAAACCTGAGCCAAAGGTAACCCAGAGTGTTAACCAACGGAGCACCTCGGTTCAGGACTACCAGGCTAACAAAGTTCCTGCCAGCGGATATAGATGAGTAGGTACAGCAGGTAGGGGCATGGATAGAACTCTAGCTGTGGAACACACTGTGGTGAGCTATCATGACCCTCAGTCATCACTGGGACTGGTGGTGCCGATGGGTCCCATTTCCAAATTGCCTTGCCCTGCCTTGGCCCTGCAGGGTTGTTGCACAACATCTCACCTGACTGGGCCCGGCTTGGGGAGGAAACACAATGTGTTACTGTGATCCACAATAAGGACTTGGTATGGTGTTTATGAGAGTGCTTCTCATGAAAGCTCTCCTTCCTTCCTTCCTTTCTCACCTCTCAGAGGTGCTGATAGATCCAGGCATGAGACTGAGAGCAAAATAGTCATCGCTGGTGAGGACTTGTACACCATTGGTACCAATGGTCTGGGATTGAACTCCACATAATGCCATAGTGCCTCCATCATGAAGAATTTGTGGAAGCATAGAAGATGAGTGTCACAGACCTTTGATGGGAAGAACTTGCAGATGTCACAGCAGGCAGAAATGTGCATTTTATTCAGGAATGTGTGCTTGTCGCTCACAGAAAATGAGTGAAGGCACAAGGCACAGTTTTTGAACCCCAGAATGCAGGACATAACCCCCAAAGGGTCAGGGAAAGCCCCATATATACATCAACTAACTAACTTATTTACAGACGTAAGAAGAAACAAACAGAACTAACTATCTACAGTGGACTCTCATTCACAGAGACTATAAGTGTGAAGAGAGGATTCGAACTCTGACCATGCAGTAAAAGGGAACCAAGGGAGCACCATACTTCATAGCATTTTACAATCTCACATGGAGCATCTGATGTCGTAAGACAACAGGTAGGCCAACACATACTGTTGCTGAAAAGCTTCTGGCTTCATGCATGTTTGGAATACATATCAGGACCATCACTTGAAGAAGAACAGTACATTCTCAATATATCTTCTATCAGATATATTACTAGCCTTGGAAACTGTAGTGTTTTAAGAAGAAGAATACTGATATTTTACAGAAAACCTTGTACTTCAAACAATAAATACGATTCTTGTCATCTTTGATGCTTTTTGATTATTTTCATGCTTCTATAGTTTTTAACGTGAAGGTCAGATTATATAGTTAGTGCAGAAATTCACAACAGCAGCTGTTCTTAACTTAAAAAAGGAACAGGCTGAAGCCACCAAAAATGAAAATGAAATATCACTGTAGTTATGCATAGAAGATAGCTGTAGAGGATATGGAAACATGCCAAGTGTGGAGCAGACAGGATTGATCAAGGCATTTCAAGCTTGATCCTCAACTGAACCTCAGACATGCTCCATGCAACTAGGGAGTACAGGTGCATGCAAACTTTTTTTTTTTTTTAAATCAACTGAAATCTTCAAGTTTTGAGCCAACCAAGGGCTGTCCTGGCCCCTATCATAACTTAGAACAGCCTCTGAATTTCTCTATCTTGCACTCATGATCACAAAAGGTCATTCCAGCAGCCAGGGACCACCAAAGCACAGATGTGTTTAGTCAACTCCTTTTTCCCCTGTGAATGCTTCCTACAATTACTACAATTCAGGATGGCACAGAGTCAGCTATGTCCAAGCCAGGGGAATGCCTTATCTTGGCAAATCTACCAAAGAGAGGCGGGCAGGACAAGAAACTATTACTGGGTCCCGGGGTCCCGGGGAGAAGAGAGCGGGGCTCCCTTCTTGCCAGGTCCCAGAGAAGGGAGCGCAGGCTGGGGCTCCCTTCTTGCTGGGACCCGCGCAGGTCCGGATAAGAAGAGAGCTGCCAGGGCTCCCCATTGGAGGTTCCCCTGTCTGTGGAGTGCCGACGGCTGTCTTCTCTGGCGCTCGACGGACAGGGGATCCCCGGAGGTTCCCCTGTCCCTGGAGCACTGGGGAAGACAGCTGCCAGCGGCTCCTAGGACAGAGGAGCCCCGGGGAAGAGAACTGCCAGCGGCTCTCTTCCCCGGGAGCTCTTGGGGCTCCCTTGTCCCAGAGCTGCAGCTCCCTTCCCCCAGCCCTAGGTCAACTTAAGATGCCCTTAAGTCGACTTAATGAAAGTTCGGTGTGGACATGGAGTAATTTAGGTCGACTTAAGCCTCCTTAAGTCAACCTAAATTGCTAGTGTAGAAACAGCCTTTGATTTTACTATAAATGAATCTAAGCACTGTGCACTAAGGAACAGGGTGATCCCAGGTAAATTTGGCAAGCTGGAGTGTACTGTTTCTTTGGAAGCAGTGAATCTTTCTTCTCCCAGGGAACTCCAGGGTTGTGAGGCACCTTGCTACCACATGTCGTTACTGGGAGGAAACATTGTCTGGGCCTGCCTTAGCGATGGGAATCACAAGCTGTCCCCTCTAGGCCTCTCCAGTCATGTTTTCTCTTTACAGGTTAGTGATTGCCATACTCTAACCTTTGACCCCTCTGAGTATCTCCCTGGAGTGTTCAACCCCTGGCCCACTGTACGCTCACAGTATTCACTAATCTCCTGCTAATAAAGAAGCAGTACACTGTGGTTTAAGAATTTATCCTCAGATCACTGCTCCATTCAACTTACTCTTGAACAGTACATGCAAGATCCTTGTATCACACATGTGTGAAACTTGTACTTTTACTCAATGGTGTTTACAATGGGGAAAAAGAGTTTATAATTTCTACTTCTGTTTTCAAATAGTGGACATTCCATTGGAAAACTATAATGGTATGGATTTGATTTAAAGGGTGGAATTTTAGCCCTATTGAACTAAATGGAAAACCTCTCACCAATTTCAACAGGGCCAAGATTTCACCCAAGAGGAGGGGATTCTTTATGATGGCATTAAGGGGTACTGAGTAAGAGCACCTTTTTTTCACAGCAAAGTGTCCCTGACTCCTGCTGCCGCCTTTGGGAAAAAAAGCACAGCCGGAGAGGTATATAAAGAATTGACATTGTTCATTTAAGAAAATGAAAATAAGGCAACAGTATTAGTTAGAGATAATTCCTATGACAATGCATTCTAAATGTATTTATCCTATGAAAAACAAAAGGGATACAATACCTTCAATACTTTAAAAAGGAACAGGTGCAAGTGAAAGTGGTGCGTTTGTAGTATAACTGCATATTGTTTAGAGCCCTGAATGCAGATATATTATTAAGAAACAAGAGCTGTTCCTGGTAATGAGTGTTAACAATGTTCATATTTTTGCTATGTTACTGTGACATTAGCATTTCAGCGCATGTGACTGTATATATTCTACCCTCACAGAAAAGGCCTATAGAATTAAATAAGGATGAAACTCATAAGAATCTACAGACTTTTAATAGGATCTATCCAGATTACTTTAAAAACCCATAGAGTATCTTTCTATAGATTTTATGAGCCATTTAATAGAATTCGTTAGCACAAATATAATTTGCTATTAAATTTTAATAGGTTTCTTTTAACTCCTACAGAAAATATATCATCTCTTCAAGTCCACAGGACTTTTCTATAAGTATTTACTTAACTGATTATATACAAATTATAAGAGTACTCTCATCTAGTGATCCAAAATATTGTAATGCCATTATCAAGAATAGTATTCTGGATCATTATTATAGAATGAAGGTACAGATTCTGTTGTTGCTGTAAAATGGTGAGATTCTGACCCTTTGTTCTAGGCAAAAAGAAGCAGTTAAATCTCACAGCATATAAACTACAAACTTCAATATAATTCTTGAATGAGGATGCCTGTCTGAAGACCACACCAGCAGGATGTTAATAAATGTTCTCTCCATGTAATCTATCCCTAATGGGAAAAATAAGGAGAGGAATCAAAGGTCACAGTTATCTGTCACTTCATAACTGCCTAAAGATTTTATTTTAGTGTTGCCTTTATGACTTACCGTACACCATCAGTTATTGACCACATGCCATCTACACTGTGGATAAATGTGCCTTATTTTTGACTGTGCACTTTATACCTGACAGCAGGCAAATTTTTGCCCTTGGATACATGAACATGACACCTGGTGTGCTCATTACGAGCTGAGCATGTGTGTCAGAAACCAAAATGTTCAGAAGCTTCTAAAGACTGGGATTTAGCTCAATTGTGAGTAGAAAATTTAACATGGGGGGAAAAAAGATTGAACTGCTAGGTAAATGGCAAGGACAGCCAAATACGCCCAGGCTTTTTTCATATTTTGTCTCCAGGCCTAAGCAGAGCCAATGACTACAAAACGGAAGACTGCCCAAAAGGGACATGAATTTTATACTAAGAGAGAATGAATTCAGACATTCACTTTGCAAGAGTGTTGTAGCCATGGTCTTTCAGATCGTTTAAAGAAAACTTTCAATCCTTTATTAAGAGAACTGAAAATAAACACCTCCCTCAGGCCCTTACCTCTCATCTATGCAAGCAAAAGTACCCAGGTCCCTGTGGCTTGTCAAAGACCAAGGAGGAATATTTGTGTGGATTCTTGTTAAAACAGTGACTCTCCCACATCGCTGGACACATGCACATACGCTGCAGTACTTCACACTCATATATGCTAGCACTTTCCACCCAAGCATCTCTAAACTCTTTGCAGATATTGAAAGTCACCATCCAGTTTGCAGGTAGGTGAACTAATACAGTGTGTGTATGTGTGTAAATGGCTTTCTGAAGGTTGTGCTATAAATCAGTGACAATTATAAGAGCATAATTAATATGCATCCCTCTGTGGCAGCCCATACATTTAAGAACACTGCCCTTCTCTTTCTGGAAATCTGTAGCTAGAGGGGGGGCAGGGAGTTGTGGGGGAGCTTATGAAAACCCTTTTCTGCACTGTTTCAAAGGGGTAGCTGTGTTAGTCTAGTTCAGCAAAACAAAAACGGAATCTTGTGGCACTTTAAAGACTAACAAATTTATTTTTTGCATGAGCTTTTTCATGCAAAGAATAAATTTGTTAGTCTTTAAAGTGTCACAAGGCTCCTTTTTTATTACTAAGAGAGAATCTCACCTCTCTCAACCTCATCACTTTCTGATGTTGTGTTTGAATCTGTACAACTTGTTTGATTTGTTGAAGTAATCTGACCTGATGCAGTGAAATGTAATCATAGGATTTATCTTTCCCTCCCATATTGTAAGGTTTTTTTCTGTGTAAGTTTTCTCCACTCTGGCATCTGATGAAGTGGGACTTCACCCATGAAAGCACATGTGAAAAATAAATGTGTTAGTCTTAAAGTGCCACAAGACTTCTTTTTTCTTTTCTGCACTGTTTGCCCCACAGATGCTCATTCTAAAACCAAGCTGTGATTGTGTTAAATATTACACAGAACAGCTTTAATTTCACTTACATAAAATCTCAAACTCTCTCTCTTTTTTTTTTTTCTTTTTAAAATGATGTTCACAGGCAGGTGATCATTGAGCTCGGAGTCCTCCAAAGACATAGATTCTAATAACTATTTGTTCCCATTAGATAAAAAGAAAGTGATCTGGACAGTGACTCACCTCTCTAGTCAGCTCAGTAATTGAGTCAGAGGTACTATTTTCTGCTTTCCCCAATACTCTGAATTAAGAAAAGGATATCAATTGTTATTCTCATCTATATAACTAAACCACAGTTGTATATATGCACGGCGGGACATGGACGCAGCTCCTGCGCGCTCATATAACTGACACAGCTGTGCGCGCGCAGCAGCTGAATCCACGTCCTGCTGCGGCCGGGCTGGGGAGATTCAAATCTCCCGCCCTGAGCACACTCAGACAGAGCATGCTCAGGGTGGGAGCGGCCTGGCCCAGAAACGGCTCTGCCGGCTGTCGCTGCAGCGCCGAGCCTCCGGCCAGGTAAGGGGGCTGGGAGGAGGAGGAGGCGGCGGGCAGTGGGGCCAGGAAAGGGACAGAGGAGCTGGGAAAGGAGCACGGGGGAGGGGGACAGAGGAGCCGGGAAAGGAGCACGGGGGAAGGGGACAGAGGAGCTGGGAAAGGAGCACGGGGCAGGGGGACAGAGAAGCCGGGAAAGGAGCACGGGGCAGGGGGACAGAGGAGCAGGGAAAGGGGCCCCAGGCCTGATCTGGCCATGCTGCCTGCCTGTGATGGTGGTGGCAGAGGGGCAGGATCAGGCCTAAGGGACCGGCATGCAGCAGCGGGAGCAGAGGGGCAGAATCAGGCCCGAGGGGCCGGTGTGCAGCGGGGCAGAATCAGGCCCGAGGGGCCGGCATGCAGCGGAATAGGGGCAGGATCAGGCCCGAGGGGCCGGCGTGCGTCAGTGGCGGAAGCAGAGCGTGGCGGCCGGCAGCATGGCCTGATCCGGCTGTCCTGCTCCGCCGCCACAGGCCGGTCCCGGGCGTTTGTATCAGGGGTTAAAGTAAGGGGGGAACACGGAGACCGGGGGTGGGAATGGAGGGGTCCGGACTAGTGAGTCCATCAAGCAAGGGGTCAGGATGGGGCGCTGGGGAGGGATGGATGGAGTTAGAGGCCTGGGGAGAGGCGAAGGGGGCATGGGGACAAGGAGACTTGGTGTGGGCTGGGTCATGGTGGGGGGATTGGGTGGGGGTGGAGGGGTGGCCTAGCTGGGGGGCGGGAGCTAGCAGGGATTGGGCTGGAGGGCCATAGCCCCGGATCTTTTTTCTATCCAGCAACGCCCCTGCGCGTGATTACCATTCTTCAATTTGCGATTCTTTAGAGAATCAGGGGTTTACTGGTTTAATGAGAAATTAGAGTCTGAAATCAGGTGGAAATACTGTTGAGGGGGAGCAGGGGATAAAGAGAGAAAACATTTTACTTCCTCTCTCCAAGTAACATGTGCTTTTAATTTGTTGCTACCTCTTTTGCAGGTGTTGGTCATTGAAAGGCTTTGGTTTGTTCATTATTTTACTTATTTTCCAACAAGCACCATCACCAGGCTTTTTCTTTGCAGACATGTCTCATGCCTGGAAAATATTCCAACCTCTTGTGACACACACACAATGTTTTGCAGGGTAACAGCAGCAAGAGAAAATACAGTAGCAGGCCTCTAACTCAGGATTTTGTTGACATTACAGAATGTGGCTGAACAGCCTGTGGGAGTAGCACCTAACAGAGTAGCTATGGCTATTAACACTCCTTCTCTCTCTTTTTTTACCGTTTTCATTATATCTGAGACCTACGTAGCCTGTAGCAACAGACTGGGAGGGAGAGGAGATTCCAGTGAGACATAAAAACATATGAAAAAAGGAAGTGTTATAAATTATAATAATAAGGGTGTGTAGGTAGCTTGTGATGGAGTGAAATGAAATGTATTGCCAGTGAAACAGTTCTGTAACATGTGATAGGACTGTACACCTCTATTGTGCACACAGACCTGTATAATTAAGGAATGGGGGTTCTTCTTAATTTCAGTCACAGAAGATGTCTTAAAAATCATAGATGCTGGAGAGAGAAAAGACTAATTAGCTCATCTAGACTCTGGACCTTTGGTAATTCAGGATTGTTTCTTCAATGCTACTCTTAAATAGTAATAAACTAATGGGAGTGGAAGGAAAACAGTTCCTCACAGGATTGCGTGATGGACAATGTACCCCAAAAGCCCAATGCCATATAGGAGATCAGGAATAGACTCCAGATCTTCTATCTCCCATTCCTCTGCTGTAATCACAAGACCAGTGCTTTGTCCAATCTGCTTTTAAAATATCCAAAACAATGAGAAACTACCTCTTCTCTCTCAAGTCCATTCTACAGTGTAAGAGGTTAAGAATTTTTTTCTCTAGTCACGTTACAGTTTCCCTTTCCTAATTTCATTCTATTAGCCCCATGTTACTGGGTGTGCCTCCTCTATAGTGCACCCTGCTGGTCAAGTGTAGCATTGTAAGTGCTATCTGACTCAGTTTACCTTAATATCATCAATAAGGGTAACAAAGCGTTAGGTAGGAAACAATGTCCTTTTATCTAGCTGATTAGTCAAAGACCCAATGAAAATACAAGAAAATCTTCACCCAGCATCTGAGCTAGGAAACAAAATCAGTCTTAGTTTATCCATTCCCACCCAGGCTCACCACTCTCCTACAGCCGGGTTCTCTTACTAGTTTCGGTCTTTTCCCCAGAAAACGGCCTCTTGCTACAACCTGTGAAGAATCCTTCCCCCAGATCCAGGGGTCTACAGATATCTGTCAACTGTTGCTCCTGTCTGGGATAGCAAATAGACCATGCCAGTCTGGGTTTCCAGCCACTATTTGGGTATTCCCTGTCCTTCAGAGCACACCTTCCAGGCTTTGGTGGGTGCTTCTATTCCTGCAAATTCAGACTTTAAGGCCAGAAGAACCATCCTGATCATCTAATCTGACCTCCTGAATACTGCACAGAGAGCTCCTCTCCACAAGAGCTTCTTATCTCTAGGGACCACATCTCTAGTTGCCTAGACAGGTTGTGGTAACCTTTTTTCAGGCTCATTAGCTAATTAGCTGCAATCAGACACTCTGACAGAGTATACAAATCCCACACTGGAGAAGAAGGGGTTAAGAAGCAGCTCTGGACCCATATGCCCTTGCCTCATTGCACCTATAAAGTCTGCACAACCTAGAGGCAGAGCAATAAAATGGAAGAGCAGCAGTTCAGAAGCAAGTAGTCAGTAGAAGGGAGCATCCCTGAATCTCTGGCTGCCTGTAACACAGTTGCAAAAAAAGCAAACACCATTCTGGGATGTATTAACAGGAATATTGTAAGTAAGACATGAGAAGTAACTCTTCCACTCTACTCCACCTTGATTAGGCCTCAGCTGGAATATTGTGTCCAGTTCTGGGTGTCTCATTTCAAGAAAGATGTGGAAAAAATGGATAAAGTCCAGAGAAGAGCAACACGAATGATTAAAGGTCTGGAACACTTGACTTATGAGGGAAGATTGAAAGAGCTGGGTTTGTTTAGTCTGAAAAGAGGAGATTGAGAGGGGACATGTTAACAGTGTTGAAGTACCTAAAAGGTTGTCATGAGGAGAAGGGAGAAAAATTGTTCTCCTTAACCGCCGATGATAGGACAAGAAGCAATGGGCTTAACTTACAGCAAGGGAGGATCAGGTTGGACATTAGGCAAAAAATTCTTAAAGGTCAGGGTGATTAACCTCTGGAATAAGTTGCCTAGACAGGTTGTGGAATCTCCATCATTGTAAGTTTTCAAGAGCAGGTTAGACAAGCAACTGTCAGGGATGATTTAAGAGTGGACCGTAAAGTGGATAGAAAACTGGCTAGATTAACGGGCTCAGAGGGTAGGAATCAATGGCTCAATGTCTAGTTGCCAACCAGTAATGAGTGGAGTGCCCCAGGGGTCGATCCTGGGGCCGGTTCTGTTCAATATCTTCATTAATTATGTCGATGATGGGATAGATTGCATGCTTAGTAACTTCGCGGATGACACCAAGCTGGAGGGAATGGTAGACACGCTGGAGGGCAGGGACAAGATTCAGGGAGACTTAGACCAATTGGAACACTGGGCCAAAAGAAATCTCATGAGGTTCAACAAGGACAAGTGCAAAGTCCTGCACTTAGGACGGAAAAATCCCATGCATTGCTACAGGCTGGGGACCGATCAACTAAGTAGCAGCACTGTAGAAAAGGACCTAGGGGTTATGGTGGATGGGAAGCTGGAGATGAGCCGACAGTGTGCTCTTGTTGCCAAAAAGGCCAATGGCATATCGGGCTGCATCAGTAGGAGTGTTGCCAGCAGATCGAGGGATGTGATTATTCCCCTCTATTCGGCACTGGTGAGGCCGCATCTGGAATACTGTGTCCAGTTTTGGGCTCCCCACTACAGAAAGGATGTGGAAAAATTAGAAAGAGTCCAGCGGAGGGCAACAAAAATGATTAGGGGGCTGGGGCACATGACTTATGAGGAGAGACTGAAGGAACTAGGCTTATTTAGTCTACAGAAAAAAAGACTGAGGGGGGATTTGATAGCAACCTTCAACTACTTGAAGGGGTGCTCCAAAGAGGAGCGAGCTAGGCTGTTCTCGATGGTAACAGGGGACAGAACAAGAAGCATTGGTTTCAAGTTACAGCTGGGGAGGTCGAGGTTGGATATGAGGAAAAACTTTCTCACTAGGAGGGTGGTGAAGCATTGGAATGGGCTACCTAGGGAGGTGGTGGAATCTCCGTCTTTGGAGATAATTAAGGTTCGGTTAGACAAAATCCTGGCTGGGGTGATTTAGTGGGAGTGGTCCTGCTTTTGGCAGGTAGTTGGACTGGATCTCATGAGGTCCCTTCCAACCCTAAGATTCTATGATTCTAGGAGGGTGCTTGGTGCTGCCATGAATGCAGGGGATTGGATTCAATGACTTCTCATGGTGCCTTCCAGTTTCTATGATCCTATGAAGCTTAGTAATACTGACATGAGCACCCATGCAAAGGCGGGATTGCTGACTTGAGAGAGTCAGGAACTTTAATTTTGTGTTCAGTTCTTTATTTTTCCCTTCAGGAATAGGGGACTCCGGTAGGAAGTCATCTAAGGAGGCAGGTATGTAGCACCCAAATTTGCAAGCCTTAGTTGCCTATTATTGGGCTCTAGGTTGGAGACTGGTGGAGAAGGTGGCCCAGGCTCTTCTATCACCCTCTAAGTAGGGGATATTGACAAAAGCCTATCTTTTGGCATGGAAGTGAATCGGGGAAGATCCTCAAGGTCCAAGAGTCCAGATGCTAAAACCCCAATCTAAGGGGAGGAGGCTTCAAGCTTGGCTGACTACTGAAGATCTCTGCATCATTAGTCTTTGTGTGTGTTCCAATAGAGGTAGGCTTGAACATGTGACTGGGCTGAAGGGCTGAGTTGGTGAAAGGACAGACATCACACGGCAAACCTATAGTGAGAAAGGGGAATTCCAGGAAGACAACAACCTACTAAACCCCAGCCTTACACTATATGACACTGCTGGTGAATGTTCCCCTTTATAGACACCCACAAGTATAATTACTTCCACGTACATCTGCGTTGGTTTGTCCACCTTTGCAGGAGCCTGTCACAGGTAGGCTGGACCATGGCTTCCCTTAAAGCCCCTCTGACATTGCAGTTATATTCGTTTTTATGAGAGAGATCAAAGTCACCAATTTAATCTGGGCACCAGAATTCTTGCAAAATAATATATGCATTTAAGGTTGATGAATGGTTGGTGGAGTGTGTGAGGAGGAAGGTCCCAAAACAAAACCAGGAATCCAGTCAAAGCAGAACTGTTTTCATTTTTTAAACTAACTTTAAGCATTACCGGCTTGAGTTTATATTCTGTCAGTGTCACATACTGAGATATGGTGCCAGTCTGTTACTGTGCAGGAGCAGGCCAGCGAGAAGGTGCTAAAAAGTTATCTTTCTTCTATTTATATGACCCAAACATCATACTGTCTCAGTGCCTAGTGCCTAGACAGGAAAGCAACCTTTAGGGTTAATTAAAGGGGCACTATATACAATATTAATCATATCTAAAATTTGTACATAGCGCCATATGCTATGCTCATTTACATATACATATACATATGCTCCTTTACATGGGCCAAATTCTGATATTAAACACATGAGGAAAATAGCATCTAAATCTGCAAACAGTCCTATTTAAATCAACAGTACTACGAGTGGAGGGAGATGCTACCTAACTAGAATAGAAGCGGCTGAAATCTGTCCCATGGCAAATAACAGCTCCTGCCCCACAAAGCTTACCAAGATAAGAAAATCAGAGACAGAGCTGGGGAAAAACTAATCAGCAAGGGAGGAATTAATGGAGAAGTAACAATATTTTGTCCTTTTCCCGTTATTTGCAAAACTTGGAGGAGTCATGAGGAAGTCCTGAATTCTGAGTCATTAACAAAGCATTGGAGAATAATGTATTGTAGGGAAGATTATAAAATAATATATGCTTTTCCAGCTCTAATTTCTTTGTTTCCCTGCTTCCATAACAGTACACATTTCCTTTCAAGATGAACTAATACGTGTAGACTGATTTCAGTGGTCCCCCAATCAGCAATCAACATGCATTATATGAAAGAGATCATTTCCAAATCTCAAGAGCACATTTCTCTTAGATAAGAATATGAGAGGTGGGTGCTCAGACTCTAGCTCTGAAAGTTACAAAACTATATTTTCCACTTAAATTGCCACTATCTCGTTGTACCCTTCTTCTCACACAGGTAAGGCATAGTTAGAGGGTACAGGGATGGATGTTGAATATGAGATTTAGTAGCTGTTGCCAGTTACTAACTCAAAAATCAAACTAGGGGGGAAAAAAAAGAACTTTCACAATACCATATCAAAATAACAATAGCACTCATTTTAAATATTGTAAAGCACAGGGGCATATGGCTGATTGCCCATACATTGTCAAAACATATGCATGCATCTTCTTTGTGGGATCTGAACAAACAACGATCAACTTCTGGTCTATCAAAACCATCTAAAAACTGCATTTGAGTTAAAAACTGTGTGCTGTGCTGGTAACTTTGCGAAACTGGGTCTGCTCAGCTAGGAACTCCACTGCTAGCTTGGCCAAGATAGAAAATGAATAAAATGATGGAAAATAATTAAAACCATTTTCAATGGAGCTACAGTTGTTGTGAGGTATTTTTCTTCCCTGTTCCACCATTTGATGATCTGGGGATACAATAGCCTTTGTTCTCAGCACTAAAAGTTAAGTGCAAATAGATGAAAAAGGAGACGACACAGTGTTACAGGAACGGACAGTCCACTACACTGCCCTTCTGCTTTGGCTGAGGCAGCTGTATTTTGATCAAACAGAAAAGAATTAATGAGCTCTAATTTGATTAGCAAGGAAGAATGTCAAATGATTTTTAAGTAATTCAGGGTATTATTGAGAATAAAAGTGTTTCAATCTTACATATGGTGTTCAGTGAACATAAATTGAACAACTATTGTTTCAACAACAGCCATGTAATTTACTTCAGGAAACTGTAAAAGTAGCCTTTCTCC
>ML685782.1:2937234-2957928 GCA_007922175.1 Pelusios castaneus
AGAGAGTCTGGTGTCCCTGTCTTGTTTCCCCTCTCAAAACAATAAGTGGGTTTTAAGATGCATATTTAGAGAATGTATTTTTTAAAAAAAAATCACTGCCATAAATCACAAAAGAAAGGTCAGATCAATATATTTCTGCCACAGAGTCAAACCGCTACAACAGGAACTGAATAAAATATTCTTGGTTTTACTATACTGCCAATATATTATTTGTGGCTAAATGCAATTTCATACTTTTTTAGGAGTGAAATCACACACAATGGTTCAGAAACCATTTCCAATTATTCTAGTTCCACTGTGCATTTTTGTTTATAGCCGTCTTTGTGTATAAAAGTGAAAGCAACACCACAAAAATGTGAAAGTACATTGTGGTATCACTACTTTCCTGCCAGATAACTAAAAAAACAGTGATTTTCTAGGCCACCCCTACACAGGGATGTCCCTGGGGAGGAGGCCGGGGGCAGGCCCCAGGGCCAACCAGCCTGTGGTGGCCCCTGTGCTTGGGGGGGAAGTGGAAGCAGGGAGGGCCATCCCCGAGGCCGGGTTCTGCACTCCCGTTCCACCACTGGGTCAGCTGGTCTGCCCCCAGGGGTTGGACCAGCTGGCCCAGAGGCCGGGCTCTGCACTCTCAGCCCACCCCTGGGCTAGCTGGTCCACCCCCAAGGAGGGACAGGACGGGGCCAGCTGGCATGCTGCATGGCCTCTGGTGTGACCTCTGGTGCAACCTTCCCTAGCGGATTGCACCAAAAGCTTCCCCATGCACCATGGGGCCCTGCACAGTGCACGGCCTGAGTCTGTTGCCCCAGTTGCGCCCCGCCCCAAGGACTCCCCTGTCCCTATGTATCATCCAACACATAATTAGATATACATATGAGACGTAACAATACATTCTGTCATATAGCTTGAATATATTTCTAACTATCACACTGTAGCATCCCCATACGGGCTGGAAATATGATCACATGCTGTCTTGGTCTGCAAAATACCTAAAGTCTGTTATAGCGATAAGGTGTATGAGGTAATATCTTTTAACGAAAATAATGAATTTAAGTCACATTTCTGAATGAGCACACACAGAGAAATGATAACAGACAAAAACACCCCATGATCTGTGGGTGAACACTTTTCAGAAAGTGGTAACTCTATATCTGAGTTACAGGTCTCTATTCTCAAAAGAAACCTGCTATACACCTTCAAATAATGAGCCTGGGAACTTAAATTCATATTCTGCTAGACAATAAAAATCATGGATTGGACAGAGACGCTGGATTTATGGTTTATTACAACAATCTGTAACCTACTAACCCCCTTTTTCTGTCTTATCAGTGGCATGAAGTGTTAAGAGGCCAGTCTACCTTCAATGGACCCTTACAATATGTGCTAAATAATTACGCTAAACTAATTATTCCACCTTGCATTTTACTGCAATGTTGTAAATACCTTTCTCAGACCTGAAGAAGAGCTCCATGTAACTTTAAAGCTTGTCTCTCTCACCAACAGAAGCTGGTGCAGCAAAAGATATTACCTCACCCACCTCATCTCACTAATATCCTGGGACAGACATGGCCTAGCCTGTTATTTACTTCAGCCTAATACAACTGTTGACCACTGCAGCTTGCTATTGCTTTGGGGATTAATTAATAATAATGAATTATATTTTATCATTTGGAGGCATGCAGCATTCTTAAAGAGCCCCAATCACCATATAACAACTGCTATAAAGTACTGGAGCGGTTGTACATGGCAAACTTAGTTTTGTTTCACCGCATAAAACCAGGCCACAATTAAGCACACTTATACAGATAACTAAGGTGATGCAAACACACAATCATTCAGGCTAATTCAGGCAAATCTAAAGTCCTTTTCTCTAAATATAAACTTAACTGCACCATGGATTGCATACTCATCAGAACAGGACTTAGTCGACTTGTGGATGGGAAACCTTCAAAGAAATCCTATAGTGTCCCCACAAGTGATTTTGGCCATCCACGCCCCAATTTAGCAAAGCACTTAAACAAATTTAACTCTAAAGACATGCAGTCCTATTGTTACCAATGAATTACACTCTCCCTACACCAGCAGTTCTCTCTGCCCTCAAAGTGAGTAAAACTAAAACAATGGCCCATCACAGTATCATCCTGCAGGACTTGTCTCTTGTAATTAAACTTAAAAGTTAAGTCCTCACCACTTACTTGTGGTGATTACATTACCTAAAGCAGTGGTTTTCAAACCGGGGATTGGTGCCCAGCACTGGGTCACAGGTACTGAGTTGCAGCATCCCTGCTGCCACCACCAAAAGACTGAATGCGTTGCTCAAAGACGTAACTGTTGAGTCACGAGCATAAATGATTGTTTTCAAATGGATTCTGAGAAAAAGTTTAAAACCCACTGACCTAAAGTGCTTTTTTCACAGAAAAAGGACACTGTTAATTCTGATGTGCTGGACAAATGACAATGTAAGGAAGTACTCTCTGCCTAATTTCTTTTCCCTTATAGTTTCAACTGGTCCAATACTTATAGGCATCCATACATCTCACAATATGTGCCTCAGGGATATTATTGTTTATACATCTCCCGTGTTCTAGACACATTAAGAAGAAATAAAAGAAATGGACATAGTATTCCAGTTGAAACCTTATCCATGCTGAATGGAAAAATTACTTCTCATTTTATGCTTGCAACACTTCTGCTAATACACACCAGACTGATGCCACTTTTCTCGAAACAGCATTACATTGCTGACACACATTCAGTTTGTGATCCACTGTAACACCCAGATCCTTTTCTGTGCTCTTCCTTCTTAGGCGGTCATTTCCCATTTTGTATTGTGTGACTGATTATTCCTTCCAAAGGGGAGTATTTTACATTTGTCCTTATTGAATTTCATCCTATTTACTTGAGATTGATTCCCCAGCTTGTAAAGAACACTTTGAATTCTAAACCTGTCTATCCTCCAAAGCAATTGCAACCTCTTCCAGCTTGGTATCATCCACAAGCTTTATAAGTGTACTCTCCATGCAATTATCCAAATAATTTA
This sequence comes from Pelusios castaneus, assembly GCA_007922175.1. Classification (NCBI taxonomy): domain Eukaryota; kingdom Metazoa; phylum Chordata; order Testudines; family Pelomedusidae; genus Pelusios; species Pelusios castaneus. The sequence goes on from ML685782.1 coordinate 2,940,272, forward strand.
TGAAGATACTCACTAGGACAGGATCTCACTTGATATGCCCTTCCATCTTGACTGTGAACCATGGAAAACCATATCAAAGCGCATTTATCAATCCAGTTGTGCACCCACATTGTAGCAGGTTGTTCTACACACAAACAGCCATACTAGGTCAGACCAATGAGTCCTTTTATCTTCCAACAATGGCCAATGTCAGGTACTTCAGAGGGAATGAACTTAACAGGTAATCCATCTCATGACACCTGTTCCCAGTTTCTGGCAAAGAGAAGCTAAGGGTTCTAAGCCATATTTCCCTAGTTTGCTTATGAGAAAGTCACGTGAGACAGTATCAAAAGCATTATTTAGGTGTAACCTTCGGGTGGGCTAAAATTCATTCAATTGCCCTTCTCCAGTGCCTCACAGAAATCAATCCCAATCCCTACGGAGAAAGCAGCTGGAGACCCAGGATCCAGTCTGTATGGGACTCACAGCAAAGATTGCTCAGAGTTACCACCCCACATTAAAATACTACTAAAACCAAACTAACACTGAACTTTATTAACTACTACCTAAATAAACCTTATCCTAAGAAAACAAAATACAATTAACCAAGAACAATCCCTACAGAAACCCCCGCATGAAAGATACCCAAGAGTCCCATAGTTCAGGTGGAGTTCACCCAACTCTCAGCTACAGTCTGTGTTGGAATGTAGAGGCTTGAGTGGCAAGAAATAGCTGTCCTCTTCTTCTCTCATTGCAGGAATCTTCTGTAGAATTCCATGCAGGCTTTTCCTTCTCCTTTGCAACCAGTCCTCAGTCCCATATGCATGTCTGCAAAATCTGTTGCAGATGACTCCATTACAGGGAGAAAACATCTTGTTCACTCCTGGCTCAGCTTCTCGCCTGAAAACTGAGCACATGGTCTCCTTTCAAGGCAGCTCCTGTCTGCTGTCTGCACAGACTGCTGCTCCCATGTCATCTCACTGACCACACCACATCACACCAGCAGGGCACCCCTGTGGAGCATGCTCAAAAATGCTACCACTCCCTGCTTCTAGAAGTTTCTGGTTGTGGGTAGCTAATCTGCCCAGCAACAGTAACCCACCCTCAGTAGGTCTCTCAGAGACAGCCCTTTTTTAGGCATATGGGTTACACAGGCACTTAAGATGTTTTTACAAGGAACTACTAGGTTGCCTCTGTTGCTTGACTCCATGAGAGGGGATCCTGGCTGTGGGTCACAAGAAGAGATAGATGTCTCCCTCCAGCTCAAAGTCAGGTGCCAAACTGTGTAAAAGGAGTGGGGTTTAGAAGACACTCCTCTCAATTGCATTCACCATTGGTTATCTTAGGTGGAGAGTCACCACTGTGCTGGCCTTTCTTTCTTATATCTCTCCCCATGCCTTGTATAGTGAGCCCAGATACCTAACACAAGCATTGCCGATTCCAGTGATTTTCTATGCTCTTAAAAGTTAGGGTATTGCAATGTCTAAATCCCTTTGTGCATCCAGGCCTTGGTATATAATGACATAGTCTTGCAAACACTTATTACACTACTAAGATTCGTGCTTACTATTTTAAATAATGCTTTGACTTTCTGGCTGATAGGATGCATCTCACCTTCCCAGTTCACTGATGCTTAATCCACAAAGCACCACTCTTTTGTGCACTCTCCCTGTGCACAGGGTCAGCACAAGGACAAGGCATCAGTTAAGTCCCTGGAGGGACGATGTGGAATTTAACTGACTTTCTACATAGCATAATATTTCCCACCATTGTGCATGGTCTTAAGGCTATTTATTTTTAGGGGTTAGGGCCCTTTCCAGTAAGTGCAGGAAGTAAGTATCAAGCCTCTGATTGGTTCATCCCTTAATGATGTTAATGTAGACACAGAGGGTGCATCTACACTAGTAAATTAAGTCGAATTAAGCAGGTTTAAGTCAACTTAATTTACTCTGCATCTACACTAGAGTTTCCTTAAGTCGACTTATTAAGACCTGCTTTTAATTTGACTTACTGGTTAAGTCGACTTTATTAAGTCGACTTAAGCCAGTGTAGATGCAGAATGTCCCTAAATCGACTTAAAGTCAACTTAAAGGGCCCCCAGGACTCCCCACTGACCTTCCTGCCAGGGCGCCTGGCACAGCCAGAGCCTGGTGAGCCCACCCACAGGGCAGGACACAGCCCTGCCCACCCTGCTCCTATACCCTGGCCCTGTCCCTGTCCCTGTCCTGCTCAGTCCCCATGTATCCTAGTACAATGGGGAAGATGCTGAGGTCCCTGGCACTTTTGGAGGGGTACCCAGGGAAGGGGGGCACCCAAGAGGTGCCCCCCTTCCCACCATGCACCACTCCCAGGTCCACCTGGCCCCTACAGGTCAACTTAGGCGTCCAGTGTGGATGCTCTAAGTTGATTTGCCAAGATCAACTTTAAGTCCACCTAAATTTACAGTGGAGACATGCTAACTTGGCTTATTTGAACAAGTGTAGACATAGCCTCTGTGAATAAAACCAGATTATTTCTTTTTTCTGAATACCAGTACTAATTCCTTAATTTATGAACAAGACAAAAATGTATTCTTATTCATGTCCTGTCCTAAACTGTTGTGATGAGATACTAAGGATAATTCAACAGCTCCCATGTTCACCCCAACATTCAAAGTTACTTTAATATTTGCAGGGAAAAGATGGGCCAGCATACAAAAAGGCTTAATACACAACAAAGGGATTAAAGGCATGTCTAACCATAGGCCCATGTAAACTAATCACATTAATAATGATGAAAGAGAAAAATATAATCTGTGGAGGCTAATGGAGAGCATGGGTTTATAAGTAATAAACTATGACAATCAAACTTAACTGTTTTTTGATAGCATTAGCAAATTAACGGATGTAGGAAATGCAGTTGATTTAAAGCATTTTGATTTTTTAAAAAAATCATTGGATGCAATGATGTAGGAAAACTTACTCACAGAATTAATTCAGGATGACTTTGGGTGTTGTTATTTATATAGCAAGTTACTTAAGCCCGTGAATTAACCCACTGAAATCAGACTACTCTCATGCGTAAGAATCATGCTGAATCCAGAACATGGTGAATCCAGAACAAGCATAGAGTTTGTAGGCAAATAGAAAGGTAAATTATACCATGGCTCAACTGAGGTCCATGGCAAAACTCCCAATGACTTTAATGGGGCTAGAAATTCACCAAATGTCTCTCCTGTGAAACGCTAAACTTTAAAATTAATTTGAAGCCATAAAAAGATGACAGTGGTTGTGGCTGGTAGGAAAAATATAAATGTAAACATAGGAAGTTACTGGGTGTTGAGGGAGATGAGAGGAAGACCAATTCTTATAAGTAATTCAGGCTTTGCAATACAGTTTTATTCATTCTTTTAAAAGGCCACCTTCACTACACAGGCAATTTTTTGTTTCCTTGATTGCTGAGTTCAAGATTCATTGTATCTTGGGCAGATACTTGATGCATTGTATCTATTTGCATTTAGCAGAAATGCAAGGCTTCATTCTTTTTATGTTACCCTTGTGCCTGCTAGAAAAATGAACAGTTATTAAAAATGGTTCTTAGCATTGGTTCCTATGAAAAGATATTGAAAATTATGTAAGTGCTAATGGAGACCAGAGAAAACTATTTTAAGTCCATTTCAGAAGCATTACTGTGATTTGATGGAAGCAAGTTTCAGCAATCGCTCAATTTTCTAGTGTAGGCAAGTCCGTTGAGACTGGATCGTGGAAATTCTCAGTCAAGGTTTGTAAAATGTTATTGAAATCTGTTTTGATTGATCTACCTTAGCATTTAATCAGTTTTTAATATTAGTTCATGGAAATCAATGCTGAAAACCATTTTCAGCAGAAATTCATTTTTCTGTGTGTAAGAAGAGTCTTCTGGCAACGTTCATAGCATATCATGCCAAAAAATATTTCTGAATTTGTATGTTCTCAACTCTGTAGTAATAAACGAGACACCTTTCACATTTGATAGCAAATCTTGTTACTCTTAATGAGGTTCCTCTCTGAAGAGTTAAATATAAAGTAACAAGAAGGTAGCACAAACATTTCTTTTCCTTTTGTTACTTTACCACAAGAATCCACCTCTAGCTTTCTTTCTTTCTTTCTTTCTTTCTTTCTTTCTTTCTTTCTTTCTTTCTTTCTTTCTTTCTTAAGGCACAGAGGTTTTTTTGTTTTTTTGTTTTTTTTTTGAAAGAAGAGAAATACAATGGAAAAATAAGTTAAAGGGTAAAAACCTTCGGGGGGGGGGGGGGCACGGAAGCTATGAGAAACCTTTCATTGAAAATTAAAAACAGAGATGAAAGTGAAAGGAAAATGTCTTGCATTACACAAAGCCGGTACATCTGTAAGAGAGAATTTGTTTTTCTATAGTAAGCAGTAACTGCTAGCTCCGCGTTACAGGAAGGATGGATGAATAAGTTGGGATAAAACACAAGCTGATCTATAGTCACAGCCAGAACTCAAGTTGGACTTCTCTGGTGGTTTGAAAAAGTTTGGGGAATATTTTTCTCCCCCCTGCTTTTTTCACCTCCATTTGTGGACTTCTTGATGACAGTTAGGATCGAGCCATCCTTGAGCTATTTTTGGCCTGACTGAAATCAGGAAAACTATATTTTAAAAAAAAAAAATCCAAGAAATCCTGTTTTTACTAAATTTCAAGTTCAACAGCTCCCAGCCTGCTTCCATTAAAATCATTGTGGCTATGTCTACACTAGAAAAAGTTAGGTCGACTTAACAAAGTGATTTCCCTGAACAGGTACTTAGTAAGTTGATCTAACTGCCCTTAGGTCGACCTAATAAAGTGGACTTAAGCATCCACACTGTGCTTAGGTCAACCTAAGGAGTCAACGTAAGGGTTAGGTCGACCTAACTGGTGGTTCTTATTAAGTTGACCTGGAATTTCTTAAGTTGACTTAATGAAAGCCTGGTGTGGACAGGGACTAAGTTAGGTCAACTTAAGCCTCCTTAAATCCACCTAACTTGCCAGAATAGACATAGCCTATGAGCATTTCCACTGAGTTTAGTGGAAGCAGAAGTCAGCCAGTCTGACAAAGCTGTACATTTCAGGTGGTTTGTTGCTAAACATTTTGTTGTTTATTCAAACTAAAGAAAGCCTTTAAATTAGAGATATGTTCAAGCCATAAAGTTTGAATCTCCCCCAGATTTTGCAGATGTTTTTAGTAGAGATTTGGGATCAGGTTTATATCTAATTCCAAACTTTCAAGGTTGGCCCATTGCTGTTTAGACATCAAAATGTCACTTATTATTGTATAGACCCCAATCAATTATCATCCTGCCTCAGCAGCACTTTTTGTTTCAGCATATATTAGTTTTAATCTTCAGAAGGGCGTTTGACCCACTTAATCCCACATTGGGACCGCACAGGTTTAATCTCAACAGAGCAAGATGTTTGAGGTGCCTCTAAACATCCTGCACCCCACAAGCTGGGTATCTATCCTACCCTCACTCTGTCCATGACAGAGTGTGATGATAGATGTGGGAGAAGGATGAGGCCCCTTGTTGTAACTTATTTAATTAACACCCATAAACCAATCCTGGAATAGAGGTGGTCACAAATCCTGTTCAGGCAATCCCCACTTGCAGAACTCAGCCTTCCACCCCAAATACTCATGATCAGTTCCAAGGGACAAATTCTGGTTCATTTAATTGACTCTAGACACAGAAATCAAGGCAGTGAGCTACACCCGAGCTGTCTAGCTTAGCTACCACAAAAACTGCAACAATATATCATTTCTCTCAAGACTGAAACTTGCTCATATACTAAGGGAGAGTTTCCCAAACAAATTTGGCCACAGAACACTTTGGGGCTTGGAATATATTGACGGAACATATACATGGCTGATCTCCAGGGGCAGAGCAATCCATACCAAAAAATTGCCACACATATTGCTCAAAAGTTGATTTAAAAACGTTAGAAGGAAAAATATTGCTAGCACTGAAATGTTTTCATGGAACACCTATTCACATTGTGTGGAACACCAATGTTCCATGGGACGCAGTTTGGGAAACACTGTACTAAGGTATAGATTGTGTCTAACAGTATCATCTGCTTACCCCAGTCATAATACTCCTTCCTTCCATGCTTGGTGAAGACCATTGGACTTCAGTGAGTTCATATAAAGAAATCATTCCACCTCTGCACAGCTCTAGTGATTTATATTCTCTTCTGCTGATGATGGATCTCAATAACATCTTTTCCATTTTACTTTATCAAAAGGGCAAGATGATGGCTTCAAGGATTTTCCTATTATACAGTACATGTATTTCCTAGCTTGGTTCATTGCCTCCAGACTTATTTCACATTTGTCTATATTACACTGGATATTTTCATGATTTTGCTGAGTCACCACAAAGTCTAAAAGCTTCTAAATCTGGCTGCATTATTCCTCATTAAGGATAAAATTGACATTGATCAGCACAGAAGACCCAAACTAGAATGGAGAACAAAATGTGTAACAAAAGTGCTCAGTATCAATTCAAGGTCATAATTTAGTCTTATGTCTTCACAATATGTCATCTGCACATATTAGAATTACACCTCTTTCTATCCACCTTATTTAATATCTCTCTATTTCCTATATGTTTTATATATACACATACCAAAAAAAAAAGGCCCCAAGCAAACTGCCTCTGAGCATTTTCATGTTCTTTCCAGCTAGAAATATTACTGATATGTTGCCAATGTTCTGAAATTTTCCAATGTTCTGTCCAATGTGCAATTTTACCCCCTATGTAGAACTATTACACGGACCTAAGGTTACCCAACAAACAAGGAGTCCTGTGGCACTTTTAAAGTTTTTTAAAAAGTTTTAACTAACAAATGTATTTAGTCTTTAAAAGTGCCATGGGACTCCTTGTTTGTTTGGCTGACCATCCTAGACTAACCCAGGTACCCCTTTGGAACTAAGGTTACCAGTAATCTCCAGTGTGGAATCTTTTTGACATATGAAACCTTAGTAAATTGTTTTGGAAAATTTAGCAACAAACATCCATTATTATTTCTCTAGTCTACCATGAAAGTAATATCTTCAGAGAACATCAACAGGTTATTTAACCAAGACTGTATTGTCATAAATTCATGTTGACTGCACATAGTTAAATTATGTTCTCATATTAAATCCTCCAAATTATGTTCTGATATTAAATCCTCCAAAATAATTTCTAATATTTTTCTCACAGCTGATGTTAGTTTAATTTTTCTATAAATATTTACTACATCTCCAGGCTAAATGTAATATTTTGATTGACAATTTCCAGTCATTACATTATTACTTTTAATAACACCTTAAATTCAGGCCAAATATAAACAAAACCATGATCATAATCACAGGTTGACGCATTTGATTTTGAATGAGAACTTTTCTCTAAAACGTGCATTTTCTTACTGAGACTTTATTGAAATTAATTACTTCTGCTGCTGCCTTGAGTGGGAGCAAGACTGGATCCTTCTGTGATTACATACTGTATTTGCAATTATGTGACCCATTCCTCATTAGTTTCCTAAGAAAAATGTATGAAGCTCTGATGAATAAGAAATGACATTGGAAATAATCTCAAACTGTACCTTGCTCCATGGGATGACTGTACCCCTTCTATCAACTTCTTGTGATGAATTGGGGCTTATTTTTCAGTTTAACCCCTCCCACACCCCAAATCAAGGCCAGTCTCCTGGAGATTTGAGCAAAAACACTTGCCAGAACCAGGGCCCAATTCCTATTAATTCAATAAGCAAATCACTGGAACTGTTTCTCTCCACTATCCCTGTGTTCTGAGGAATTCTTAGAATCTAATCAAAGTTGAAAGGCATAGAAACATCAAATAGAAAAGCAGGGTACCTATTTCCTTAATGTCCTTTTTTTCCACCCTAAAACAGTGATGTTCCCCTCCCTGGATCTGGTCTAGTGTGCCACTGTGTTCCTCTGATCTCCACTCCTTGGATCCTGACTTATCACACTTTGCTAAATGACCAGCCAGTCTTGGGGCAGTCCATACCAGCCTTCTGTATGTAATTGTTCCCAGGCCAGGCATATGCACTCTCCAGCCACTCAAAAGGCAATTCCCCAGCGAGTACCCACAGCCCTCTGATACCACACTGGGAACTTCCATCCCACAGTGATCGGAACCCTTCTCCAATCACTGTAGGCTCATAGGGTGCGTCTACACTTGTAAATTAAGTCGATTTAAGCTTACTTAAGTCGACTTAATTTACGCTGCATCTACACTACACTTTCCTTAAGTCGACTTAAGGAAAAATTAAGTCGACTTTACTAAACCTCATTTTAAGTCAACTTTCTGCTTAAGTCGACTTTCTAAAGATGACTTAAGCCAGTGTAGACGTGGAGTACCCCTAAGTCGACTTAAAGTCGACTTAGGGGGCTCCAGGGCTTCCCCACTGCCCTCCGTGTCAGGGTGGCTGGCACAGCCACAGCCTGGCTTTGCCCCCCCCCAAAGGGCAGGGCAGAGCCCTGGCCACCCTGCCCCTATGCTCTGCCAGGGTCCCTGTCCTCCTTTGCCCCATTGTACCAAGGTACAATGAGGCAAAGGCTGAGCCCCCTGGCACTTGGTAAGGGGTGCCCCCCCGCCACCGTGGACCTGTCCCAGGTCCACCTAGCCCCTAGAAGTCGACCTAGGCATCCAGTGTGAATGTTCTAGGTCGATTTTGTAGTTGACTCAAAGTTGACTTAAAATTTAAGTGTGGACATGCTAAGTCAACTTAGCTAAGTTGATTTAAATTAACAAGTGAAGACATAGCCATAGACTCCAGTTCACCACTTTAACAAAGAAATGGAATGACCCAGCTTGTCTTGTTCACACTCTCTAAAGTTCACACAGCTTTAGATAAAACAAACACTAGTTTATTGACTAGGACGTGATTTTAAGTGAGTATATAACAAATCAATGCACAATCATTTAATAAAGAAGTCAGGGGTTACCACAAGTAAATAAAAATATAAGACGCATTCTCACCTAAAGTTCACTGTCCAAACTTATTCACAATGTTCAGCTGATGATGGTTTTACAGCCAGTATGCCTATCCCTAGGCAGGGCCCAATCCTCCTTGCAGATGGAGATGTTTCAAGATGTCATTTCTCTGACAAAAAGTCTATTCCAGTTTAAAGTGTGCGTACTTGTTTTTCAATTCCCCCACCCACACACACACACACACTTTTTGCTCCTTGCAGCCAGGTGATTTTTTATTTTTTTTTCCAGAAAGAGCAGATCTCCCCCTCTCTGGCCAGTGTGCTACAGACAATTAGCTAACTTATTCTCATTGTTATTTCCTCTAGATGTGTGTTTGCAATGCTGACTGGGAGACGTCTCTGACTGCGTCCCCAGGAGCCATGTGAAATACATGGGAACATGCTTCACATAAGTACATATATAATGTTGCAGGAAACACGCTACCATAACAGTAATACAGAGTATTTAGCATGCATTCATAAAGCAAACCTTTGTATGGTGTAACTGGCATCAAACCATGCAATGATATTGCAAAAGTGAACCGAAAAGTCACACAGATCATACCCCAACCTGCATCACGTGACAGAAATTATTTTATATTAAAATGTTAGTACATTTCTGATTTGAATTATGTTTTTTATGGATTCAGGAAATTAGGTTGAAAACAAGTTTGACTAACCAAATATTTGTCCAGAACAAGTTGGCGTCTGCAGTTGTAAAGAAAACAAACTGCCTTTCTATCTGCAGTCCCAAGGTCTGTTGTACATTCTACATTTGTTCTGATGAAATTTCTGTTGACATTAGTTGAAGATTTGAGCGCAGAGTAAGCACTAGAGAGCCACACTATAAAGAGGATATTTTTGCCTATACTTTCTTTTTAATAGATATATGCAACATTTATCTAACACATTTCACCTGAGCAAACTGATAGATTAAGTCACCACTGAAAGAAGTCCCACACCCTCTTTTCCCCCCATGGCATGCAGGCTGAAAACCAAGTACCCATATTCTACATAACAGCAAAGACGGGAAAATTTTTTACCTACAACCCTGGGGCAACTCCGTGCTCAGACACCATATACTATTAAATCTTTAATGTATACCCTGATTTTTTGTTTTAAGACCTCATCTGAAATGCAAATATTTATGCAGGTAACTGCACGATACTCTATTTCCAAAAGATGAAAACACCAAGTCTATACTGCCAGTACTTGAACTTATATTCTAGAAAGTTTTGATTTATCATGCCTCAAGGTCAGTCCTTTCACCTACTCTTTCTTTCAGTTCTCACCTTTACTATTTGACCTGAGGAATTTCAGATCTTCTATGTCCTTTACACTTGCACATATTCAACCTGGTTGTAAGATTTTCATACAGTGAATGGGAAAGTCTTAAAAGTAAATATATTTCTATACATCATATCAATAGCACTGTGCACCATTAACCCTCAGATCTTACATTTGTGGCACATGTGCTACTTTCAAATCATGGAATATTCAAAGTCTATTGTATGGAGATGTGAGTAATGCTATGGACACATGGAATAATCAATGGCTATTGTAGCAACACTATAAATATTGTGTGTATCTTTCTGGGATGTGAGCGATTGTATTGCTAGCTTAATGGGCAAGCAAAATGATTCCTTCTACAGGAACTAAAGTCATTGGAGGCAGGATTAGTTAATGCAAATCCTTAATGCAGGTAAAAGTCTGTGAAAGTTTCCCTGCGGGGAAATAGCATAGACTGATTTGACCTCATTCCAGAGGCCTAGCAGTAAAAGAATGTAAAACTGTACAAAATGGCTATGCTGGCCTAGTCATTCACACTTGATCCAGGAGAAACAGGACCTGAGCCTAAAGAACTTTAATCTTCTCATGGTCTTCTGATGAAAGTTGGATGATTGCCTGGAAAGCTAGATCTAAGCCAATTATTTTTTTTTCTGTAATACATTTTGCTTTGAATAAATACGACTTTGTTTTATGAAAGCTGGTCGATCAGTTTAAACCCTGTCATTTCCCTTGAAAGAACAGGATTGCAGGTGCTGAACTAAAGTCATACCTGCTAAGATCATCACGGTCAATAGCAGCTTAAGTCACTAGTCTGGAGGGAAAGGATTGTGGGATGACACCCAAGATAATTTGAGGCCTGACATCTAAGTGAGAGTGCCTTTGACTGTGGATGGGTCAGAGGTGCCATTACGTCAAGAACTGTGACAATGTTCATGCAATTACCCCTCCACTCTCTGCCCCAGCTTTGGCTATATCTTCCTCATGCTAAGTGAAAGAAACTGTACATAAACTTCAGGGGTTTCCTCCACAGGCTTTGTAATTAGCACCAGAAAAAAAGAACCTGCAGCAGGTTTATGTGACTATGAAATAATTGTAGAGGAAGAACATGGAACCTTGCTGCAAGTAAATGGAGAAATGTGAAGAAGCATTCATTTGAAAAAAATCCTCACTCAGTGGGACACAATGTTTCTCATTAACCTGGTTTTGTAAGGGATATTTTTACTTATCTGTTCAACAGTCATCTACCACATATGCTTATTTTTATGTTGCAACACATTCAGGTTAAATCCTATTTAGATTTTTAAGTTTGAATTTTATGCTCAGGTCTATGGATCTCTTTATCTGGCAAGGTGTTACTATGGGCCCCATCATCATAGTACTTGAGTATGTCTTATAACAATAGCTACACTGACATTTTTAAAGGGTACTCACTTGTATATTTCTTTGTTCTCCTCCCATAAATATTGCATAGCCATTCAACACAATCTCCTGCATATTGGGTAGAAACTACAATGGGGAGCCATGTGAATACCATAGATTAGCTATGGCTTTGAAGCTTTTGAGATATAAGAAATGAGCAAACCATTTATGCCATCTTGCTAGCAGGCAAAAGGTTAGGGTTTGGTATTCAGTGACCTTTGGAGGTTAGTGCTTTCATTAAACAAAAACTGTATTTATAGTGACTGTTAGAGCACAGCCTACCACAATTCCAATTCATTATTGGTTTGTAAGTTACAAGGAGATGCATAGCTATGACCTGCTAGATTAAAAAAACTATGACATGACATTTAACAGCTGGATGGCTGGGATTCATGGATTATGAAGTATCCCTCTTGGCAGATACAAAAGTAGATCATGAATATATTTGGAGCAATGGATATTTTGATATGAGAAAGCTTCAGTTTAATTAGCTTACCTCCTGAGTCCAAAGTTTTGCATCCATTCAATTTTAAGAAGGGAATGCATAATTCACCTTCTTTAACAGCCCCTTTGTTTCTAGGACTGATTTTAAAGTTTTATTATGTTCAGAATTCCAGCTAGCATAAAGCGGTGTAGCTCCACTTAATGTCACTTTGCACTAGCTGATCTGAGCTGAACATGTTTGGGCCCCTCTCACTCATTTATGAATATAGAAGTTTAACATTAACCACCAGTCCATATTCTGTTTTGTTTAACAGTGATGGTTTTCTACCCCGACCTTTCTAACACAATGACCCAGTTGCTGAACTCATTAATTTATCTGTTATGGCTTTCAGGAACCAAATTACAGTTTAAATCTTGCTTATGTCAATTTATCTGTTTCAACAAGCTATTTACAATTATTATGGCATTCATATTTAGGCTCTTTTGAACTCCATTTGTATTAGATGTTTGTTATATTAGTTCATAGTTACTGATTATTTGTAAAGTACCTTGAAAACACATCTTAGAAGTGTTTTAAAATCAGAGTAGGGTGTTGCAATCTGAAAAAGCAGGCAAAGCCCTAACGGCTTTATTTCAAAACCTTGACTGTGTTTAATACTGTAAGTCTCAAGAGCTTGCAAACATTATAGAACTAAATGTTTTGAGCTTCAATAGATCCTAATGCGGTATATTTTTTTCTTTTTCTTTAAATCATCTTAGTGAGCTCTTGATCTGCTTGGTAATTTTCCATCAGAATGATTTATTTATGGAAAACATGGTTTCCAGAAAATCAGAATTTTCTGTGGGAAAATAATGATTTTGTCAAACACTTTTGGTTTTCCATGGGGGCAATCAAAATGAAACATTTCATTCGAGGCCATTTCAACTTGAACTGACTTGAAAACTGCAAATAAAATCTGAACAATTTGATACCTTCTACTTTGAGTTACATTTCTGTGAATCAAGAACTAACATCACTTGAAATCAATGGATTGACACTGGTGTAGCTTTATTACATATATAGCTCTGTAGAGGTGTATGATTCTTCTAAGAACCAGTTAATATGGATTCCCTGACCATAACACTCTTCATTCCAATTGACAGAAATCTAAGGGCAAAACTTTTGACTTGCTTCATGATGGTAGACCATTCAGTACACTCCAGCTGTCACCAGAGTTCATTTTATGGCTTGCCTACAAGATATCTCATCCTTCTGAAAGAAGAAATTTGAAAGTGTCTGAACTTCTGATTTAACTAGATAGTGAGTTTCTGTCGGCAATTCTTTGATTCTCGGGCTTTCCCTCCCCAACCCGTCCTTGGATAGATTAGATGTAGATTCATTCTACATAATTCATAAACAAAGAAATTTCCAGAGGGGTAGCCGTGTTAGTCTATGACAGCAAAAACAATGAGAGTCCTGTGGCAATTTATAGACTAACAGATTTCTTATGCCCCAAGAAGTCTGTTAGTCTATAAGGTGCCACAGGACTCTCGTTTTTTTGTTTTTTTTTCCATAAACAAAGAATTGTTTATGATTTACAACCATGTACAGTTACCTAATCCTTCCACAAGTGCAGTCCCTATTTCCCAGAACCACATCTACTGTTGGTATCTAAATCAATCACCAAAATGTTAAAACTATTCCAAGTCATAGGGGAAAAAAAGCACCTATACTAAAGAATACATACATCTCTAGCTCTCTTTCCAAAGTAAGTCAGGCATAATAATGCATAAAAGAACAAAGAAAATATAATTATATTATTTACAGAGAGCATGAGTCTCTTAGGATTCTCGATACACTCACTATCGATCCAGCATACTGCCACAAGAGAGAAGCTTCTCTTTATCAGCTCTTTAACCTGAGTTTCATTGATATTGACCCTGAACCATCAAATAGAAAGTAAGGTTTTGAAAACGCTACACTCTAAGGTCCCAAATCGTCTCTTATTTACACTTAATTAAGTTGTTCTGCCAACAGTTAGGACTATTTACCTTAGGTAATCACATAGTCTCAATTTCTAGAGTATCTGAGATGCTTGCAACATTTAATGGAGATATGTCCTCTCACAGGACACCTGTGAAGTGGAGAAGTGGTATCAGCCCCATTTCACAAAGGGGAAAGGAGAGTATAAGTGACTTATCCAAGCTAACAAGACAAGTCTATGGCAAACCAGGGTTCTAAACCTCATAAATATCAGATTAATATTTTAGTCATGTTACCATTCTTTCTCTAGGTCTGCCCCTCTACTCACTGGGAGTAGTATCCTGCTTAAAATATTCTCTCATTCAAAGGGGCTACCTGTGAAACATAATGTCCACTTTGACTAAAGGGTTCACAATCTGGCTGTTGTTTTGTAAAAGTTTGCACATTAATTTATTCTTATATCACTGTGAACTTGTATAGAATTTTCCATTTGTGAATCTCAAAATATTTTACTATGTTCCTTAGAGATAGGAATCATCATTCACATTATACACAGGAGAAGTGGAGTCACAGAGATGTTAAATGAATTAACCAATGTCCCACAAGAAGAAAGTGACAGAGTAAATGAAAACCAAGTCTTCTGACTCCTTGTCTTTTCATTTTGTTCTATACGGTGTTTAGTGCAATAGGGTCCTGATCCATGACGAAGGCTCCTGGGCTGCGTCTAAACTTGTAAATTAAGTCAACTTAAGCTTGCTTAAGTCGACTTAATTTACCCTGTGTCTACACTACAGTTTTCTTAAGTCGACTTAAACAGCTTGCTTAAGTCGACTTAAGGAAAATAAAGTCGACTTAATGAAAATTAAGTCCACTTTATAAAACCTAGAATTACTTCAACTTCAGGTTTAATTTGACTTTTTAAAGTCGAATTAAGCCAGTGTAGATGTTGTGTAGCCCTAAGTCGACTTAGGGCTACCCCAGGACTATACCAATGCCCTCCCTGCCAGGGGGGAGGCACCCTACCCCTATGCCCTGCCACGGTCCCTGTCCCCCTTTGGCCCATTGTACCTATGTACGATGGGGCAAAGGCTGAGCCCCCTGGCACTGGGCAAGGGGTTCCCCCCTGGTCCCCATGGATCTGCCCTAGGTCCCCCTAGCCCCTAGAAGTCGACCTAGGGGTCCAGTGTGGACACTCTAGGTTGACTTTGTAAGTTCCCCCCAAAGTCGACTTAAAATTTAAGTGTAGACTCACTAAGTCGACTTAACTAAATTGACAAAGTCAACTTAGTTAAAGTCGACTTAAATTTCCAAGTGTAGACATAGCCCCAGGTACTAGGGTAATAAAAGTAAATAGACAAATGCTTCCACTCAAAGATAGTCGATATATCTTGGATTCAAATGTTTGGGGATTGATCAGTATAATCCCCAATGAACTTAATGGAAATTTTTCCTACATATTGACCACAGAATTGGACCTACGTTGTCAGCTAAACCTTACCTAGAGCCACGATTTGCTGGTTTTCATATAAAACTGAGTGCATTTTAGTACATAACAAGTAGTAGAGGACTACCTATTTTAAACAAAGCATACAAATAAAAATAGACTAAAAATGTTGCCCAAAACTTAAAACCAAAGTTTTTCTGTTAGTTGAAAATGAATAGGTATGTATCTAAATTATGCACACTATCTTTCTGCAATGAAATAAATATTATATTATATTATAATATACTATCATATAAATACATAATATTTATTTATCGCATGAGCTTTCATTGGATAAAATCCCACTTCATCAGTGGGATTTTTCTCCTATGAAAGCTCATGTGATAAATAAATTTGTTAGTCTTAAAAATGCCAGAGGACTCCTTGTATGTTTTGCTAAACTAGACTAATAAGACTACCCCTTTAGAAATAGTATATATAGTATACTATATATAATATATACATAATTTATGTACTATAATATAAATATTATAATACTCACCCCACCATAAGAAGAAACTATTTTCCTCAGCAGAGGAATCTTTAACCTGTGAGCTTTCACCTACAATATCACAATCAGACTAGTTTAATAAAAAGGAGAGCAACAAAATATAATGAAAAGTTTAGAAAACCTAACCTATGATTTAAGAAAGAAAAAACCCCCAAAACCTGAGGAGAGACCAGATAAGAGTCTTCAAATATGTTGGAGATGGTCATAAAGAGAACTGTAATCAATTGTTCTCCTTATTCTCTGGAGGTAGGACATGAAGTAATGGGATTAATCTGAAGATCTCCTTTCTCACTAGGAGGGTGGTGAAGCACTGGAATGAGTTACATAGTGAGGTGGTGGAATCTCCATCTCTGGAGACTTTTAAGGTCCGGTTAGACAAAACCCCGGCTAAGATGATTTAGTGGGATTAGTCCTACTTTTAACAGGGGGTTGAACTAGATGACCTCATGAGGTCCCTTCCAGCCCTAATATTCTATGATTCTATATTAGGAAAATCTTTCTAACTATAGGGGTAGTCAGGGCCGTCCTTGGGGGGGGGGGGGGGGGCCGACGGGGGAAACCCCCTGGGCCCCCCCGATCCGGTGGGCCTCGCGCTGTCCCACCCCTGCGGAGCAGTGCGGGGCCCGCACTGCGGCTTCCCCATGGCAGCACTTCACCCAGCTCCCCGCTGCCTTCGGCAGCAAGGCGAACCAGGAGCACTTCCCCCTGGCTCCTGGGCCGGACCTCCTCCTCCCCACCCCCAGGGCAGAGCAGGAAGGCCCAGGGGTGGGGCAGGTGCAGGGGGCCCAGCCTCTGGGCCAGCCTGCTGCACCCTGCTCATGGCCACACCCCTTGCCAGGCCGCATGCGGTCCAGCGGGATGGGTCCCTGGCCACAGCCAGGGCCGGATCCCCGGTGCCAGGCAGGCAGGTGGGCGGGCTGAGGCTCGGCCTCAGCTCCCCCAACGTATCGGGACCGGCAGCTCAGGCTGCACCTGCGGGGCAGCGGCCCCCCACCACCCCGGCTGCCCCTCGCCCCCTCCCCGGGGCCACGGCCATAGTTCCCTGCCACCCCAGGGCTGCGGCTTCGGCTTCCCCTCGCCCCAGGGCCACAGCCATGGCTCCCTGCCACCCGAGGGCTGCGGCCTCGGCTTCCCACCGCCCTGGCTGCCCCTCGCCCCCATCCCGGGGCCGCGGCTCCCTGCTGCCTCAGGGCTGCGGCCTCAGCTCCCCAGCGCCCCGGCTGCCCACCGCCCCCGCTCCAGGCAGCGAGCATGGCTTCTGGGGCCAGGGCCAGGCCCACCGGACTGGCCCAAAGCACTCCCCTCCAGCATGGGGGGGCCTGCCGAGGCCGATTGGCCCTGGGCCCCGCTCCCCCCAAGGGATGGCCCTGGGGGTAGTTAAGCACTAGAACAGGCTTTCAAGGAAGCTTGTGGAATCCCCATTACTGATGGTTTTAAAGAATAGCTTGGACAAATACCTGTCAGGGGTCTGAACTTAATTACTTTTCAAGTCCATTTTCAGCTGTATATTTCTATGAACGTAAGACAAATCTCAGCAATAAAGACAACAGAGTCCTGTGGCACTTTT
>ML685782.1:2958028-2969926 GCA_007922175.1 Pelusios castaneus
AAAGACTAACAGATTTATTTATTGCATGAGCTTTCGTGGGAGAAAATGATGAAGTGGGATTTTCTCCCACAAAAGCTCATGCAATAAATAAATCTGTTAGTCTTTAAAAGTGCCACAGGACTCTGTTGTCTTTTTACAATAGACTAACACGGCTACCCCTTTGGAACTCAGCAATAAAGAAAGGGATGTGGTGTTAGGAACTGAAAGGAGCTAGAAAGAGTTTTTAATCCAGTTCAAAGACTGAATGCAGGTTTAAGGTGGCTCTTATCTTACTCACAGAAGTTTAACAATCTCTGCATGATTTAAATAGGAGACAGGGCTCATTCCTGATATCCAGGATGCAGATCTGAACTTCTGCTAAGCTTGAAGTAGTTGGTTCAAAACAACTCTAGCTCTGACTAAACATCAGCCCTGTGTGGAGGACCAGTGTAACACTTAAATCCTATGTTGTGGACTTAAATAGTGCATTTCTATTTCATCCTCAGTGAAATATTAAATAACTACCAATGTCTCATGGAGAACTATGCTAAAAATGTCCCCTATTTCCCATCCTTTGTTCTTCCTAACTAATGACTTCTGTCCAAAAATGGGATTTTTTAATATAAGATAGGTTTCTGCAATATAGAGCGTGATCTGGAGAACAATGGGAAAGAGACTCAGGACATAGGGCTGGGGACCTATTTCCCATCCTTTTTTCTTTCTAACTAATGACTTCTGTCAAAAAAATGAGATTTTTGTTTCTAAAATGCATATCTCTAACCTTTGGTGGCTAACTTCCCTGCTCCAAGTGGAAATCCTTGAACTATCAGTACAGAGTGCTGTAGAAGCAATTATATCCTCATAAATACAGAATTTTAACTTTAGGTGAGAAATAAGCAGCAGAAGTAGATACTCATGAAAAAAGGTCCTGTTTTCATGCAAATGTGTTTCATCATTAAAAAGCTAGAAGAAAAATACAGAAAATATAGGACATAACATAAAATTGTTTTAATAGAGTGTTTACTGAAGATTTTCATGGCACATAAATAACTCTAAGTGGCAACTTACTGATTTCCTTCATATTACACGCTCTAAAATACAACTGAATTATTGAATGTATTCTACCCACCAATGTATTTACCTCAAGTGTTATTTTCATACTTCGATATAGGTCTTCATACACAGGGTTTACAAAATGAATTTAGATCAATTTATTTATAAAAGTGACATTTTCACCAGCATTTAGCATGCATAATCCAACATATGAATTCTTTTATCCATTACAATGATTAAATCTTTCATTCTTTAATAGAAAAATAACAGCACACCAAAGCAGGGGGAAAAAAAACCCATAAAATGCATTGATAGACTGATAAACATCTTCCTTATTCTAAGAGAGAAAGTGGTTGAGCTGTTTGATCAAGGGATTGAAAGGTGCCTGGAGACATAGCCCTTATACTACAGTAAATTGATGTGATTTGGGCCTTCTTTGACTTACCCCTACAGTCCCTTCACACTTCTCTGGGTTTTAAAGAGAGTGTAAATTAAAGCTGATCGAAATTTTGATTTTATTTGCAGCGTATCAAAAATGTAGATGAAAACATTTTCTCAAAAAGTTTAGGGCTTTTTAACCGTAACGTACTTTAAGGCTCCTTTTCCTTGACAGTGGTACAAAGGGGTCCGGGTGTAACTGCACCTTGGTCTTGACATGTGTAAAATGGAAACAATAGTGCCCATCTTTATAAACACATTTGGGATCCTTGGATGAAGGTTTATATGTAAATACACAACATTAGGTTATTAAAGCGTTCTTATTTTTATTGTTAAAGGTAAACTAATCAGTTTGAGAAAGGGAATCAAGTTTGAAGAATTATGGTATATATGTGGTATATATATATTATGGCTGAGAACTTATTACATTCTTTAGAATAATATTTTCCTGAATCCTTAAGAACACATTAGGAAATGCTGTAAACACCCAAAGCAGGTTTTCTGCTGATACATCTCAGCATAACTTCACTGAAGTCAGTTTCAGGGCTCTTCACCTGTCTTCATCCAACTTGGTGTCACACCATGTGATTAATTGCCCCTATGGTTCCCAAGGCACTATTTTTTTTAGGCTGTTGATGAGAAAGGTACTGGCCCAATTTTGTTTCCTTATATGTGTTTCTTTCCAATCCAAGTTATTCTATGAGGCACATTATCTGAATTATTGGTCAACCCACCCATAACCTACCTAAATTCTTGCAGGTTGAAGTCCGTCAGAACATGGTCAAATCTGGTTTGTGTGTAATTAAAAGCAAACTTTCTTGGGTGTCACAGAGTCTCTACTGGTGAGGACAGAAACTATGACAGTTTTGGCCAAGAATCCAGTGGAAGGAGGTCATGAAATCCTCAGATTATTGAATGGGGAAAAGAGAGTCATTGCCAAAAGATGGGGCTATCCACTGGTAAAGACTTCTGGACTTCTAGATGAGTTCTAAGCAATGCCCCTATTTTACCTAACTAACAGCACAGTCATGGTGAAATGAAAAACGATCTTTTTCATGTGTCAGTAATAATCAGTCTTATCTTCACTCTCATGTATGGTGTATGGGATATATTTGCTTATTTTGCTAAAATTAAGGGTTCTGGTTTATCAAAGCCCATATTACATAAGCGTTTATGTCCAAGCAGTCATGCATTATGTGTTGTGAAGTACCACTATTCCACATTTAGTAAACTATTGCAAGACAAAAAAAAATGTACATTAAGAACAGTATGTGCCGTAGTATGACAAACAGGCTTCATAACAACAATTAGATTAATTACATCCATCTCTAGAGGGCATAATTTTATCACTCTATAACAAAACACTATAAACCTGCTGCTATTCCCAATCAGAATAACAGATCTGATTAGACATCAGGGAGGAAGGATTGCTGCGCTAGATTTAGACAAACTGATCAGGGTGTGAAAGCAGCCTGGGAACAAATTAGATTTTTGCCAAGATTAACTGTAACATTAACTAAAGAAAACAGAACTGGTGTAAGGCAATATCACACAACTGGGCTCAATCACTTTTTAAACAAATTTAAAATGTTAATACTTGATGTATTTCATTTAAAGCAAAACAAAACGAAACAAAACAAAAAACCCAACTGTCATACGGATTTTCAAGAGATGCTTTAATGGCTTCCCTGTCTCTTCCCAGAAGAGAAAGTATCACTCATGCTCAGCACTGACATGACAATGAACCTCAGCGCTGGTGGCTCTGACATTTCAAGTTTTCATTTGTTAACAATTGGACAGAAAATAAGTTACTTTCCACCAAGAAATAAAAAATAAAAAATCAGTCACCACAAGGGAGGACGTCATAACTTTAGATACACTGATATTTTAATTCAATTTAGGGATCATTTACATTTTCTACTTAATATATTAAAACATGTAAATATTTAAAATAAAATTTTCTTGCCGTGGGTATTCAGCTGATTAGTTTTGATACCCAGAACTAGACCACATTCATCTTCCATCAGCCATAGCTATATTAAAAGGAATATAAGCCATACAGCTGGATGGCTACTTTGTTTTTCTTTTTAACTATCTATTCTCTCTATGTAATATAGTTGTAGTCATATCATTCCATAGATATTCAAAATATAAGTTGGGTGAGGTAATATCCATTATTAGGCCAACTTATACTGATGAGAGAGAAAATACTTGGAACCACACAAAGTTCTTCTTCAAGTCTGAGGAAAGCTCCAGAGCGGTTGCCACGTTGGTCTTTTTCTGCAAAACATACAAGGAATCCTGTGGCACTTTGAAAGACTAACAAATGTATTTATTGCATGAGCTTTTTTGTGAGAAAATCCCACTTCATCAGATTACTCTGTCTCTCTCTCTCCCTGTGTGTGTGTGTGTGTGTGTGTGTGTGTGTGTGTGTGTGTGTGTAAGAGAGAGAGAGAGAGAGAGAGAGAGAGAGAGAGAGAATGGCCACTATCATGAATGTTCCCTGAGAATATGAGCTAACAAATTATTCTAAACAATCTGTTCTATCTTGCATTTAGCTGTGGTGCTTGAAGTACTCTTCCAAGTCCTGAGGAAGAACTTTATGTGGCTCAAAACTTTGCCTCTCTCACCAACAAAAGTTGATTCAATAAAAGATATTCTGTCTCCCACCGAGGCTTGCTATCTAGTCTCTGTCTTTTTTTTTAAAATGCCATTTGGGTTTATTTCCCACCATCTTGAGCTCTTCCTGTAGCTCTTTAGCCTTTGATGTTTGAAGCTGTTGTGACAACACAGGACTAGCTCTATTAGGTTAAAAAAATAAAAAGGAAAGGAAAAAAAGAGGCCTCCTTTAGATGTGTACAATGGAAAACAGGCAAGAATAATGTTTTGTCAAGCAATTTATATCTTTGTATCTGTATATTTTTTGAAGAATTTTGGAGCTAATATGGAAATGTGAGAAAATATTTTTACTACAAGAATTACCAGCTCTGAGATACTTTTGCTGAACACTGAACAATAAGTAAATAAACTGAAATATTTCAACAAATCCATGTCCAAACTCATTCTGAAAATGTGGTCGCCAACTAAATGAACATACGTGGACTGGAGAATAGAATTTAAAGTTTAGTTCTACCGTGAAAAGTAACTTTACAAAAGGTACAATTTAGGGTTCTATACTTATCCTCTCAGTAATATCCAGATAAAATGTGACCTGTTCATAAGTAAAATGATTCAGAGAGGGGTGCAAGGTTCACATCACCAGCCTAGCAAATTCTCCTGGAATCTGAACATCAGCCTGGATTCTCTTCTTGCATATCTTCACCAGAAATAAAGATTCTTCAGGCCAAATTCTGTCTTCAGATAGACCTGTGGCTACTTGATTTTATTCCTCTTATGCCTTTGCTGTCTACAAGAGGACAGTATTTTCCAGTCCCGACCCCCCCTTTTGTTCTGTAACAGCCCTAAGATTGTTAACCTACAGTGCAAAGCCCTTCTTTCCTTACTGGTCCATGGAGAGCTAGGAGATGGATAAAGGTCTAGGACTGGCTAGATTGAAATTCTGGTGATAACTTTTTAAATGAGGTTTATTAAATTTGTGTTTACTTATGTTGCTGCCAAGAAAGCATTATCTAGAAGTAATCATTGGAATCTACTAATTTTATTATATTCTTTTCTAAAGTTTATCACAGATGTGCAGATGGGCACTCTTGTTGATTGTATTATGGGCAGAAATAAATAAGATGAATGGCTGAATACAAATTAGAAATGTCAATAATTCTGTTGATGGCAAGTGAAAAGGAAAAGAAATTTCAGTCTATTCTTCTGTAGTGACGCTGACTACAATCTAATAGGAGTTTGAAGAACGGCTAGCCAAAAACTCCAAAGGTAATAACAAATTGTTTTTTAAGTATATCAGAAGCAGGAAGCCTGCCAAACAACCAGTCGGGCCCCTTGATGATGATAATACAAAAGGAGCGCTTAAAGATGATAGAGTCATTGCAGAGAAACTAAATGGATTCTTTGCTTCGGTTTTTACGGCTGAAGATGTTAGTGAGATTCCCAAACCTGAGCCGGCTTTTGTAGGTGACAGATCTGAGGAACTGTCACAGATTGAAGTGTCACTAGAGGAAGTTTTGGAATTAATTGATAAACTCAACAAAACAAGTCACCGGGACCAGATGGCATTCACCCAAGAGTTCTGAAAGAACTCAAATGTGAAGTCGCGGAACTGTTAACTAAGATTTGTAACCTGTCCCTTAAAATGGCTTCGGTACCCAAAGACTGGAAGTCGGCTAATGTAACGCCAATATTTAAAAAGGGCCCTAGAGGGGATCCCAGCAATTACAGACCGGTAAGTCTAACGTCGGTACCGGGCAAATTAGTTGAAACAATAGTTAAGAATAAAATTGTCAGTCACATAGAAAAACATAAACTGTTGAGCAATAGCCAACATGGTTTCTGTAAGGGGAAATCGTGTCTTACTAATCTATTAGAGTTCTTTGAGGGGGTTAACAAACATGTGGACAGGGGGGATCCAGTGGACATAGTGTACTTAGATTTCCAGAAAGCATTTGACAAGGTCCCTCACCAAAGGCTGTTATGTAAGTTAAGTTGTCATGGGATAAAAGGGAAGGTCCTTTCATGGATTGAGAACTGGTTAAAAGACAGGGAACAAAGGGTAGGAGTAAATGGTAAATTCTCAGATTGGAAAAGGGTAGCTAGTGGTGTTCCCCAAGGGTCGGTCCTAGGACCAGTCCTATTCAATTTATTCATAAATGATCTGGAGAAAGGGGTAAATAGTGAGGTAGCTAAGTTTGCAGACGATACTAAACTACTCAAGATAGTCAAGACCAAAGCAGATTGTGAAGAACTTCAAAAAGATCTCACAAAACTAAGTGATTGGGCATCCAAATGGCAAATGAAATTTAATGTGGATAAGTGTAAAGTAATGCACATTGGAAAAAATAACCCCAACTATACCTATAATATGATGGGGGCTAATTTGGCTACAACGAGTCAAGAAAAAGATCTTGGAGTCATTGTGGATAGTTCTCTGAAGATGTCCGTACAGTGTGCGGAGGCGGTCAAAAAAGCAAACAGGATGTTAGGGATCATTAAAAAGGGGATAGAAAATAAGACTGCAAATGTATTATTGCCCTTATATAAATCCATGGTACGCCCACATCTCGAATACTGTGTACAGATGTGGTCTCCTCATCTCAGAAAAGATATTCTAGCACTAGAAAAGGTTCAGAAAAGGGCAACTAAAATGATTAGGGGTTTGGAGAGTGCCTCGTATGAGGAACGATTGAAAAGGCTGGGCCTCTTCAGCTTGGAAAAGAGGAGACTGAGGGGGGACATGATAGAAGTATATAAAATTATGACGGATGTGGAAAAAGTGGACAAGGAAAAGTTGTTTAAATACTCCCATAATACAAGAACCAGGGGTCACCAAATGAAACTGATAGGTAGCAGGTTCAAAACAAATAAAAGGAAGTTCTTCTTCACACAACGCACAGTCAACTTGTGGAACTCCTTACCTGAGGAGGTTGTGAAGGCTGGGACTATAACAATATTTAAAAGGGAACTGGATAAGTTCATGGTGGCTAAGTCCATAAATGGCTATTAGCCAGAAAGGGGTTAAGAATGGTGTCCCTAACCTCTGTTATCAGAGGATGGAGACGGATGGCAGGAGAGTGATCACTTGATCATTGCCTGTTAGGTTCACTCCCTCTGGGGCACCTGGGCACTGGCCACTGTCGGTAGACAGATACTGGGCTAGATGGACCTCTGGTCTGACCCAGTACGGCCTTTCTTATGTTCTTATGTTCTCCAACTTTTCCAGGCAAGACCAAGTCACCTAGCTCCATTACCACCCACACTAGCCAATGACAGCAGCATTCAATACCCTCTTCCCCCTCCCCGGAACAGAAGGGAGGGATGGGAGAAAGGGAAATAGGAAACAGCACCCCTCCCCCCCCTTTAACACTCTGAAGGGTAAGTGGGAGGCGAATGTGGAAATAGAGGGAGAACTGCCTTACATATTCCCTACTTGAGATCTCATCTGCCCCAAGGGTTCTCCACTGCCTCCAACCCTATGAAAGCCCCAGGCTAGCCAGTAAGATGAGAATTATCCAGAGGCAAATTTTCCATTCAGGAATAATACAATTTCAATTAAATTACAATCATACAATTCCAATTCTGATAAGTCCAAGATGGGTAGCTGTGTTAGTTTGTATAGAGCAGAACCAAGGAAAGTCCTGTGGCACCTTAAAGACTAACACATTTCTTTGGGCATAAGCTCTTTAGTCTTTAAGATGCCACAGGAATTTCGTTGTTTTAGTCTCTTACTGCTAATTTAGCAGCAGTCAGACAATTCACAGAATCTGATTTGCTGTCTTCGCTCTTGGCTTACGTTATGGCATGATTCTTTGAAACATGGGCAGCAATGACTAAAGTTCAAAATGGATTTTTAGTACCTTCTCAGCTTTTCATGTGTTTTTGGTGCCTCTCCCCCCCCCACCCCTTTTCTTTCCCCCGTTTACACTTGGATGCCAATTAGTTGGGGTCCCTGAGTCTTTCTCCCTTTGCAGATTATTTCACAAATTTTCTTTGTCACCCCTTCTCAAGCAAACGCTATACGTCAATGGATTCCCTTTTCAAACTCTCAGGTCTTAGTAACTGATAGAACAATCTCTTGGCAGTTCACAGTAAACGAAATGGTAGATTCTGCTGGGTTGCCCATATCCAGCTTCTGCGTAGTCAGGCAACTGACATCCATGTCTGACAACTGTGAAGATTTGATTTTTGATTGTTCACTAGCCACTATACCACTCTTCATTATTACATTCAAGTCTAGTTGTCCTGCAGTACCCCACTATTAAAACACAGTCCAATCTTGCTGCCTCATTGCAGATAACCAGGAATGGTATAAGCAGTTTCCTGGACATCCACTTAACAAGCAGTTATACAAGGGCACAGCTAACATCATTTCTATTCATATTTATTGCCATAGTCCTGATGTGATGATGTGCTTGCAGTGAAGTATCTCATTACCATTAGTAAGTTAAACTTGTATACATCATTCCTGGTGATTTGGCACATTGAAGGCTTCTAAGTAATTCCTCTGACTCTCCAGGGTCATTAACATTTGTCAGGGCACAGCACAAAACTCCTGAGACCTTGTCATGCCCCGATTGAACTGAACCAGCTGCCAGATATTTATTGACAAGGTCCATGACTTAAGCTCTCTTCTCCCCAGATCTGACAAGGGCAGAACAAGCTCCTTTGTATTATAAAGGAGTTGATCCGAAGAGCTACTGTACAAGACATCAGTCTTTTCCTCTACGCTTCTTTCTATATATAACTTCATTTAAACTAAAAAAGATCCATAGCATATAAGAAACTCTCACTGCTAATGCACTGCCTATGCTGTGAAGATTTTCCTCTCCCCTTCATATTCTCCAGTCCATTTGTGTGGGTACAGGTTATAAATTCTAGAGTCGTTTACTAGGTTTTCCCCTTATGATCATTCCCCTGCTTCTGTCCCTAGGCCTCTAAAATGCTTTCTTTTCCAAGGCAGAGCTGTGTGCTGTCTACAGAGCCTTTGTATTCATCTTAGCTAGCTCAGCATCAAAAGAGAATAGCACTGTTCTTAAACAAGGCATTTTGATGTGGAGGAGTAAGCGTCATAACTAAATCCAGAAATACCTATTTAGTAAAGCACTAATTGTACAGTTTAATCACCCCAAAAATATACTAGACCCCTTTTTCAAATATTAAAGTAACTCGAAGGCTGCCACTCTGTAGTTTTAGTATGGTATATGTAATCATCTTCGATGTTCCCTGTATTTGTTTAAAAGGGATTTGGGTGTTCAAATAATAGCCACAAGATAATGCGGCATAAAAAGGCTTAAGCAGTCATTTTTCTTCTGTGGCAGAAGGCAAATGTAAACTGGATATGTTAAAGCTTCAGCAAGAATAACAGAGATAAGCTCATCTTGATGCACTTTCAGCATTGACTTTCCCATTTTCTCCCACCAGCAAGCTTGGCTTTTGCTTAATAAATGGCAGCCAGAGTGGGAGATGCCATGCGAATAGCACTGTTTTTTTATTCCTTTCTGATATTTAAGGCACTCTGGATTTTGTTAATGGAACAACAAAAACAATAACAAAACAACCCACATGATTCGGGACCTTTCTGCAGAAAACTGACATGAATTTGTTCAAATCCAAATCCTTACAAAAAGTGCCAATAGTTTTACCCATAGTAGTACATTTTATTGCAGTTACCTGAGACTGTGTAGATTACTAATTTAAGGCCTGGTTCAGAGAGAGTCAGAGCACCTGGGATTATATAGGAGTTGTGGGTCAATAAGTATATCAATATACAGGCGAAAATAATCCATTGATGAAATGGGATTTTCTCCCACGAAAGCTCATGCGATAAATAAATTTGTTAGTCTTTAAAAGTGCCTCTGGACTCTTTGTTTGTTTTGAGACTAAGACACAAAATTTTGCGGGAAATCCAGTTTCTGATAGCCTACCCTCAATATCTTATCACTAGCATACAATGATACACCACAACTTAAAACAAGATAAACTAAAGGCTCCTCTAACAGAAATACTCACAGTGTTTATTACTGAAAGAGAAAATGAATCTATTGCTTCAGCCAGAAGCAAACTGTGCACCAGGAAGGAGAAATGAAAGCAGCATGAACAGTAGTGGCATCAGCTGTGCCAAAATTGTGTCACCACAATAACTTTTATGTGGTCAATTATAAGGCAGCTAGAAAGCCAGAACAAGTATCCACCCGATTAACCTTATAAAAAGACACAGACTGATTTGTATTTCACAGAGCAAAAAAGAAATCTGACTGACCAGTGAAGATAAAACTGCCATCGAGGACAGGAATTATACTGGATAAAGAATGTCTTGTCCGTTTGCCAGAATGAAAGCCCTAAAGACCGAAGTCCTTTAGCAACAGCACAAAGATACCATAGGGAAAATGGCAGTGCAGATTTTCCCACATCATCCCAAGAGTTCTTCCTCATTCCTGACCATACAGGAGATTAGTGGAGTACATCAACACAACTTCTCATCCAAACCCTGGCCTCCTGAGTAAACTAAACACTAGTGCTAATGACTGGCAATTAGGTGGAGGTGAGGAATGGTTAACGGAGATTAACACCTCTTCACTGAATTCATCAAACTCATTTCCATATAGGTATAATGATTTGCCAAGAAGTGACTTTAGGCTTCTATTGCTTTGGGCTGGCTTTATCGTATGCTTGAGTGCTCTGATGAATCTGGGCCTTAGACATGGCAAATTCCAAAGGGGTAGCCGTGTTAGTCTATTGTAGAAAGACAACAGAGTCCTGTCGCACTTTTAAAGACTAACAGATTTATTTATCGCATAAGCTTTCGTGGGAGAAGATCCTCTCCCACGAAAGCTCATGCGATAAATAAATCTGTTAATCTTTAAAAGTGCCACAGGACTCTGTTGCCTTAGACATGGCAGGTTACGTTATTGGTCCCTTTCAGCATCTAGTCAGCTAACAGAACAAGCTTCCCAAATAATAATAATATCAGAAACTGGCGTCTCTAGTGCCTCATGGTGATTGCTTTTCTCATGCCTTGTGGACACTTATTTATCCTATTTCTGATCAGAACATTACTCAATCTCTTTTTATTATTATGCTGGGCATGGAAGTTGTTGCCACTCTTTGCACATGCTATTCATTTTGTATTGTTCTCTGACCATCTCTCAGTTGCTTTGAGACTCAGCTGTTGATAGCAGCTGAGAATAAACACCATTCTCCAGGTAAGAATCTCTATATCTTGTCTCTCTCTAGGTGTTCTCTACTGGCTATTTTCCTTTCTTTTTACAAGCAGGGATGAAGAGATGCATATTTTACAATTCCACCCTGCCCTAATAAGCCATTATTACTATTAATGTCCAGTGTAATTCTTTCCCTGCAGATTTGCATAAGAAAGTACTTAAGGAAAGCAGTAAACAGTGCTAAATTTCTCAACTTTAGTGACAATGATGATTATAATTTTTGAATGTTTGAATTTTCTAGAAAATCCAATTTCAAATATTCTGCCTCTATGCCTAAGGAATAGTCTCTATTTTGGGGTCCTGCTCTTATACAACTTAAAAAGTTAACACTACACTGGGAATTCAGTGTAAAGGATCAAACCTCCTAATAAACCAAGGGTGCTTTAGTCGACTTAAGGAAAATTAAGTCAACTTTGTTAAACCTAGTTTAAAGTCGACTTTCTGCTTAAATCGACTTTCTAAAGTCGACTTAAGCCAGTGTGGATGCAAAGTAGCTCTAAGTCGACTCTAAGTTGACTTAGGGCTCTCCAGGACTCCCCCACTGCCCTCCCTGCCAGGGAGGGTGGCACAGGGGGAGCCTGGCATG
>ML685782.1:2970026-3051698 GCA_007922175.1 Pelusios castaneus
CCTGTCCCCCTTTGCCCCATTGTACCCAGGTACAATGGGGCAAAGGCTGAGCCCCCTGGCACTTGGCAAGGGGTGCCCCCCTGCCACAGTGGACCTCTCCCAGGTCCCCCTAGCCCCTAGAAGTCAACCTAGGCATCCAGTGTGGATGCTCTAGGTCGACTTTGTAAGTTCCCCCCTAAGTCGACTTAAAATTTAAGTGTGGACATGCTAAGTCTACTTAACTAAGTCAACTTAGCTAAAGTTGACTTAAATTCACAAGTGTAGACATAGCCCAAGTGTCTTCCTTCAAGCCTCTTTCCTACTACTTTCATTTGCAGTTCACCACAGCCTGGTTCCAGGAGAAAGCACATAATAAAACAAACTTCTCTTATATAATATTGTTGGGGTTTAGGTGACCTTGTTCTATGTATTTTTTACATTCACGTCTTCAGAATCCCTCTACTGGCATTTATGGTCATAGTAACTTGGGAAATCTGCCTTTTCCAAAGAGTCCTCAGGTTTCTGGTGCATCTTTGTTTCCTTCAAAAACAAGAAGTTGTAACCACTACAGCTCCTCCCTCCTTGTTCCAAAATAAACCAAATATATTGCTGTAATGCTATTTATTCTCCAGGGCCTTTGAAAAAGAGAAAGGTGAAGTGAAGAGGATATTTATTTGTTTATGTTTTTGATTAGTTATACTTTGTGAGGGAATTGGAGTGAAATGACCGGCTCAATTATAAAGATTTACTGAAGGCACTTAGAACTTGGGAACGGTGCCTTCATTATATGTTGGGGCAAACTGCCAGCTCCACTTAGTGGGTCCCATGCTTCTGTCTCCTGCTAAGGATTAGGGCGCCCCCAGTTACCTCATCTCCCCAATGATGGTAGTTCCTCCAGTGGGGCCCAGTGAGGCCAGAAGGGGGGTAGGGACTATTCGCTATTTGCTGTGGATGCTGTATCCACAGCTGCACTAATTTCCCCCGGGCTAATTTTCCCCCCTCTGTCTTTTCAGATTCTGGTATCTCAGCTCTCCAGTACCTGGGGAATAACTCAGTCTCAGTCCTGTTTCACAACTCTTCCCTTCCCATTCTGTAAGTTTCCCATCTTCAAAGCATCTGATGAAGTGAGATTTTCTCCCACGAAAGCTCATGGGATAAATAAATCTGTTAGTCTTTAAAAGTGCAATAGGACTCTGTTGTTTTTCTGCAATAGACTAACACAGCTACCCCTTTGGAACCTAATTGCTCTGTAGGAACCGTAGTTCATCACTTGGGAACAAGGCTCACAGGCTATGTCTACACTTGTTAATGTAAGTCGACTTTGCTAAGTCGACTTAGCATGTCTACACTCAAAAATTAAGTTGACTTAAAGGGGACCCTGCCAAATCGACTTAGAGCATCCACACTGGACTGCTTGTAGTAATCTGTGAAAGTAGCATCTTGTGAGATTATTGTTGTTATGGTTGATACTAATTATTAATACTACCCAAAATATGCCAGCCACCTTCCTAAATACTCAACTTAGAACAGGATATTCCGTGCCTACAGATGTTCACAATCTAAGGATGGACAGAGTTATGCAATATTTAATGGAAAGAGGAACAAAAAAAAAGAAAATGTGGTCATTACGTTTGAAAAATCATGGTGAACGGGGGAAGTCCCGGATGATGGGAAAAAGGCGAACATAGTACCTATCTTCAAGAAAGGGAAAAAGGAGGATCTAGGGAACTACAGACCAATCAGCCTCACCTCAACACCTGCAAAAATCATGGAGCAGGTCCTCAAAGAATCCATTCTGAAACACTTGGAAGAAAAGAGAGAGATCAGGAATAGTCAGCATGGATTCACCAACGGCAAATTGTGCCTGACCAAACTGATTGCCTTCTATGATCAGATACTGGATTTGTGGATTTGGGAATAGCTGGCGATGTGATATACCTTGACTTTAGCCAAACTTTTGATACAGTTTCCCGCAGCATTCTTGTCAGCAAGCTAAGGAAGTGTGGGTTGGATGAATGGACCATAAGGTGGATAGAAAGCTGGTTAGATCATTGGGCTCAACGGGTAAGGATCAATGGCTCAACGTCTAGCTGGCAACCAGAAACAAGTGGAGTACCCCAGGGATCGGTCCTGGGGCCGGTTCTGTTCAACATCTTCATTAATGACCTGGATGATGGGATAGATTGCATGCTCAGTAAATTCGCAGATGATACCAATCTGGGGGAAATGGGAGACATGCTGGAGGGCAAGGTTAGGATTCAGGGAGACCTAGACAAATTGGAGCATTGGGCCAAAAGAAATCTCATGAGGTCTGACAAGGTCAAGTGCAAAACCCCGCACTTAGGAAGGAAAAACCCCATGTATTGCAACAGGCTGGGGACCGATCGGCTAAGTAGCAGCACTGTAGAAAAGGACCTGGGGGTTATGGTGGATGGGAAGCTGCATACGAGTCAACAATCTGCTCTTGTTGCCAAAAAGGCCAATGACATATTGGGCTGCATTAGTAGGAGTGTTGCCAGTAGACAGAGGGATGTGATTATTCCCCTCTATTCAGCACTGGTGAGACCACACCTGGAATACCATGTCCAGTTTTGGGCTCCCCACTACAGAAAGGATGTTGACAAATTAGAAAGAGTCCAGCGGAGGGCAATTAAAATGATTAGGGGGCTGAGGCATATGACGTATGAGGAGAGACTGAAGGAACTAGGCTTATTTAGTTTGCAGAAGAGAAAACTGTGTAGGGATTTGATAGCAACCTTCAACTACTTGAAGGGGTGCTCCAAAGAGGAGGGCGCTAGGCTGTTCTCAGTAGTAACAGCAAACAGAACAAAGAGCAATGATTTCAAGTTGCAGCTGGGAAGGTCAAGGTTGAATATTAGGAAAAACTTTCTCATTAGGAGGGTTGTGAAGCATTGGAATGAGTTACCTATGGAGGTGGTGGAATCTCCATTTTTGGAAATGTTTAAGGCCCAGTTAGACAAAGCCCTGGCTGGGATGATTTAGTCGGAGTAGTCCTTTTTTTAGCAGGGGGTTGGATTAGATGACCTCATGAGGGCCCTTCCAACCCTAAAATTCTATGATTCTATGAATACAAGTAGTTGTCTTTATTTAATTCTGTGGCATCCCACTTTTGCTTTTTTATCTTGGCAGAGAAGTTTCAGACTGGCAGCTTATATCAGTGTGTTACCTTTTTTCTTTTTTTAATTGATATTCCAAGCATACTTAAATAGATCAAGAAGAAGAAATACAGCATACATATGAGCTCCAAGTAGTATTGTCCACATGAACTCCACTAAGTATTTCCAAGAAGTATTGTCCACATGGAGAAAATATTTCTTAGGGAATACCTGTCTTCTCTGTTCATGGTAATTACTAGGACCTTTAAATCAAAGGTAACCTTGATTCTCATTTTAAGACACGATCCCTCTGGGGTAAGCACAATACCAAGTTGGGAACTTTGGATACTGCATGACTTCAGTGCTATCCATCCTATCATCAATTGTCACAACAGCTTAACTGATACCTCTCAATTTTTGTAAAGGTTTAATGGAATACATATTCTAACAAAATATGGTCTTCTAACATCAGAGTTCATTATCCTTTCCTTGAGCCACAATGGGAGATTCACACGCAGAACAAATAGGGGGAAATAAATTGAGTTAGGTGTTCTAAATTCATTAAGTAACAGAAGCAACATTAATTAAAACAAAGGTCACTTTATATAATTATCATATGTGTGTTTCATTTAGAAATACTTTATAAATGGCTCAGTCTCCAGCCCCAAGCTCTAGTTTCTAACTTCAGCTGTGACCCTTTGCCCCCAGCTCTGGTTCTTGGCTCCCTCAGCCCAGTTCTAACCACTGAGATGAACTACCAACACCATCTCTCATAATCGATAGGAATGCAGGGGTGAATGTTTGAGCTCCATAAAAAAAATCAGTGAGTGTTTCGAGTCAATAAGCTACAACCAGGAAACTTAAGTGTGGATTTGAGTTTAAAATGGGGGGAAAAAACCCAAATTCTAGGTCTTTTTAACTGATCTCACTTGGCATTTCCACATACAGAAATATTGACAGAATTTTTTTTTCAAAAAATAAATCTTTAATCTAGGCTAGCACTTAATCAACTTATTTTGGTTTCCCTTTAGCAATTGTTATTGATTCTGAAATAAAATAGTGTTATGCTATTAGTTAAAATAATGGATGGCATGATAGATCAAATTTCTGCAGTCAAAAAAATTCTCTCAGTAAGGCAACTTGTACATTAGTCACAGAATATTTAATTAAACAGAAAATCCTGATGTGATCATGAAGCTGTCACTATAAAAAAAAAAAGAACCAACTTAAATGGAAAACTAAGAGACGAGTGTGATTCTGGCATAGAATATACATTTTAAAAGTTCCTTTCTAGTGTATGAAAGGTAGAAATGACCTCTCCCTTACTGAGCAGGTGGGGGCAGGGGCCCACCACACCCATTGGTAGCTCCACCTCTGCTCAAGCCACAGAGGTCATAGTAGAAACAGGTGGTGGCAGCTGGCAGGGTTACTAACGGAGTATGAGCAGCCAGCAGGGTAGCTGACAGAGCAACTGGCAATGCAGCCAGCTGGTGGAGTTGTGAATGGTGCAGCAGTAACGGCCAGCAGTGGAAATAAGCCATGCCTTCCCCGTCTCCCACCCCAGGCATGGTGGGAGGTGAACTTATTCAGATGAACCTCTGAGCTGTAGATCATCACTGACCAAGGACAGTAACTGTGAGCAGGGGTGTGGTGAAGCAAGAAGGAAGAGGCAAAGGCCATTGTATTTTGCTGGGGTGGAGGTGGTGGGGGGGGAGGATGGGGAGGGAAAGTTGCTCATGGTTTTTTGTGTTTATGAATCCTGCTTGTGCTGTTTTTCCAAACTAGTGCTGAGTTATGTCTTCCCGTTTACTAAAAGGTCTCCTTTCTACACTCAGACTCTGTGTTCGCAAGAGGTGAAGCACTACCTTTTGGAGGTTCCCAGGTGGTTGCATGTAATTTCTCAGGTGACCATGTGGGGGCTTGAGCTGGTTCTGTTCAATTCTTGGAAAGAAACCCCTTTTTACGTTGCCCTTTTTCCAGGGAAACTGAAGCTGGCTCTGATTGTTACCAACTCCACCTGGCAGACGGGTTAGACTAGACTGAGAGCAAAGACTCCCTATAGCTTTAATTTACTTAGTTTTGGTATTATAATAATTAGAAATATATCAAAATCTACTAGAAAACTTCAGGTGCTGGGCATGGCAGAATATTTAGTAGCTTCATGCAACAATGAGACCTTGATCACATGATGCGGACAAAGACTCAGTTAGAAATAATAAACAGACCTACTGTACCAAAGAATAACATGCAAGGATGCATCTAGAAACATGTGAAAGTAGAATATCCACATCAAACTACATTAAAATGTGGAGGGAGTAAAATTCTTTTGAAAATATAGTGATGGCTGTCATTTCTCTCTAGTAAAACATCTTTTCTTGTACTCATGTATCTGACTGGCTCTGTGACACAAGTCAGAGCTCTGAACCTCTATACTCTTTGGTACCATAAGTTTAAGTCCCCAGTGGAAACTCAAACTGTCAATAAGACAGCAATGGGCTGCATATTCCATACCCCTTGACATACAGATCTTTCTCCTTAGTGAGATAGAGGGAAGGAAGCAACCAGAACCAAAATTATCCCTATCAGCTTAAGCTTGTCTCCTGCATGCATCTGAGTAAGAAGGAAGTCTTAATAGACATCAGCCAAGACAAAACCTTCTCCTACTGACCTCCCCAAAGTTAATTTACAAGCAAAACTTCTATTATAAAAAAATATGGGAGAAAATAGGATGGCACTGAAAATGGAAATTTGTGTCATTTGCTTGACGTAAAAACTTTGGGAGGCAGTATACATGTCTTAAGAGTACCTGGGAAACTATAACTATTCCAGTAAATGTGTGTGAAAACTGTATATTTAATAAATAAGGATCTCATTACTCATTATCTCATGAATAGCGAACAGCAGAGACTCACAACAAATTCAAGATCATCCACATAAACTTCTGGAAGTCAATCACAATGTTCCTTATGCACAAAGATAATGTGGTCCAGTGGGGTTAGAGACAAGGACTGTATTCAAAAGTATGGGGATCTATTCCTGATTTTTGTTTGATCTCTCTCTCTCTCTCTCTCTCTCTCTCTCTCTGTGTGTATCAGTAATATTTAGATGTTGGTTCCCTCCCACCTATGGAAACCA
Source organism: Pelusios castaneus (assembly GCA_007922175.1). Classification (NCBI taxonomy): domain Eukaryota; kingdom Metazoa; phylum Chordata; order Testudines; family Pelomedusidae; genus Pelusios; species Pelusios castaneus. The sequence goes on from ML685782.1 coordinate 2,976,257, forward strand.
GTTTGAGATCTACAGATGAAAACTCATTTTCTGAAGGAAGTGGTGATGGCAGAGAATCTAAGAGAATGTAATGGGAATTTAAATGAGTGTTGTGTGCCTTCATTTCATGTTGTGCCTTTACAAATAACCCCCTAAATAGCTAAGTATTATTAGTAAAGTAAACATTTGCTATTTAAAAAAAAATGTTCATTTTAACAGTTATGCAAGTTTATACGTCCTAGGGCTGATCCGGAACTGAAGTATAAAGGTCTGACATGCAAACACTAAAAGCAAACATTTCAAAGGTAACTCAATTAATAACAGTAAATTTAAATTGCTCCAAAAGTAAAAGGGAAAGATGGGAGATAGAAAATAGCACCATCTGATGATAGGAAAAGGTGTAAAGAAGAACAGTGGTGGTTCTTTCTTTCAGTAGTCCTTGCCTTTCTAAACACACTTACATCAACAACATTAAAAATACACAGACCTTGGATCAGCAGCTTTTTATTCCCAAAACAGATAAACAACTTTGTCAGGTGTGAAGAAGCTATTAATAGCATAGCACTGGTTTATAGCAAAACATGAAAAAACATTCCCTGACATGGATTCCAAGAGAAATTTAAATGTTTCGGTTCACAAGTAGACAGGATCCTCGAGCCGAGCTCGTGTTGATGGCAGTTTGTTTACCAGCAGCATGCAGGGAGGGCAAAGAACTTGGGCAGCTCCTGTTGGGGTGAAGGTTCAATTAAAGTAAGAGTATACGTTTTTACAAATCGTGGATTTGGCGGAGGTCTGAGCTACCTGAATTTTCCTCGTACAGGTGGGTGGGATAGGCATACCTGATTGAAATTAGCCTCGTGTCCGCAGGGCCAGAACCCAAAAGCTAAGGAAGAAGATATGACTCCTAACTCAAAAGAGAAAACAAGACTTCCAATACTTAATAGTAGTAGTGCTTTGTCTCTGAATACCATTGCCCCTTTCTTCCAACTGTTATTTTTATTTCCTTTTCCTCTCATCATGCTCCAAATAAATTGTAATAAAATAGGGCAAGGAATGCCTACCTTACCCACCTCAATGCCAAATATCAAGATACTCAGGTGTTTGCTCATTACCCTGAAACAGATTATCCTATTCTATCATTCAGCATTAGTGTCTAAACCAATAGTGACAGCTTAGATTACATATTGTAACTCATTACCTTACCTTTTATAAAACATAAGTTACACCTAAATTGTCCCTAGGACCAGATTTTCTTAGACAATTCATCTGATCACCCCAGAAAATCCTGCATCACTTTTATAGTTCACTTGGGTCATACTTGCTTCACTGCTTACAGAAGGAAAAACTCTAGTGCTATGTCTATACTAGAAAAAGTTAGGTCAACTTTGTAAAGTTGACTTAATAAGGTCCACCTTATTAAGTCAAATTAACAAAGTGGACTCAGTCAACTTAACTTGAAATCAACTTAGTCCACTTTGTTAAGTCGACCTAACCACCCTTAAGTCGACTTAATAAAGTTAACTTAAGGGTTACTCTTCGTCCACACCGTCCTTACGTCGACCTAGTGGGTTGTTCTTATTAAGTCAATTTAAGCTTTCATTAAGTTGACATAAGGAATTTCTTAAGTTAACTTAATGAAAGTCTGGTGTAGACAGGGAGTAATTTAGGTCGACTTAAGCCTCTTTAAGTTGACCTAAATTGCTAGTGTAGACATACCCTAGAATTTTCAACCTGTGGGCTGCAGACTTTTGGGGGTCCACAGAATATTTCTAAGATTTCCAAAGGTGTCTGCACCTCCATTTGAAATCTTTTAGCAGTCTGCAAATAAAGAAGGTTAAAAACCACTTCTCCAGAGACACTGTCAGATGAAAATCACTGAACATGCTACACCACAACACTTCCAAAATATGAAAGACATAGAAAAAGTTTGCAAGCTTGTGAACCATCTTTCCTTTCACTGTTAATTGTGACTATGTCTAGTACTTAATTAGAGAAAGCAGCCTAATAAATTATAGAGGTTAACAGGGAAAGCAATTCTGGTATATAAAAATAGTGAGTCAACAATGCTGAGATTGAACTCATGCTATGTGATAAAATTCAACAGTATATGACTGATACCTGAAGAAAGCATAACAAAATGGAGACAATAAAAAGGGAAACAATGAGAGAAAAAATATAATTGGACTGTTTGCTTTGATAATATCAAGAAACAGAAAATAAAAATTAGAAGAAAAGACAGAGATAGGGAGAAATAACTATGTTTATATTATTTTTTCAGCAACCTAGTAGATTTATTTTTTAGCAGGAAAAAAATTGCATGTATATTATATGCAACAGACTCCAAGCAGCTCAGAAATACAGTGTTTGGTTTTAGGACCAACTCATAGGCCCCAGATTTTAACACCCCCCTGCCCCCCCTCGCCCTTTCTCCCTGGATGTGTGTGCATGCATTCACATGCATGGTAAACTTTCTGTACATGTGGATCTGATTTTGGTCTTTGCAGGTCAGACCCAATATCTCAAATGTTAATGTCAAATCACGTCCAAAAATAAATATTACATTGAAGTTATACTTCCTTGCTCATTATGATCCAAAATGACTTATAACCCATCTGTCTAATAGTAAATAGTAAACCTGCATTCATTACACTGTATTCCTATTGCACTGCTTCTACCACTTGAGAACACAGAGAAGTGTATCATAAACAGAATAAAGAGAACAAACTGTGCCCTCTATCTTGACTATTTTTTTCTAGAAAGCTCCCATTGATTTCACTATGAGTTCCCAGAGCAATGACGGGGTCTTGGACCTGAATCAGCAAAAGACATTCCTCTGATATCTTCAACTAAGCCAGTTGAGTACTAAATACATATAAGCAGAAGTCAAATTTATGACCATGTAATAAACTATCAATATGTGGATCTCTCAAACTGTTAATGTTCAATACATCAACCATACAAACATATTGTACTGAGCCAACAGGTAGAGCTCCCTGGGAGAGATGCAGGGGCATCTACACAGGTGAGTTACCTGTGCTTGTGCAGAGCTAGGCACAGCTGCAATCCCTTTGTTTTTCTGAGAACAGAGACTACTGCTCTTCCCAAAAGACTGACAGAGACGACAAGGTCATAGCCATGTCCCGTTCTGCACAAGCAGCAGAGCTTGCCAGATTTGCAGGTTGGGTCCAGTGGATTTGCTTGTACTTCTGAACACGTCTGAACTCTAGGAAGAATTGTCCTCATCTCATTTCCCATAGGGTGATATGACTCTGCACAGCTCCAACAGGGGCCAGCTGCAACCTGAAACCGTAGTCATAATCCATCACAACGACTAGATCTTTAAAAGAAATATGCAACAGTCACCATCTCTGCCAACACAACAGGGTTTGAATTAGGGATTCTCCAGAGCTGAAAACATGAATTTCTACAATTTGAATTAAAGAGCCAAGGTTTTTTAGGCAGGATTGCAACAGATACATATCCTCTGTGAATTGGGCACAGAGAAGGACTTGTAGCACTGGGTTCAACATGCACACAGAAAGCACTAGTGAACTACAAAGTAAGCATCATCGTTATGCAGCAAATCCTGAACTCCTGACTGAATACAGTGTTTGGTTCATTTTAATTCAGAGATTAAAAGTATGCCCTCAGTTTTCAAGAAAACTAGAACTCCAGAACCTTTAAATAAAAAATTCTATGATACAGGCCTGATTGAAACATTTCCCAAACTAAAAACAAAATCTCTTCAAGAAGAAAAAAAGTGTAACATATATGAATGTTCTTTATCATTATCTTCTCCATTCAATCTCATGATTCTGCTTTCTATTTCTTAAAACTTCTATGTTCCCCAGTTGACATCTCAAAATAATTGATTTTGTCTTTAGGGGGTATTTTTTATTTTATAATCTCTCGTTTTACTTATGTCAGCCCAGATAAGAAAAGAGACACCTCCTTGAGGAAATCAAAAACATTTTGGTTCATTGTATTCACCAAATTTTACATTGTGCCATGTTTTGAAAATAACATCTATCAAGGAGATGTATGAAAATACCCCACGGAAGATACTGGAGTAAAAAGATTTGTAAAACTCAAAACAGGATTCTTTTCAAGGAACTCTTCCCTCAGATAGTGAGGAGCAGTTCCTCCTGAGTGGTCTCTGAGTATTAAGAGCAGAATCCAGCTGATAGTTTTCAGAATACTTGACTCTTATCAATTGGCATTAGCCAGACTATGTGTGTCCATTGGTAGCAAAAGTGAAACTATATGCATCTAGGAGAGTAAAAACAATCCATTTTTACCAAAACAATCAAAGTTGTTTGGAGATAAATATTTCTTGTGATACTTTCTTGATAAATACGGTCAGAAAGTCAGGTGATTATTATTTATTATGCACTACAAATGTGTGCTTAGATTCTGATCCAGTGTCCAGTGAAGTCAAAGAAAAGGTCTACATTGACTTTGAGGGACATCAGATTTGGCCTTAAGATATTACAGATATTTATACATAATCAACTGATAAGATTGGACAAGACTCTAAAACTGAACCTGGGGTCAACCTCACCATCAGGTTAGGCTACTTTTACGTCTAAAAATGTTACTGCCTTGAGGCACTCATAATTCAGAAAACAAAGATCAGACAAGAATGCCTGAGACTCATAGGAAGATGATGCATAAATAAAATATTTATTTTATTCAAGAAATTGAGTTTAGTTATGGCACCACATGGGTACTGGAGAGTTTTGTAGGCTTCTCAATGGAAGTTCACTTGCAGAAGGGATTTGAACAAAGGGAGACCAGATTTGTCCTATAAATATGTATAAGAAGGGGAAATTATGGGGATTGAGAAAGAAGCTGAGAAGCCTGGAATTTTTGACAGAGTGAGAAAGAAAAAAGGTTGAATATTTCAAGGAAGAACAGAAAAGGAGTGCAGAGCCTTCAAGGCAAAGAAAATAATCTTGAATTTACCATAAAGGATGAAGGGAATCGTTAGAGTGATTTGAGCATGGGAGAGATATGATCCAAATGATGGGCCCAGAAGATAATTTTGACTGCTGCCTTTGGGATGGACTGTAAGGGAAAATCATGCTCTCCTGATTATGTTAATAGGCATCACTCTGCTGGTGCCTAGATCATGTTTCACAGTAACAACTTCAAAAATCAGCAGGAAGCCAAAGTCTGAAAGAACATCAAAAATAAATTCTCGTTGGATGAGCTGTTTAGTTCAAAGATAATGAAGGTCAGAACTCTCGGGATTAAAGAACAAAAAATATTACTTTTTTTAATCACACAAAGGCTAATCCCTTCAAGACAAATATGGGAGAGATTTTTTTTCCATATGTTTTTAGAAAAGGAGAAGAAAAATAAACTGCTGGCAGGATTACAGAAAATAATTATCTCTGGGATTGGCAGGGCAAAGATGCTTTTTTAGCACTTCCTCTGATCTGAATGAGGAAGATCTCAGCATTTCTAGGGCAGCCATAAAGATGACACACTTTGGAAGGTATTTGCGAGCTGTCCAGCTCTTGGTCCGTCCACTTGTTTCTCACAAACAGCCTAGAAAATGCACAAACTCTGTTGTGCACATATGCAGTAAAGGACTATTATTTAATTCATTTACCAGTTTAATTGTGAATGATACTATATTTCCATTCACACACTTCCTTTCTCTGATGAGGAAAAGAAAGAAAATCAATTGAAAATATAACAGAGTCCTGTGGCACTTTTAAAGACTAACAGATTTATTTATCGCATGAGCTCATGCGATAAATAAATCTGTTAGTCTTTAATCTGTTAGTCTTTAAAAGTGCCACAGGACTCTGTTGTCTTTTTACAATAGACTAACACTGCTACCCCTTTGGAAATTGAAAATATAGTTTGTGTTTATGTTGGTTCCTTTAGTTTGTTCACGCTATTCTTTTTTCAACCCGATCACCAGTTTCTGACATTCAATAGATCAGTAAGGTGCATCTGACAACATTTACTGGGTAGTCTATAGGCTGTAGTTCTATTTTTAGGTCCATGCTCTTCTAGAGGACAATAATGTGTGCAGGGAGTAAAGAACTCTCCCATTTTATTCAGAGTTAACTCTTAGTTCTTGAATCGCTGGATGGGATTTACCTCCTTGCCGCCTGTGGAAGTAACAAAGGATTCCTCTCCCAAACTTTGGAGGAGTTGCTGAGGTCACAACTATGATTGTAGAGGTCTATCTTCCACCTCCTTAGCAGCACAGTGCCAATAGACCTATTACTGATTGGGACTTCCACAATCACCACTTTTACCAGACCACATCTGGAGAACAAGAGCTTTGATGCAGCAATGACAGAGTCCTTAGAAGCTATACATTTTGCTTGCTGCATGATTTGTACTATCAACCCTCCAATCCTCTGGGGCGGGGCTCCCCAGGGCTTGGGGAGTGTGCTATAGTGCCCCAACTAATCAGCCAAGTATACAGGCTTCACTCTACTGACATAAAAGGAAGGAAGCCTTTGGATCTTTATACACTGGACTGTACATGTCTGGTTTATTCAGGATGGTATTGCAGACGGAGACATGCTAAATGATATGCTTGCCCCCAGACATTAATATTTGTATTGTGGTAGCATTCATATGCCCCATTTTACACGTTTCAGGTGTTATACGAACTTGATGAAAGTCTTCCATTTCAGAAAGGCAACGAGGAATCCCCTCCCCAAAGTAAATGGCATATAATTAAATATCTCTGTCCTGTTATCTATATGCATGTTCATTGCCTTGAACAATGGGGCTTTGATCTTGGTTGGGGTCAAAAGGTACTACTGTCATATAAATACTCATATGTAGTCATATGACTACTGTCTTATAAATAATAATAATAGAAATAATCCAATGGCTGGAGGTTGAAGCTAGACAAATTCAGCCTGGAAATAAGGCATACATTTTCAACACTGAGTAATTAACCACTACAACAGTGTTCTTAGAGTCAGAGTGGACTGTCAAGCACCCAAAATTTTTTAATCAAAGCTGCATGATTTACTAACAGATCTGCTCTAGGCATTGTTTTGGGTAAATTCTATGGACAGTATTGTACAGTAGGTTATCAGACTAGATTATTACAGTGATCCCTTTTGGCCTTAGAATTTATGAACACACCCTTCAAAGATTACAATAAAACAACAAAAACAGTGAATTACTTTGGTCATGGTTTGCTGAGATGAATAATTCCATTGAATTCAAAGCATCTATTGACCTCAGGCAAGCAGGATTTGGCCCGCAGCAGGCTGGCCCTTTCCAAAACATTCTGAGCAATATAGACCTGTAGCACATTCCACAGTGAATTACTGCTTTAAAAATCCTGATTAAAGTTGAAATCAGGCAGTCCTTACTCAGGTAAAAGTCCCATTAAAGTCAGTGTGGCATTTGGTCGAGTAAGAAGGATTTAGCCCATTGTACTTGTAGACAGCTGTTCAGAATGTGTAGGTCTGGACAAGACGCTATTTGTAATTGTTTGCTTTCAAACGTAGCAGTGCATCTCTCTCTTTCTCAAACACACACACACTTTTATGTGAGTTCCTTTGTGGTGTTTTTCTAAAAACAGATTTGTGTGTCTAAAAACAGATTTTAATTAAACAACCTGCTGAAACGTGGCACCTTTTGGTTGTTGCAATTTGATGGAGAACAAAAACACAAAGAAACAACCAAGCCCAGCTCTGCTTATTGCAATGTTAGAAAATAAAGCACAGGAGGCAATGAAAAACGACCAGTCATTTCTTTTCTCCCAGCTGATACATATCTTATTTATTCTTCCTTGTAATGTGTGAATGCTGCGCCATGCCCTATTTTGTCTTCCACCTCAATTAAAATGTAAATTTCTGCAGCCCATCTCTAATTCCAGACTGCTCCAGGCAGGGGAATTTAAACTGCTTTTAATAAAACTAACTACAGATGCTGCAATAAGATTCCTTTCAGACAGTTTGAAATCTATATTTTTAATGGTATTCTATGTGTTAACGCTGTTCTCTTATTGCTATGAACTTTCCCATAAAAGCAGTATCTGAAGAACTATGCATTGTAGATAAGCACTGGAAGAATGCCATGTACACATCCACACACCACTCCTTCAACAATTACTCAAGGCAATTGCTCCTTTTTTATATGTATAAAAGCCATAATGAAATGAATACATTTTGGGTAATATGAAGTTCTCAAAGCATTTTCACAAGATAGGATCTACAACTAATGTTTATCAAACTAAGTTTTCAGTCAATAATTAACAACTCTGCATTGACAGGGAAATGGACTCACTAGCTCAATATCCAGAGGGGTAGCTGTGTGAGACTAATTCAGCAAAACAAACATGGAGTCCTGTAGCATTTTTAAAGACCATCAAATTTATTTATCGCATAAGCTTCCATGGGCACAATCCCACTTCATCGGATGCATGAAATGGATACTGTGGTAGTGTGTTAGGTGTATAGATACATAGAGGGAAGGGTGGATCACAAGATCAATTCCAACAATTTAGAAACAAGGCATACAATGAATGGGGAACTGAGTACATGGGTCCACTGGGCAAAACTACATTAAAGACCAGGAAGGCTATGGTAGCAACTCATTTACCATACAAACTAACATATAATAATAAGACAACTTAACTGCACAGTACTTTATATTTAAAAGTTCCGTATAACTCATGGTAGTTGTTGAGAGCATGGATCAACAATATGTGCAATCCACAGCAGGCCAGCACTTTGGAAAGAAATTATTTCATCCCCACAATCTCTGCACACCTAAATAATAAAAAGTTTAAATGATTTTTTTGTGATTCTTGATATACATCCTAAAATGTGAATGTCTCTCCTCTCACTTCCTTTTTTATTCCCTTTTTTAAAAACAGATTAGTTGTATAACACGCTGAGAGCTCACACCAGCTCTGACATAAATTCTGGTGCCCCTTTGGACTCCTTGAAGTGAACATTTGAGTGTCCAACACATTGCAACCATTCAGCATTGCCAGCCTTCCCCGCTGGCATAATTTATAGACAGTCTGTGAAACAATCATTACTTCTGAACACACTTCTACCTCTTCATATGTATATTTACTGTCAGCTTTCAATTCCTTTAAAATTTTGGATGCATTAGCTTGAGCAGCTCTCATACCACTGAATATGGACAGATCTGAGGGCCTGAGAAGTTTTTGGAAGATCTCTGTAGAGTAGAGCTCACCTTGTAGCATCAACAGATTTGGAAGTTTTAAGAAACGGGAATGGAAAATGACTGTGTTATAAGTATTATTTATTTATTTTTGTTTTGAGTTTGCAATCACCCACTGTTCTGACAACATATCAGCATGGAATAAACAAAATCAAACAAACAATTCTATAAGGTACTACACACCAGGGGCGTTGCTGGATAGCAAAAAGATCCAGGGCTGTAGCCCCCAGCCCACTCCCTGCTACCCCCCCCCCCCAGGCCACATCTCCAGACCCCACCCCCAGCTAGGCCCCACCCCCTGGCCAAGCCACTAGGCCCCTCCCCCAGTTCACAACCCCACACACACACACAGAGAAACAAACCCACACCCCATGCTCCTCTCCATGCTGGGTTACAATACAACTCCTTCGTACTCATCTGTATTAAGAACTAGAACAGAAGCAATCTTTCTTAAAAAGTCAGACCATGTCAGAAGGACACATAAAATGTGTCTCCCTGTCTGACAAGGCACAACATTCCCCATCCCCTCCAGGTTCCCGTGGCTGAATATCAGGAGCCAGGGAACTCAGCAAACGGGAGTGGGAAGGAGGGTGGTGGAGCAGGAGAGTGGGGAGAAGGGGAAGGGTGGCAGGGAGCAGTGCAGCTGGATGGTGGGCACTAGGAAAGGCAGCACAGTAGCTGCATTTTCCCATGCTCTGTTCCAGCCCTGGGCCACACGCCTGAGCATGCCGCAAGGCAGGAAATTGAAAAAGGCTCTGGCCAGGTCCCAGCTTTCAGGTGCACACAAACCAGGTGGAGGAAGTTGGGGAATTCACAAGGCAAGCAGGCAGACTTCCTGGGCTTCCAGTGTGGTGCCATGAGCGGTGTCACACCAAACTAGCAGACCCAGCCAGCCAGGCTGCCAGCCTGTGCCTCCCCTGCAAATAGCCAAAGAGAAGACAACAGAGTGAACTGAAGAAAAGGCAGAGAAGGCTGTTGCACTGTTCCCTACTCTCACCCCACAGCTCCTGCCAGGCTCCCAATCCCTTTCCTGGGGAGACAAAGCAGAAAGGACAACAGCCAAAACTGAGAAAGACCACTCTTATAGGAAAGGAAAGGCAGAGTCCAAACTAAAAATGCAGCATTATTGGGCTGACAGTAATGGGGACAGAACTGAGGGGACAGATCCTGCACCAGGGGCCAAAATCACCTTTTCCAGTACCTGTCAGAGAGAGGGCAACCCTAAATTGTCACATACTCACACCCTAGGATGGGCAGGGGGAACTCAAACATCAACTCCATTTCCTCCAGTCACCCTCCACCCCCTACTTAATTGCAAACAAACAAGAAAACCAAATTTCAAAGCACAGAATAAATTTTAGGTGCACAATATGGTGCTGGTCTGCAGATTTATCTTTATAAATAAGGCTAGCATTGGCACCCCCAGCTGGGGGATGATCCACTCATCCCCCAACTGACCTCACTGCATGAGGAGGAGGGGCGATGCCCCGCTGGATTGATGGACCCAGGCCCAGAGGGGGTCCCTGGCTGGATAGGAGGGGTAACCCCACCTCACACTTGCCACCTGGGCCAGGGGAAAGCACAGAAGGGCTGTGATCCCCAGCCCGCCCTGTCACATGTTGCATAGTGGGGTATAATCTGTATAACTTTGCTTTCTCTCCTGCCATGTAATTGTGTGGTGGTTTGATGAAAAACGTGCCATGCAAGCAAGGTTCCTTTCTGAATGCTCATAAACATGCTCTGCATTATTATGGTATCATGTTTCCTGCAGCATCACATGTATGTGTATACAGACCAATAGATCTGAAACATCCCAGGTATTTCATATGGCTCTGGATGGAGTCTCTCTCTCAGCATGAAAGCTGATGAGAATGGATACATGACAAAAGATAACGTAAATAAAGAGAATTCCAAAGGGGTAGCCCTGTTAGTCTATTGTAGAAAGACAACAGAGTCCTGTGGCACTTTTAAAGACTAACAGATTTATTTATCGCATGAGCTTTCGTGGGAGAAAATCCCACTTTCGTCTGATGAAGTGGGATTTTCTCCCACAAAAGCTCATGCGATAAATAAATCTGTTAGTCTTTAAAAGTGCCACAGGACTCTGTTGTAAATAAAGAGAATCACCTAACAACAAGGAGAAGGGAACAAAGAGAGAGTCACACCTGGAAAAAGGGAGGGGAGGGAAAGTTTGATAACAAGACACTTGGAAGTGTGAAAGAGCTTATTTCTGGGGCCTCTTATACCAGAGTTGGCTTTTGCTTAAGGTAATTGGTATGATGATCTGCAGTTGCAAAATGCTTACAGGGGCTAGTCTTTGCATTTAAAACTTTTACTTTAAGCCTGCTTAAATAACAAGCATTAGGCCACTGTGGCTTTTTCAACACAGGCCAAAATGGAAGCACATAAAATAACATGATTTCTAGCAGGTAAAAATAAGCTTCACTCATGATCTCCCAATAGAAATCTCAAATCTTAGGATTTTTTCCCCAGGCCCTGGCATTTGCTCCCCTACCAGCCTGGGAAGTGGGAGAGAGGGGACTCCATTTGAAACCCATCTCCCCTCAGACTTGGGGAGGGTGAAGATCCCTAAGAGGATCAAAGCTGAGGATGGGGGAGCTGTACTATGGCTTCAGGAAGGGGGGCAGCTGACGGAGGTTGGGGGACTGAACTGATCTCTGAATTAAAGGGGTTTGGTTTGGGACAGAACTGAGGGGATAGGGTTAATTAATGGGCAGGAGGTGAGGGGGGCAGAGGTGGGGGGACAGGTCCTGTACCAGGGGCCAAAATCACCTTCCAGTACCTGTGGGAGAGAGGGCAACCCTAAATTGTTACATACTCACACCCTGGGATGGGCAGGGGGGAACTCAAACACAAGAAAGTAGTTTAAAAACACAACTCCATTTCCTCCAGTCACCCTCCACTCCCTGCTTAATTAACAACAAACAAACAAGAAAACCACATTTCAAAGCACAGAATAAATTTTAGGCACATCATATGGTCTGAAGAAGTCATAAATAGGGTCATCATTGGCACTCCTGGCTGGGGGATGATCCCCAAGCCACCCACCCCTCAGCTGACCTCACTGTACAGTCTGGTGGTGACCAGTCCCCACCTGCCACCCTGGAGAAGGGGGGGGACAATCCCAAACCTACAATTTGCTGCTGCTCTGGCTGGTCACCAACCCATGGGGCAGGGGATGATCCCCAGCCTGCTCCCCAGACCCACTGGACTGACCTGGGGATTGATCCCCTGCTCCCAACACCACCATCTTCAGATTCCCCCTCCCCACACACACAGTACTTACTGGTATTGTGTAGAAGAAGCTGCTCCTAAATAAATCAGGGTGCAGAGGAGTCAGTTGCAGAGCTGCGTGGCTGAGCTGGTGCAGCAGGGGAGAGAGGATTTAAAGTTCCCTCTTCTCTCCCTGCTAGGTGCCTGAGCTACAGGCTGCAGCTAGCTAGTTCCCAGCTTAGCTCCGCCTCCCCTGCAAACAGGCTGTCTGCTCATGTGCCTGCTGGGGAAAATAGATCCGGGGCTCAGGCTAATCTACTCGGGGCCGAGGCCCTGTGAGCCCAACGGCAACGACGCCTCTGCTACACACAGTCATCTCCCAGTCCAAAAAAAAAGTTTTAGGTACCTATTGCCAAACTTTAGACATTGAAGATTAAATATTAAACTCAGTGCCCACGGTTTTAGATCCACGGATCTTTCAAACGGTTTCCTCCCAATTCATTAGTGAGTTCTGTAGGCCACAACATGAGTCAGTGGAAAAGATTGGACTAGAAGCCAGGAATTCTCCACTTCTACTGCCATGTTTAACCTAGACTAGGCCAAACAAAGCCCAATTATAAACCCCTGTATTTAGAGCAGAGATTGCAAACTCAAATCATTACGAGGGCCACATAACGGGTAGGATATTGGCCCGAGGGCTGCATCACTGAAACCATTCATACAACAATACAGAAGTATAGTCAACAATGAAAAAAATGAAGAGTAATATAACATAGCATGCTATTGAAAGTCAAGATGGCAGTATCATCAGAAAGAGAAAGACTAAGCTAATAAACACACTTAAAATTTTACATTACAAATTATAATTATTTTACAAATTCCAGGTGTTGTTGTGGGCCACAGGAAGTAACTCTGCAGGCCACATGCGGCTTGTGGGTCACGTATTTGAGACCCCTAATTTAGAGCATAATACATGATGGGCTCACTGGCTGTTATAAGTATAGCTACTTCAAAACATGCTGCACATAAGGAGGCAGAGGAAACGCTTGCTAATCTTTCAGCCAGGCACACCGCCACAACCAAAGTGGAGATATTGGTGCCGTTTGGAAATGCAGTGTACAAGCACAGGGTCTTTTGACTGCTTGTTAAAGGGAGAAAGAAACAAGTGGACTGGGCTCTTTTCAGAGTTTTCAGGGCTTACAAAGGACATGAAACTAAATAACTGAGAAAAGGAAGAAGAAAAGGAGTGAAGGACTAAGTATAGGTAGTGGGCACGTTCCCACCCCCACTGAGTTTGTCAATGACTTCAGTGTGAGGAAGACTGGGATCAAATTAATTAAAATGAAATGAAAAATGTGAAGCAGCAATTTAAGGAAAGAGACTAAGGTGATTAATAGGTGCAAGGAGGAGGAGGACCAATGCAACCATGTAGGTGGAAAGAATTGCCTGGGGAGCCCATCAACCCATCACTACTTCCTCTGATGTCCCACCACTAGAAAAGTGTCCTATTACTTCTATTTAAGTTGACAAGTTTGAAAATCATGGTTGGGTTTGTAATTTGCCACCTTTTAAAAAATCTGAATTGTGAAGCTTATGGATATTGATCCCTCTTCTTCGGTTGACAGAAAAAAGCATACCCACCCACCCACAGCGAAGCCAAAATGTGCATGTAATTTTATTAAATATTGAACATAAAATTCATTAAATGTTTCAGGAAAGAGAATTGTAATAAGCCAAAAGCAAGCACTTAGCTACCCCTAAATCCCACCTGTATACAAAAAGAGAAGATGAACAAGGCCCCCAATATGGCAACTGAAATTATACACAATGGTCCAGGGACACTTCTAAACAATGGCTGCGTCTACACTTGTAAATTAAGTAGACTTAAGCTTGCTTAAATCGACTTAATTTCCTCTGCGTCTACACTACATTTTCCTTAAGTTGACTTAAGCAAGCTGCTTAAGTCGACTTAATGCAAATGAAGTCAACTTTATTAAACCTACTTTTAATTCGACTTTAGGCTTAAGTCGGCTTCCTAAAGTCGACTTAAGCCAGTGTAGACCTGGAGTAGCCCTAAGTCGACTTAAAGTCGACTTACGGCTCTCCAGGACGCCCCCACTGCCCTCCCTGCTGGGAAGGGGGCACAAGGAGAGTCTGGCATGCCCCCCCAAAGGGCAGGGCAGAGCCCTGCCCACCCTGCCCCTATGCTCTGCCAGGGTCCCTTTCCCCCTTTGCCCCATTGTACACAGGTACAATGGGGCAAAGGCTGAGCCCCCGGCACTGGGCAAGGGGTGCCCCCCCAACACTGCAGACCTGCCCAAGGTCCCTCTAGCCCCTAGAAGTCGACCTAGGCATCCAGTGTTGACGCTGTAGGTCGACTTTGTAAGTTTCCCCCTAAGTTGACTTTAAATGTAAGTGTGGACATGCTAAGTCGACTTAAATTAACAAGTGTAGACATAGCCAATGAGACTAAAGTCTGTGGCAAGAACTTCACACAGCAACATTAATTTATCCAATCACCATAAACCAGCTTTCATTCTCACTCCGCCCCGCCCCCCCCCCCCCCCCCCCCCCCCCCCCCCCCCCCCTGGGGGGCAGAGTTGAAAATATATTAATTGAGATGAAGAAGTCTATACTATTTATAAGTTCCAGAGGGGTAACTGTGTTAGTCAACTCCTATATTAACAAAACAAATATGGCGACAGTGCCACATAGGACTCCTTATTTGTTATACAATTCACAGGGATTGCTGAAATGTTATCTCCAATGACACTGTAAGATCAAATACGAAAACATACAGCAGAGAAATGTGTTGGGAATATTTAATGACAGAAGAGGACTGATGATATGGAGTTCGAAACATAGAGGGACAGCTTTGCTTCTCTACAAATTGAACTGTACTTACTCAATTCCAAAATCCACAGCCCTAAAATGTTCATGATTAGTGCAACTTTTGTTAAGCACATAGACCCCATTTAATTAAGGCACTTCAGTGGGACAATGCTTAAGTGCCACTGAAGTCAAAGACAAGACTTAATTACATGCACAAGCTCCTTGCTGAAACAATGCCAGGCTTCTGTTATTAACAGTTTATTTAAAACCCCAATTCTACAGTCCATAGTCTCCCTATATTTGCAGCAAATCATCATGGGAAAACTGAAAAAGAATAAAGATAGAGATTTGTGAATCAACATTTTCAGTTACTCTTTTTTAAATTTATGCAGCAACACAGTGAGATGGGTATTTTTAATTTGTTTATTTATTTGGTTGGTTTTCTCCACTGAGCTCATCACTGTGGTGTCTGAGCAGCTCATAAACTTTAACGAATTAATCCTCATAACATCCCTGTGGAGACCGGAAAGTATTACTTGTCTCAATTTATAGGTGAAGAACTGAGATACAGAAACTAGATTCTCAGCTGGTGTAAAACCAACGTAGCTTTACTGTATTCAATCAAGAGGCACTGATTTTTAGCAGGTGAGAATCTGGCATACAGAAATTAATTCTCCTCCCAGAAATCTAGAGCCAAGCCACATAGAACTCCCAGTTTTCTGCCTTAACTGCAAGATTACCAGTTTTTTGAATATGCATATTCTTTTTCTCATCAGACACTTGTGGCAAAAGACCCATTTGTGCATTTTTTGTCAATATGGATCTTTTAAATCATTTTCATGGTATTTATTTTCATGCAAGCTGCTATAAATATCATACTGCTTGCTACTGTTGTCCTATCAGTAGCTTTTCCCTGAGCTAATGCCAAGAAAAAATGAAAACCAGACCAGTAGTGCCAGCAGCAGACTATGCTGCCAACTGGGAAACTTGATTTCTAGTGGGAATTCAGGCTTTGAAATGCCAACTCAGACAAAATGGAACTCATAATCAAGGTGAAGCTTCAACTCCCATCTCCAGGGATAAAGAGCATTTGTAGGTTTCCTGGCACCACTTCCCAACCAGCCTAAAAAGTATTGCTAGCAGCAATTTGGAAGGAAATGCTCATCTGCAGTTTCAGTCAAGGAAAATGTACATTAGGCATCACCAGCATTCTAAATGTATACACTAAGAGAGGAAATAAGACTAAAGCAATAAATAAATCAGATTCTTAATATATTGAACTAACTAGAACTACCTGTTCTGTCAAACTCAAATTGAAAGAGAATTTGTTAAGCATAGTTTTTCATTAAAACACTCAACAGTCAAATGGATCTTTTGAACACGGGCATCAAAAGTCCCAAGCATTTTATTTAAAAATTAGTTGTGGGTCTGGTATTAATAGATCCTTCTATTGTTGAATTTCTCTTGAGTTTTGTTCATTCCTCAAATCACAGTTTGATATTTTTAAAGAGACATGATGTGGTCTTGTCGGTAGCTTATCAGTTTTGAACTAGTCAAATCAGAGCTAAACAACTGCAAAATACAGAGCAATGAAGGAATGGATTGAGTTTATAGAGGCACTTAATTCAAACTTTTAAGTATTTTTTGTGTGTATGAATACACGCACATTTGTCACCTGCTATTTAGCAATAGAAAGAAATCTATACATTCTTACGTGACACCTCAGATTTTTATGAGAATTGTTCAAATTTAATTCAGGTTTATATATTATTATTTCAGCAAGTGAACATATATTTGGGGGAAAATTTGGCCATTGGTGAAATTTCAAAATCTGTATTTATTTAAACACAGACAAAAAACCCTCAAGTGCAAATAAATATCAAATATTTCATCTGTAAAAGCATTTTGTGGTTTCCAGCCCCCTTCGCCACCATACATACACTGTTGTTCTGAACCAATAAAAAGTTAAACCTTTTGTGAAAGTATAAAACCAACACATACTTTTACACCAGAGGTGAGGGCATTTCTCACAGGCCTACTTACTTTTCGAGAGCTCATCTTTGATCTATTTCAGTTTGATTGTGACATAGAAGACTTTGAACTTAAGTTTCTTCAAATTACTGATTTTCATTCCTAAAATTCAGTGATTTCTATTCCCAATCACTAGTTAGGTACTGGGGACCCAAAATCCATGTTCTATGGGCCTCAAACTGAGAGAAAATTGGATGAATATGACTTCTCAATATTAGTTCTATTCATGCTATACATAACTGACACTTTTGTAAAATTTATGAACCAAGACCACATTCTTAAAAATACTCAGCTACTGCAAAAAGATACCAGTGAGCATATTCCATGTTAACTATCAGGCTTGCCTCATAAATGACTCAAGTTCCCAATATACTTTCTGAAGAAAAATCTATTGCAGGTTTTTCCTCTATGCATCTTTCTGGAAACCTTTAAGCTTCTTTTAAAATGTTCTAATGTCACCAGGCCTACTGCATCTTTTTGATTGTAAACTCTTTGAGGCTCTTTGGGTCTTTTTGTTATGCATTTATAAACTAATTAACATAATGGGGCTCGGCCCATGACTGGAAAGTCAAGTGTTACTGTAATAAAAATATCATCTTCCCTTAAATCCCTATGATTTAATTAGTTAATTGAGATTATTAATAAAATTTGTGACTCCATGTAGTACATATATCATTATATTGTCTTCTGGCTCACTATATTCCTCATTAAGGAAAGTCACATCAAAGAAAATTGTGACCAAAGACTAAGTTCACAGGCTAGAGAACATTTTCTCATCCCAACTTCTTGTCACTATCTCTAGTTTAAAAAAAATAAAGTGTTGCATGGGTCTAGGGAAATAAGCTATGATGGGACAGTCAGGGAAACAACTTGTGATGGGAGAATCAGGAAATACTTTCTGTCAAGGGGAAAAGCAAACAGATCATGATACAACAATATTAGCTGGATGAATGGCATCTATTGTGACAACTTCCATCAAATAGATCTTTTCAGTTAAAAACACCTTGCCGTGGATCTGAAAAAGGGTAATTTTCCCTCCTCTGTGTGCTTTCAGTTAATTCTGCAAACAATTCTGCAAACAATGCAAGGTCAGTGGTCACTGTCAATCTCATTTAATTATTTACATGCTGTTGCTTTCCTAAAATGCTGAGATGAGGTGGCCTTTTGTAATTCAATCTTGAACTGCTCTGAGACATCTTCAGACAAGTAATATGTGGGACCCGATCTCTCCCTGAAGTGTGATTCAGAAATGTTTCTGCTCTGCCTTTCACAATCTAGTTTCTCTTTGTTATGGAATTCATGAAAGAATAAATCAGCTCCACTCAACAGAGCAGTCTCGATTAAATTAATCTGTGCAAGAGCTTAACCTTCTCAATGCAATAAGTTGTTGACTTCACCAGTTACATACTGGAGTCCCCAGACTTCACCAGTAATATACTGGTGCCTCTGTTTGGTATCCTTCTTCTTTTGACTTACTGAGAACAGTCTCATTTCAATAAAGTTTACCGACATCTTTCCATACAATGAGTTTTGCAAAATCTGAATCTGAAAAGGGAAAAGAAAGCTTCCTACTGAATGCCTTTGTTCACCTCTCTTATAGGTCATGCACAAGCATCATTTTCAAGAGATGCATGTTTTCCATAGCTTTTCATTGTGGCAACAGCCAGGTGACCATACAATTTTCATTTCAAAGCCATGGGAAATTTGCTGTACACAATGAGTTGTTCAGAAGAAGAGATCAATCAACACACATTCAGGTTTTGAGACACTTTATATCAAACATAAAACCACCTCAGGCAGCTTAATGATGTCATGTCTTTTTGGTTGTATCACTCTTCTACTTTTCCTTTATTCTCCCTCCTTCTTCACTCCATTTAGTGTTTTTATTTTTTTTTAAGAAATGTAGATCTGGAAGGGATCTCAAAAGGTTACTAGTCCACTTCCCTGCACTGACACAGGATAAAATGTAGCTAGACCACCCCAACAGATGTTTGTCTCACCTGTTCCTAAAAATTAACAATGAAAATGATTCCACTGTCTCCCAAAATAACATAGTCCAGTGCTTAATTATCTTTATAGATAGGAAAATCTTTCTAATATCAAACCTAAACCCTGTTTACTACAAAAATCAACCAATTATTTCTTGTTCTACCCTGAGAAGACAAAGAACAATTGATCACCTTCCTCTTTGTAACAACTTCTTACACATTGGAAGAGTTACATCTCCTCTCAACCTTTTCTTCTTGAGACAAAACCTGCCCAATTTGTCAACATTTCCTTATAGGTCATGTTTTCTACAGGGGTGTAGCTAGCCCATTTTCTCGCTGGGCTCCTGAGTCTGTACAGGGGGCCCGGCCGAGAGCAGCTTCCGATCACGTAACCCCTCCGTCACGCACTCCAGTTGCTAGGTAGCAATTGGAGCTGGAGTGCTAGCTCTGCTTATGACCGCAACTGCGGCAGCGAAGTTTGCACCATTGCAGGGCACGGCATTGGGCGGGCTCTTCTCCAAGTAGGTAAGCCCCATCCCATGCCCTCATTTTCTAAGCTTCTTATTTTTGTTGCTGTATTTTAGTCACTCTAATTTGCCCATATCTTTTTTTTTACATCTTGGTTCCCAAAACTAGGCATAATACTCCAGCTGAGGTCCAACCAACGAAGAGCAGAACTGAACAAACCACCTATTCTGTGTCTTAAATTCAACACACCTGTTAATACACCTTTGAATAATATTATCCTTTTTTTGCAACTGAAGCACATTATTGACTCATTCAATTTGTAATCCACTATGACCCCAAAGATTCTTTTCTGCAGTAGCACTAGTTATTCCCCATTTTATGCTTACACATTTGATTTTTCCTTCTTAATTATAGTAGTTTGTACTTATCTTATTGAATTTAATCTTGTTGATTTCAGACCAGATCTCCAATTTGTCAAGGTTATATTGAATTCTAATCCAATTTTTCAAAATGCTTGCAACCGCTCCTGCCTTGGGGTCATCTACATTTTTTTTTTAAAGTATACTCTCCACTCCATGTCATTAATGAACATACTGAATATTATCAGACTCAGGATAAATTCCTGCAGGACCCCAGTTACTAAGTCCTCTTTGCTTAACAGAAAACCAATGATAACTGCTCTACACCATCTCTGTACCACATCACTCTCAAAGGCAGCATTGGTTTTTATGTTCAGGCTAATATTTCTCCTTATGTTAGTAGGACAATGCAGATGTTAGTGTAGTTCATAAAGTATTTTCAATTATAGAAAAAAAATGTGAACATTTCCTCTACCTGCTATAATCTTTAAGGTGCTGATAAGGTTCATTTTAAAGGCAACTGGTGTTCTGCAAGGCCCTATAAGATTCTTTGGCTGTTTGGGAAAATGTTGTATAAAAAGGTAGTAGATATGAGATGAAATGAAGTAATTGCTGCTACTGTGATTTTTTTGATTTGACTATGGCTGGTCTTTGTTTAAGGCATGAAGTTTTGGGTATTATATTGTTTGTGTGTGCTTAAGCAATTACAGGGCTCCCAGAGTTTGTGTGTCTGTGCCTTTTTATCATTTTACAAAGCCAAATAAATAAAATGTGTTGCCCAATTACTAGGCCAGCTGAGGAAAATAAAATAATAATGTCAAGGCTATTTCCCCACTCTGGCACTTGGAGTGCAGAAGGTGGGGGCCCACAAAAGGCTTTAAAAACCACTGGTCCCAAAGTCTTGTCTTAAAATTCTCCAAGGCTACCAATTTCCTGGCCTTGGAGTGGTATCGCTGCCACCACCGAAATGCAAAAACTTCTTGAAAAGCCAGGAAGGCGCACTTAGGAATTCCTTCCTGCGAGGTACCCTTTATTCCTCCCTCAGCAGAACAATTGAACTCCAACTGTGATATCAGCTGAAAATTAAACTGATTTCTCTTTAGTAGCTGGCTGCACAGTCTGAGACACATGCACACACAACCTCTTGCCTTTTAGGACACAAAAACAGAGCTTATGTAAGAAGGATAAATGTTCTTTAATTTAAAGGACAGCTAAGAAACACAGAGTTGCTTCTTCGGGATTTAACTTGGATAGTTACAGGATGGGGAGGAGGACAGGGGGCGGAACATGTGCTCAGCACAGAGGAATACAAAAAAAAGAACCAAAACAAAGAAATAACCTGATCACATCTACTTAAACATTCCCTGTTCTACACACACATGGTCAGTTACAAAGTTGAGCCTTTCTTAGACACAGATGTCACTGGATTCTCCAGGCCTAGCCTCCTCCTAGTCCTTCCAGGAGCTCTGCTGCCACCAAACAGGAAAAAGGCAGGGTTGCTGCTCCAATTAAAAAAACCTGTACTTGGTTTCTATTGACTCTCCTGGGACTTCTCTAGGACTCACTGTCTACTTCATGCATCTGATAAAGTCGGTTGGAGCCCACGAAAGCTTATGCCCAAAGAAATGTGTTAGTCTTTAAGATGCCACAGGACTCTCATTGTTTTTACTGTCTATGGTATTAACTCTCTCCCTCCCCCACCAGGTTACTAGAAACAACATTTATATATTTTTTCATTACAACCGTATTATTTTCCAACTCTGTAATAAATAAACCAAATAATTTGGTATGACATTATAATTTAAGAATGATATTGCAAAAGGTTAATTTTCTTTCTGAAAGGATAAGGACTTGCTGATTAGTTTTATTTATTTATTTTTTTCTTTAACAGCCTGGAGCATCTGAACCATCTCAAAACAGAGCACTCAAAAATATTGGCATTTTCTGTATAAAATTTTGTTTCTGAAACTTCTGGTACCATATCTGGTTTCTAAAGATTTTCCTGAGCATTACCAATGAAGGATTATAAATTCTGCTCTCAGTTTTGTCAGAATAAATATTCCATCAATTTATTTCTAGTGTCATTCCAGATTTACTTTGGTGAAATTATGAGGAGAATTTGGTCCAAAGTATTCGAGTCTATTTGGGAATTAATTGAAAGAATTTTGTTGGTTTTATGTGTAGTAAACTCTAGGTAGAGTGTTCAGACTAGTGCAGGACAACTTAACAGGTTGTCCATAAAACATACAGGCATGTGTTCTGCTTAGAAATGAAAATGTTTCAAATAAAATGAGAACTGACTTGTGAAAATCCTTTTTGTTTCCTGAGGCACAAAAAAGATTTCAGTCAGTAGCAATGAAAAGCTGAGACTAAGAGTACAGAGCTATAAAGGCCTTCCATAATTCAATATGCCCCTAATTCAAATACCGTATCTCAGAGACTTATCTTTAAAATGTAAAAATATAAAGTATGATATGTCTAACCATTTGTGACTCCTTTATGAACCAAACTGTATATATAAGCATGATCATAAGCAAAGGGCCAAGAACAACCGGGTGGAAACTGCATGCCTCTTTTGCTGAGCTTGATAGAGTGTGGAGGATACAAACGTCAGCATGGTCTCCTCAAATCCTACTCCTCTTTCTCTAGTACAGAATTTCACAGGATCTGCCACAGACAAGGTTGCAGGATTGGCTCCTAGAAAAGGTGTGTCAATAGTCTCCATTCACATCTCTGTATGTTCCTGCCAAATTTCTCCATTTATTTAATTTCCAGGAGGCTTTAATCATTCCCCCTCCATATTCACTTTGCACAGTGGTGATAACAATATGGTAATGTATTAGGCTATTGAACACCTGGATGATTTTCCAATAGGATGGTCAGATGTCCCAATTTGATAGGGACGGTCCTGATAGTGAGAACCTTTTCATATATAGGCATCTATCACTCCCCAGCTCCTACCCTGACTTTTAACACGTGCTATCTGCTCACCCTATTTGCCTAGGATTATTCTACAGTCACATTCTGAGACAGTCAAAGCATTAAAGAAAAAACATTAGTCCAAGTGGAAGACAATCATACTGGGTAAAATTTTCAAAAGTGCATAAGTAATTTAAATGTTTAAATCCCATTGACTTTCAAGGCAACTGGTCTGTTAACCATCATTTATAACAATGACTTTAAAATTTTAGAAACAGGGACAATTTTGGCCTTACAAACATCTCAAGTTCAGCACTATATACAAATTAATTGTTAGATAATTTCCAGGTTAAAATCCCCCAATTCCTTCAGTGAATACAAAAGATCTCTTACAATGTATTTGCACAGGATAGGGACATAGGACTGGAAGGGACTTCTAGTGTCACAGAGGCCAATCCCATTAATGCAGCCACCCTTCTCAAATAATCCCTGGAAAATAATGATCTGGAAGAAAACAAAATCTTCACTTATAAATTTGCAGATCACAAAAATTGGGGATGGATAAATAACAGAGAGGACAGATCATTAATATACACCCATTTGGATCACTTGCAAAACTGGCTGCAATCAAACAATGTGTTTTTTAACACAACTACGAACAAAGAATGTAGGCTGCACTTATAGGATGGGGCGCTTTTTCCTGGCAAGTGCTGACATTGAAAACGCTAGAAGCGGGGGTGGGTGGAGGGCAAGAAAGTCGATGGAATCCTGTGATGCATGAACAAGGTGTTGGAGTATAGAGGTTATTTTACCTATGTATTCGGCACTAGTGCAACCACTGCTGAAAGAGTGTGTCCAGTTCTGGCTACACAATTCAAGGAAGATGTTGAAAAGTTGAACAGGCTTCAGGGAAGAGCCCATGAGAATGATGAAAGGTTAGAAAACATGCCTCAATGGTGATTGACTCAAATATCTCAGTCTATTTACCTTAGAAATTTAAGAGTAACTTGATTACAGTCTGTAAGTACCTACATAGGGAACAAATATTTTATAATGGGCTGTTCAATCTAGCAGAGAAAGGTATATAACATGAGCCGATGACTGGAAGCTGAGGCCTGACTAATTTAGATGGAAACAAAGCATATTTCTTTAAAAGAGAGGGTAATTAGTCAGTGGTATAAATTTTCCAGATTGGACATTCGCCTAAAAGAATTATTAGGAATTATTTCAGGGAAGTTCTATCACCTGTGTTATAAAAGAGGTCAGATTAGAATAGAGGATCACAATGATCCCTTCTTGCCTTGTCATTGATGAATCCCATTCATAAACTTTGCAAGCTCCATCATTAAACTCCATTGCTTACCCCCAGCACTCCTCTTGGACAACTGTTCCAGAACCTTACCCCTTTGATGGTTATCCGTTTGATTATCAACAGTTTGCATATTAAGCAATCAAGAATCATTTAATTCAATTTTATTTGTTGATGAACATTCAGAACATTATCCTTATGGTAATGACAGACATTGCCCAACCCACATGTACTTTCCTTACAGGTTCCTTCAGATTCAAATTTATAATAAACAAGAGGAGAAATGGCAGGTAACATTGAGGGTATAAGATGCCATTCAACTTTTATGAATATCACTATGATGTTCTGAGCACCCCAAAGGTATGCTAGGCTTCTATATACACAAAAACAAATTAACACTCTATCTCAGTGCAGCTTTCAGACAACCAGGGAACATAAACTGGTTTCTACCAAAACTATGTGGCACTGGAAATACTGTGTGTTTTTTTATGAAAAGCCATAAATCATCTTAGAACCAGTTTCGCTTTAAAGATACACCTGGAATAGTGAGACAAACATGTTCTGATATTTGGATGTGGACATAAATCTGAAACCAGGTGAATTTCATGGTGACACAGAAACAAATGAGGAACACTCTCATCATACAATTAAAGGCAGATGCCTCAACTTTATTTAAAGCTATTATTCAAATAAGGTTGCCACGCCAAATTAACTGGCAGGGTAAACTTCAATTAGAAATGGCCTGGCTACTACAGATTTCAGGATGATTGTGAAGGTCATGCCGGCTGCCCAAGGACACTGACTGGAAGTGAGGATTCCAATCTTCTTCCCTGACCAACGCTGTATGTTGGGGCTATAAGGGGAGTGGTGATTTGTAGAGACAAACTTTCTCATTATGTCTCCCTGTGCTCAGGACCAATGTTGAAGCAACCCATTGACTAATGTGGACTTCAGACACTTTTAAATCTACCAATAGCACAGGAACATGACAAAGCTGTGACGATTGTCATTGAAACTCCCATTTAAACTTCAGAATGCCAGATGGAAGGCTAAAACTTCTATGGCAGTTTCCCCCTTTTGCCATGTGGGAAAAATCCTTTCCAGACCCAAAGACTAGTGGTCTACCTAGCTTCTGCCAGCGAAATAGACCCAGCATAGTGGTTTAAGGATTCAAACAGAGAGCCCAAAATGACTATTAGCTTATGCAGTAACCTCCCCTGTCACTTCAGCTCCAGCTCTAAGGATGAGCCAATCATCCAGATGCATTGAGACTCCTACCACTCAGTGGCAGCAGTGGTGGGCAGGAGATGTTGATGCCTGAATGAAGCTCATACCCACAGTGAATGGTTGGCAGGGAGGGGAGGGGACTCAGTGGAAGAAGTAGTCTGTCAAACAGCCCACTCTGCTGAAGGCAAGTGGGAAGAGAAGGGGAAAACAGATGGAGCACATAGATCACTTTACTAGCTGCTCCTGGAGATAAACTCATCTCCCCCCACACCTTTAGGATGTCTCCACTGATCCAAGTCCCAAAGCAGTTAGCAAGGTGAAGATTTATGTTGCTTTTGGTTTCATGAACAGCCTCCCACGAGTGAGAGAGCACTAGCCAAGTACATTACCTAGCCCAACATTTTAAATCATGTACCCACAGGGCAAGTTGATTAATACGGATGAACCCCGCCCCTCAAAAAAAAATTACTACAAATGGTGGGATCAGTGGGCATACATAGGAAAGGTGAACAGCAGTTTACCCAAGTGGACAAGTATGCTTCAGTGCAGTTATCATTTTCCTGCTTGCATACTCTTCTATTCCCACTGGTTGAACTATTCTT
This sequence comes from Pelusios castaneus, assembly GCA_007922175.1. Classification (NCBI taxonomy): domain Eukaryota; kingdom Metazoa; phylum Chordata; order Testudines; family Pelomedusidae; genus Pelusios; species Pelusios castaneus. The sequence goes on from ML685782.1 coordinate 3,002,394, forward strand.
TCTTTCCTTATTTATTTTGTTTTGAATGCAGATGCAGCAAACTCAACAGTCTGCTGCCCCACATAATAGGAGAGAGAGAGAGAGAGAGAGCCCAAGAGACATTCAAAATTGTATTCAATGATGTATATGAAGATAATGTGGCGCAACAAAGATACAGAGCAGACATAACTACAAACCCTGCATAAATATAGTTTCTGCTCTTAAACAGCCTCCTCAGCAGTAGTGACAGATATAACACTATGTATGCCTTGGAAAGAAGGAGAAAGAAAACAGTGATTTAGGAAAAAGGGAGAAAAGGCAGCTTACTGCAAAATTTTGGTCTCCACTGAATGAGAACTTTATTCTTTTAAACATAATAGCCCTTCCGCAAATTTTATACTACAGTATGCATTTATATGTACTAAGAATTTTATAAGAGATCTCTTGAAAATAAAGATTCAAACTTTGCTGTCCTGACTCAAGCAAAATGTCCACTGATTTTAATGGAAGACCTGATTGTGTATAGCCAGCAGGCCTGACGATGTTCTCCTTGGAATACTCTCTTTTCCACAATCACAGAAGTCGGTCAAACCTTCATTCTATAGCCATTCTATTCACAGGAAATTAGACATCTTAATAGGTCACAATTCAAACTGTTCTGAGCCAGCTAAATTCCTAAGTCCAGTTAATAATTCTCAGTCGGTAGCTTGGGAGACACAAAACAGTAAGATTTGATAAGATGACTAATCAATCAGAATATGAAATGTCTTAAATGAAGAAGTCTGGGTAAATTAAACAGGGCTTATGAAAATAAAAGGAAAAGTATCTTTGGAGTAAACTTAGTGACTTGTCTCTGACTAAATACATATTAGAGTTCAAACTGAGGTATTTTGCATACAGATGCTCAAGTCAAGATTTTTTTTAACCAAATGTGAATTTAGTTTTTTCTAAAAGATGCCAGATGAAGCCTTCCGTACACAGTACACACCATTGAAGTGACTTCCTCATTGTGTGCCACAAACCATAATTTAAATAAAAAACAACAAAAGTCTATAGCATCCTAAAGACTAACAAGTTTCTTTGGCATAAGCTTTCGTGGACTGCAACCCACTTTGTCAGGTGCTATATACTGACTAACAGAGCTACCCCACTGGAACTTAAATTAAAGTGACAATCTGAAAGGGTGGTTCAGTCTCCATCTGCTTTCAGTTCTTGGCCTAACTACTTACATTACTGAAAGAGAAGACTATTAATGCCAAGTGTGATCATGGACTTTTTGTGATGCCAACTTCGGTCCACTGCAAACCCACCAAAATCATTTAACATATGGGCATCTGATGCCATAGACAGCAATAATGGTCATTATCAACTAACTAGCCTACATTTTTAACTAAGAGACATCACAGCTAAAGATGAAAGCTAAACATGAATGGTTCAATTTCTCATTCTATGAGCCATTCACCTCCTTGTATTGATGGTGGTTAAAGACACTTTATTGTTTTAAGAAGACATCTCATGTATTATATAGTCTAAAAAAAAAATTCCATCTCTCATGAGGATGCTACATCTCATCACATTTACCAGCTGACATCTAAATTTCTTAATATAGTTGATACTAGAGCTGGTCAAAAAACCTGCATTTATGTGAAAAATTTCTTAATTATGTTGTTCAATTTTTTTGCAGGAAATTTTGATTTTTTTGAGGAAAATATTTGAAATGAAATAAGCATTATGTATTTAATTTCCTATTGGTATGTTTTCATCTCTTTGAATTTAAATGCAACTTTCATGTTGTTTTTGGAAATCCAAAACAAATGTGTCATTTTGAAACCAAAAAGCTCATTTTGTGTCATTTTGAATGTTCTCTGATTTAAAAAAAAAATGCCTAAATCAAACGGTTTCTGTGAAACATTTTAATTGTGATTAAACTATAATTTTCATTGAAAAAATTAAGGTAAAGTTAGGTTAAATAGCTGTAACTAGTGCTTTTTTTTGTAAATAAAAAGATCCCAGTACTCGGCCAGGGACCTGGGGCCACCAGCAGTGTGGGCAAGAGGCGAGGCTGCATCACTGTGGAAAAAAAGGTCCCAGTACTCTGTACCCCTGAGTACCATCACAAAAAAAGCCCTAGCTGTAACTGATACCAAGTAATAAGTTAAAGACACAGAGAACAGCAGGCTTTTTTCTATCATAGTATTGCTGCTTTAAAGTATGCCATGAGGAATTTACACATTAATAAGAGATGAGAATTTCTCCATTCTGATTCCATCTGCTAAATCCATTCATAAATAAGGATTGGAAGACCACGCAAGAATTTGCTATATTAATTCAGAGGTCAGGACAACTTTTCATGGTCTTAGTAATTTATTTTCTAAATAGAACAAAAATAATTTGCCATAATAAATATGAAAATCTTGTGTACACTGTGTTGTGTTTAGTATATTTTGTGCAGACTACAGAAAACTTAAAAGAAGATTTATATCCTAACCTTTCTTTTCCTCCCCCACAAGTACTGTGTTTATGAAACATAATATTGAGTTAGATTTTCCACCTTCATAGAGAAAAAAGTGTCCTTCTAAATATGGGCCCTTTTAACCAGAATGACAGAGCCAGGCTTTAGGGGGAGGGAAGATTCTGTGTGTGAAATTACTGTACCTTCCGTTTACATTTTAAAACATTCACTTTTGTCCTCAGAGACATAAGGAGAGGAACATGAGCAAGGACACATTCCCTTTGCTAAACACTTACTAATGAGTTTCTTGTCAGAGACTATTTAAGGTGTGAATTATCAGGAATGTGCTCTTCATTTTAAGAGAAGTTGTATAAAACCTTGCTGCACTGTACTAAAGAATTTTTAACACTCTTACACAGGAAATAGCTGCACTGAAGAATAGTACACATTTGTATGGAACTTTTTATATTTCCTCCTGAATCTAAAGCGGTCATTTTTCTTTTCTGTCTCTTTCTACAGACAATATTTATGGGAAATTAGAAAATGACAGAGAGAGATGGTTTGTGATAAACTTTTTTTTTTTTTTTTTTTGTTGGTGAAGGGAATAAAAACCAAAAATTTTTAACTCTGCAGTTGTTGCTACCATACTGATTTCAAGAGTAATGTTTGGCCTCCACATGTGGATAAACTACCATGTGGATAAACTACCTGCAATGCAATTTTGTATTGGGAAGGAATATGGGAAAGGAGATAGATTAAAAAAGCAACCTTTCTTCACATGTGGTACTTAGAAATTCCTGCCACTGAAAAATAGATTTCAATAGATATTATTAAAGTCTACCAAAAATCTGTTAATTCTGCAACATTTCTGGCACCAATTTGACAAATGTTTAATTACAAGCTTCTATTACACAACCAGAGAGGAATTTCAGTCAGCATATTACAAGAATCTAATATCAGTTCCTCATAGATGTCACTAAAATCCCGACAGACAGGATTCCTACCTTCAGAAAATATAGCTCAGTGGTTACGGTGCTACTGGCCAAAGTGTTGTGATGATAAATACCTTAAAGACTGGGGGAACAATGAGAGTCACAAACTGTAAAACCTCAAATTTACAAATATGGATCTTATGTGTGACTGGTTTTATGAAATTTTTCTGTCACAAATGTGAATTTGATCCTTCAGTCAATGTTGAAGAAGCAGCTGTACAGATTTGAAAAGACAGAGATTTGGCAGTAATGAAGAAATGAAGTTCTCCCTTAAAAAAAAAAAAGGCACACTGTGTACATTTGTTAATGTTCTTTATGTACAAATCAATGAATTATTAACGTATGTACCATACTTACTGTAATTTTAATAACTGATTATATCAACACCTCAATCATATATATATATATATAACACACATATATATAAACTAATAGAGGTGCTGAGAATAGAATAGAATAATTCTCCAATTAGTTGTTAAAATATTGGTTCTACTGGAAGTACTTTAGATAGACAATATGTATCTAGCCACCTCATTTCCTTCTCTACATCCTGAAACTCAGTCATTCAAACTACTATTTGCTTAAGAAACTGCTCACAATCCACTGACATCATTAGAAAACTGGAAAAATGGTGATGATAGTATACCAGTGACTTCAAATCCTATAAAGGTCCTAAAGCTCTGTTGATCTATAGCAACTGAAGAGCCCTACCTACTCTACAACCCTACATACTCTATCTAAATCCTCAAATTTTTGAGAAAACATAAAATAAATTTAAAAAGCAGGAACAAAATAGGTAGGGCTGAAAGATCAAAGCTTTTTTAAAAAGCATATTAACCAAAAAAACCCTAATGAAGAGGTGAGACCCCTAATAATCTCCTAATTACAAGCAGTAATAACAGCCCATAGCTCTCCTAGAGCAATCTCCAGCCATACGTGTCAAAGAACTTCACAAAGGAGGCCAATATCATTTTCCCATTTTACAGAGAACTGAACTACAGTGAGGTAAAGTGACCTTCCTAAAATTGCTGGGAAAACCAGAACACAGCTGGTTATTGAACCAAAGTCTCCTGACTCTTACTCTGGTGCTTTATCCAACTGTGTAGCCCTATGCCTAGACCAACTTGTTTGGTCATCCATCAGGTATTGGGTGCCTTGGACTCAGCTCGCTATGTACATGTATCTTACGTTCAGACACTATACACCATACATTCACAAAACGTAAGAATATCCAACCATATTCTGAAAGGGGTTTTGCCCCTCGGTCAGTCCTTGGGGTTCAGAAAGTGCTTTCAGTTCATATTTCAATGTGTGAGAGCAGGACCCAATCAAGCTGGCAGTAAGCTCTAAACACTTTTCAGTCATCCTGTAGGACTATCTTTTTCTTTAATAAGCAGATCTGCAAGAAAAATGCAAGCTTCCCTCTTAGAAAGGCAGTACTTGTTATATCATATTCAGTATTAATTACTATTATATATTTTACGCAGAAGGAGCAAAATAATGCCATACAAGTCAATGGGATTTTTCCCCAATGACTGAAATTAAATACACACTGTGAAGAGTTTGAAAATGATTAGCTACCCATTCATTTTCAAGTAAAAACGTATCAGTTGCTTGTGTGCTGGCACAAACAGTTGATGAGAAAAGCTGCCATGTTGCAAATTATTGTGAATTAAAGACCGTGGCAGTGAGACAAATAATAGATGTGTAGGAGCATTAAAAATTAAAATGGAGTGAACAAAGAGGAATTCCAGCCCCGTGAACTAAAATCCAAAAGCCATTTGAAAAATAATTGAAATTCTAATTCTAAAGGTATTCAGTTCAACAGCATTTCATAATGTAGGCCATGCCTATGCTGAAAAGTCTGAGTTGATTCCCACTGATTGATGCAGCAGGATCGGTTGAGTGGCCAGTATAAATGTACTCAATCGATCTCAGAAGTGCTCTCTTGTCAATGCAATAATTCCACTCCCCAAGTGTTCTCCAAGGGAGAACATTTCCAGTTGACACAGCGAAGTAAACAGAGTGCAGGAACTGAGAGAAACTAGGTTGATGGGAGATACACATTCTGCAGCTTGCAGACTGTATATCTCCCATTGACTTAACGCCATCGTGTAGACCCAGGCCTAGTTTAATTACATATAAGACATTGGTTTGTAAATATCAAACACTTAGTCACTATGAATATACATACTTGTAAATGATGGCCAAAACTGACACAGTGCTCAGTTAATTCCAGTAAGTCACTCAAAGAGCAGTCTCAGAGACTGACACTTTTTGAAGTGAAAATGTATGAAAAAATATATGAAAACAATTAATAAAACATTGCCCCATAACAACTAAGGAACTATATATTTGTAGACTTCAGTTTGACCACGTTCAGGAAACACTCACCAAAACAGAACCTGCATGCAGCAAAAATAATCAGGGAACTGACTACTGAATTTATTAAAAAGCCCAAAGTGATTTTCAGAAAAATAAACTTTTTGCTATTTGACTAACTTTTATAGATTTGTGAAACTCATAAGACAACCCCAAATCACACAAGTTTGTTTACAAATTTCATTCTCAGCCCACTGTTATCACAACTTTTGCAAACAAATGCTAGTTTAGTTTCGCAACAAACCAGTCACCAGTGAAACTAGCAAATTTTAACAATTTTGCTTTGAGTCCACTTGAATTCAAAGTTTAAAGTAAGCATATCTACAAAAACTGTGAGGATTTTTTTTTCATTGCTTTGCTGTGTTTAATCTCTTAAATTGTAAACATGAGAAGATCTCTAACTTGACTGATTCCAAAACACAATAATAAATATATAGGAAGAAACAACGGAAAATAAAGGTTGGCTCTGAAATTGTTATGGCAGTGACATTAGGGTCTTCTGGGTTTGGGGGAGGTTGTTTTTGTTTTCATTATATCCATGCACAAGTCTATCAAACTTCCTTGTCAAGTTTGGCTAATAGGGAACTAACTATAGGACATGAAAAACATGACCTTACTAAATTCATGAGCTCAACATTGCATTCTTTAGAGATCAAAGTATGCCGTACATATTTAGGTTGGGTCCCACAGATCACAGAACTTTGAAGCGAACATTAATCTTGGAGCAGCCAGAGAGATTGTTACACACTGCACCCCCCCATGAACACCCTTATAGTGTACTTGTGTATTGTATAATGGAAAGTCTGCCTTGTCAAATGTTTCTGGAATGCTCATGATATACTGAACATTGTTGTTACAGTCATATGTTAGTTGCAATGTCATGTGTATGGTTATGAGGCTTCATCACGTGATATGCCCAAAAGTGTAGGTCATCGTTTCAGCTAGATCCAGGCAAAGCTCTTCAACAGCAGAGGAGCAATTCAGACCTCAGTAAGGCATTCATAAAGCAAATCCAGCACCACAGTATTCCAGGAACAAAGGACAGGCTTAGCAATCAACAAAGGATCAAAGGATTCTCAAGTGAACACCCACCCACTCCTTTCCCTCAGCCAGCCTGCAGTCAAGATAAGGCAATGGTCACTAAGTCAGGACCTGGATGAACCCATACATGTGACCCTGAATAGGGGTGGAGGGGAGGGCAAAGTCCCAGAGGGGAGAATAATGTTATTTTTTACAAAATCCTTAAAATGTCCCATTCCGGAAAATTGAAATTACTTTTCAATTTACGTCGCTGTTGGATGTGGATGTGGGATGGGTGTGTTTGTAATTTTGGGGGTTTGTTGGTTTTTATAAGCCATATTGGCATCAACTGCTATGAAACTCTTATTGAATAACAAAACAAAACAACAATCTTGAAATAAAACATCTTTTATCTATGTATAGTGAATTACACAACCCCAATCCAACATGGCCTGCACAGGTGATTATGGGATCAGATTTTCAAAAGAGTTTAGGGGCATATATTCTAGTGTTCACACTGAGGCCAATTTTTTAAAGAGCTCTTTCCCACCAAGGCAAATGAGTGAGGGCTAGCGTTTTGAACAGCCTCAGACACTGAGCTTTCTTGTAATCTGGCCCTGATTGTGGATACTGAGCCTTCCTGAGAGTTCTAGTCTTAAGGGTAATTTCAAAAATATAGTACGGAAGACTCTTAAATATTGCATTGCATGTTCTATGCTAGTATCAGCCAGCATCTTCTCCTATGAATGTCAGATGATAAAGCTAGAAACCTTCATTGCAGAGTAACGTCTCGTAATTAATATATGATGAACGTTAGCATATTTATTTATTTATTTGCAGTAGCATTGGCGCATTCCAAAGTTAGTAGACAAGAAACCAGGAAAATGAAAGAGGCCTTTCCCTATAGTGCTGGTTGGTTTTGAGGAGTAAAAGTGACAGATTGCCTTATTACACCCCCCCCCACACACACACACACATACCCCAAAATGCTTGCAAAAGGGGGGGAGGGGGACCAAAGAAAACTGGATGTGATTTTAATCTTGAAGTCCTAAGAGAACTAGGCCTCTTTTAATAAAAAAAGCTTTCCTATGGAATAGCAATGTCATTTTACTGGTAGGAGTATTTTTCCTGATTCATATCGTGACCTCAATATGTCCAAATTTCCTGTTGCATTTTCACTATAAGGTTTTGTTACTTAGCAAAATGGAAAAAAAGTGCTTATAGCTGAGTGCTTCTGAGCATGATCTTTTAACTTTTAAGCTATAAGTTCAAGATTGCATAAATATAGACCATAATGGGATAAGTGGTTTTTGGTTCTTTTAAAGTTGTTTGCACTACAGTTCTGGGTGCTCATTTATTGAAGCACTCAGGAGCACTTTCTGCAGCAAAGAGTTTGATGGGAGTAGGTTAGGCTGGTACATTTATAAACATTGTCTAGTTTCATTATTATTTTTTTTTAAAAAATGCATTGATAATATTTTCTGTTTGATTATGTTTTATTGGACAAGGAAAATTCTAGGAAGACAATTCTGTCCCTGGGAAATCTTAAGCATTACCTGTGGGGTCTACAGTTTCATAGACTATAGGCTAACTAGACACATGGCACTTAAAAGATCTGTGTAGAGCCTGAATGTTCCATTATTATAAGAGGAAATTAATGACTGTGTTCATTGGATCAGCCTTTTCCCTTAGTCAACTTAGCTTGTTAATGCAAGTTAACTTATGCTTGTCTATGCTTGTTAATGTTGTCAACTTAGTACTACTTATGGTACTGTTATTTATTACACGGACAAAATCTCTCTCCTTTTAAAAATATCAAAAAATAAGAAATATCTATTTCAGGCACTAATAGGGAATAGCAGCGTAGATGTGGGGTGTAAAAAGAGGCATATATAAAGGACATATACTCTACGATTCTGGTGTGTTATTATTCCACGCACCTAAGTAGTGCTTCACCATCTACACTGCTATATATACACACCTGTGCTAGGGATGCATGAAGTATATATATAGTTCACACATTACTATAAGGTTAGACATAGCCTAATTTCTTATAAATGATACTCCTTTTCTACAGGTCAGGAGAAAATTTCAATGGATAGATGTTTTCTAAAATACCTATAGTAATTAAGCTTCAAAATATTCCTGTGATAGCTAGCTAGGTATATTATTTTTATTCCCATTTTACAGCTGGAAAAAGTTGGGCACTTAAGGCCGGAATGGTCTTGATTTGCAACTGCTGGAGATCTGATACAGTATTGTTCAGGGACTGATATATCTTCTCCTGCAGAATGTAAAACAGAGCTGGAAATGCCAAGAAGGCATAGCATCAGCATGCATAACACAGGGAGTAAAATTAGCTCTCAATTTAATAAGTAGTTTGCGAACACCTAAATATATTGTGTTCTTTTAGAATGTATTACGTTATTCTTTTTCACCACAGATGTCAACACAGGTTTTATATACTCATAACTATTCTGAGTCTGTGCTATCTCCAGTAAAACTTAGTAAACTTTGTCATACAGCCACAACTCTAAAATGTAGCAATGTAGATGATCTTTGAGGTTAATGACTTTACATTTGGGCTTGATTTTCAAAAATGTATGTTCAAGTACGAGCCCTGTATGTGAGAGCCGACAACCATTTCCATGGGCAAATTAGCTATGAAACAGCACACTGAAAATTGATCCGAGTCAAAATGGTGTAGTTGCTAAGCAACAGCATTAAGAAAATGCTTGATTTTTTGTTTGTTTGTTTGTAAATTTCTCTCTCCTGTTGTTTATTTCTCAGGAGGGTGGAGAAGATGACAAATATTTAAATTGAAATATAACAACTGTTTTCACTCTTTAATTATACTATACTGAGAAATTAATGGTTAATGTTTGTGCTCCTGAAGAATGAGAGAAATATTCATCTGTGTATGCATGTATGTGAGGTTGTCTAAATGTCCCAGTTTTATAGGCGCAGTCCCAATATTCAGACCTTTCTCTTATACAGCTACCTAATACATTCCCTCTCCTGTCCTGATTTTGCACAATTGCTATCTGGTCATTCTAAAACTGAGAGTCAAGACATATAACATATTCTGTATGACACAAAGTCTACAGTTTCAGTTTCTTTAGAAAAATGGAAGAAGAGACTTCACAATATCTTCAGATAGCTACTAGATATATCCCCAGGTGCATCGCTTTTCAGAACATTTTAGTACATGCATCTGAATCATCATCATCATAATCCTTAAATTTTCTCCATAAGCATGATGCAACAGCGGGTGGAGTGATTCCCAAGGAAATATTAGCGCCTCTCAATCAATTGCATAAAACACATTCTAAACATTGTCCAAATGGGTGTTTAGTGGATCGAAAACAACTGCTCCTGTGGTGCCCTTAAAGTCTATTGATTAAATAATATATCTTTTAAAAATTGTCTAAATAAGAGAAAACAAAGATGAAAAGACCTATTGATCCATCCAGTTCAGCTCCTCTCTTTTGGGAGGACTAGCTGCATTTTATCAGGTGTACCCTTGATGTGCCGCCAATCCTCAGGTATTCATTCATTGTTTTTGGTATTTGCAGCTCTTGGTACTTCACTAAGCATGGCCAGCCCATACCATTTCCCTGCAACACAGTGCAAAATCTCTTCCCAATACACAAGCTAAATACATTACTTTTATATCATTCATGTCAAATCTCAAACATATTTTGATAGTTAATATCACTGTGAAAATACCTGGAAACAAAAGGTCTTAATGTAAAACATGTACCTACAGATTCAAAGGTCCAAGGAATTTAACCTCACAACTCCCACTAATGCTAGCAGGAGATATCCTAAAATGAATTAAAAAGAAAAAAGACATTTCAGAATGATCAAAATGACAAGGCATTCAGCAGTACACTGCACATCTTTCAATCTGAAGAGCTGGGGCTCTTCAAAGAAGAGGGACTGTAATAACAACAGTAAGAAGAGATGACAGAGTGGATGAGTTACGCTCGGGTGTGCTTAGTTTAATTCTGCATTTACTTCTGAGTTTATATCTGTATCTATCTATCTATCGATGGAAGAAGTGAAGAATAAAACAAAAAACCCTGATATTCTATATTTTACTTTTGGATCTTAACCTTACAGTGATGGTAAAAATGACCCGAAGGGAGTTTTTACAACCTTTTCATGACTTGCGGCATTAAAAATACAAAACAAAACAACAACAAAAAACTGCTTGGGATAATCCATCATGGAACAATCTTTTGGATTATTTGTTTCCACTCTAGACTTCCATTACATACATAGTTCCAATTAGAGTGGCAGATTCAAGTTAGAGAATATCTAAAGACCTTGAACTGTATTTGGCATTCAGAACAAAGCACTTCACTGAACTATCTATTTTAGATAGCTGCTGTGGAGTTAGCTATTGGCTAGCCAAAAAACATATACAAGTATTACCAGACTAGATGGCTGTGGTATCCTTAACTCATGCTACCATTCATTGGTATACCATACATTGGTTATCACTCTAGTGATTTCAATGAAATTATTATAAGTTATAACCATTGAGATTCTACCCCAGATTGTTTCTTCATCAGCAATTTAAGAACAGTGATGGAACTATTTTACCATTGATGTTTACTAAAAAGGTATATCCTTGGACATATTTTTCACGTCCATAGTAGGCTGAATCCTTTTTGTATAAATGGTTCAAGACTTGTGCCCAGGGCCAGATTTCCAATTAGGTACTGTAAGCACATGTATAGAGGTGCCTAAACAGTGGCAGCTTACTACACAGTCTAACAGGGCCCATGCCCAGGGGTCCCGACCAATTTGGGGTTCTATAGTAGGGTTCTTTCCCCACTCTGGCCCATAAGGAGTTAACTGGGCCTGAACGTATAGGACCCAATCAGGTGGGAGGGCTGCCAGGCCAACCAGGGACCTGTACATAAGGGGAACTGCAGTTGGCCTGGGCAGCCCAGGATATGCTTTTTCAACACAGAGTTTTTCTCCTAGCACTTACACTGTTCCTAAATGATTCATTCACAGGAATGTACTTTAGGTCTCCCTTAATCAGTATTTTCTATCCATTTGACCTATTCACATAGGCTATGTCTACACCTGTTAATTTAAGTCAACTTAGCATGTCCACATTCAAAAATTAAGTCGACTTAGAGGGTACCCTGCCAAATTGACCTACCGTGTCCACACTGGACCCCTAGGTCGACTTGTAGGGACTAGGTGGACCTGGGATAGGTCCACGGTGGCAGCAGGGGGCACCCCTTGCCAAGTGCCAGGGGGCTCAGCCTTTGCCCCCTTGTACCTTGGTACAATAAGGCAAAGGGGGACAGGGACCCTGGCAGGGCATAGGAGCAGGGCTCTGCCCTGCCCTGTGGGGGGGCATGCCAAGCTGTGGCTGTGCCAGCCACCCTGGCAGGGAGGGCAGTGGGGAAGCCCTAAAGCCCCCTAAGTCGACTTAAAGTCGACTTAGGGCCACTCTACGTCCACACAGGCTAAGTCAACTTTCTAAAGTCGACTTAGCCATCAAAGTCGACTTAAAAGGAGGTTTAGTAAAGTCAACTTTAATTTTCCTTAAGTCGACTTAAGCAGCTGCTTAAGTCAACTTAAGGAAAATGTAGTGTGGACGCAGATTAAATTAAGTCAATTTAAGCAAGCTTAAATTGACTTAATTTCTAAGTGTAGACACACCCATATATTCTGGGGCTGAAAGTTGTGGAGTGGAAATAAAACCAAAAAGCAAACTTTGGCTTGACCATCCTTTGCAATACTGACTACCTCTTGGCCTTGGCAAACTAAGGTAGTATTGTTGGAAATGTAGCTCAGAACACTGGAGACTCATCTTTCTTGGTGGAAAACAAAACTGATGCAAAAATCAGTTGATTCTAAAACTCAGCAGTAAAATGTGCTTGTTTACATGGCTGCAGTTTGGATGGATTTTCTAAATTGTCTCTTTATAGATTACGTATAGATTACTTCGTAAAAGCTAGGAACAGTGTTTTTTTCTGCCAACATCATCTTTTGGACCCAGTCTTCTGCTTTTGCTGGCTCTCTCTCTAATCAGTGACTTGGAACTATTTAAACTTGTGGTCCTGACCATGCACTGCTGTGAAACTGTTTGATTCTTTATAGCTCCTTAGGGGATATTTCAGGATCTTTAAATCACAGAAAGAGAGAGCCCCATTTATGTTATGCACGATAATCTCAAACCAATTAAAATCAGCTTTGAAATCCAAGTGCAATTTTTCTATGAACTTGAAAATATGTCACATTAATATGCAATTGTTTATTTGGTTAAAAAAAATCTTCTAAATCCTCAAAAGACCATGTACATCTTCCTATATTTTGCAAGCACAATGAAAATCCTATGTTATTTGGAATCTGACAGTCACATTATGTTTGTCTTTGGAATGTATAGAATTTAGAGACTGTCAGGAATATGCATTCATGACAAGAAATGCTTTCAAAACTCAGTTTTGCAAAATTAGGCCCTCCCTAATCTGGCACCTTGAATTGGAAACCCAGACTCTTACTCCAGCACAATAATGTGCTGAAATCAATGAGATTCCATGCAGGAGCAAATATCTGCACTGTGGAAAATCTTTGCTTGATCAGAGCTATATATTCAATGCATCTCAGGGCTCATCATCCATACAAAAATGTCTAAAGGGATTTTGTTCAAGCTTTAACATCATCTCCCAAAGACCAAATAGGAAAATTTAATGAGAACATAAGAATGACCATACTGCATCAGACCAATGGTTCGTCGCTCAACATCTTGTCTTCCCACAGTGGCCAATACCAATGCTTTCCAACCTCTAGAAATAAATGCTTCTGAAAGCCTGAGAAAATCTAGAAAGGAGGCATTATCATGGACCCCAATTAACAAACTAACAATAGCAGTGATTGTCATAATTAAATATTTGTTTTTACTTGGCCTCGTCCATTAAAACCATTGCAAAGCATGCAGCTGATTTAGAAAGCAAGAAGGTGATATTTATTGGACTTTAACTTTCTACTGCACAAGAAGACACAAATAACATCCTGCCATAAAGAATCTGTGCATGAAATATTCAGCATTAAAATTTAGCAAAAATTATTATTTAGCCTTTCCAGAATTTTCATTCCTCCATGAAGTGTAGATGAGAGGTGGTTTTAAGCTTCTTAAAAGAAATGATGCACAGGCTCTTCCCAGTGAAAAACATTTCTTTTCTTGCCAGATAGTCTTATCTTTTAAATAATGAAGCTAATACCCTATAGTGCGATGTAACTAACTTTGAACTAGCATTGGGCCACTCAAATAGCCTTCCAGAAAGATTTAATTAATGGAGTATTTATATTTTAGCTGAGATGTAAAATGTTTTGCCTGCCCTTCTCTTTCCAACAGGCCCCTGCCAGCCCCTCCTCCCTGACCCTCAGCTAGTGCTGGTGGCCCTCTCCGCCCAAAAAAAGTAGTGAGCACCTACACAGCTGGAGTCGGGGGAGTGGTGGCACTTCCCAAGCATGCTGCTAAAAGGAGCCGCTCATAGAAAGAAGCTGCCTGGAGTGGCTCCTCTTGGTGATGGCACACTGCAGAGAGGAGCTGCCCACGTGGCTTCTTTACATGGCATGCCTGGCATGGGCATGGGTATGGTGGGAAACCCCTGCACCACAGCTGCCCCCGAAAGAAGCTGGCTGGACAGGCTTGCAGTGGCAGGAGTGGTAATTTCTGTGGTGCCGCAGAGGGTGCCGCGTACCACTGAAAATGGGCTCATATGCCACTGTCGGGTTGCCCACCTCTGCTCTACATCATACTCACCCACAAGCTTTATGTTAAAGAAATTATCTTTCTAATAAACAATAGATGCTTTACAACAAAATACGCATTTGCAATTCACAGTTTTATGTTAGATAAATAACCACACTTATTTTGAAGGAAATATAGAGATTTATGTCCCACTAATGGGAAATGAATAAAAACATTGAAAAACTGCTACATATCTGTAAGTTAAGCTAATGGTATGAGCAACTGTTGTAAACTTCTCAGACTTTCCTACTTACAGAGATGGATTAACAAATACACACCCCCACACACCCAATATTTATGAAAATACAGATATAGAGATTTCCATTACCCTCCATTACTAATCTTTTACACTGTAGCAATATAAACATAATACTTATTACAAGTAATAGGATATGTGTTGTTAATGTAAATCTGCCATCCTATGTACTTATGAAAATAAGTGACTAAACTTTTAAAGGTTGTTATCTAAATTGCACCTCAAAAACTCACATCTATATTTATTGTATTTTCAAAGTCTTCATTACTTCATGTGAATAGTCACTTATGCAAAAAAAAAAAAAAAAACCCAACAAAAAAGCCCTTACTTTGCATAAACAATAGACTGTTCTGTATGCACAATGTTTGTATTATGCATTTTATTACATATTTTGCATGTGCATGCATATCTCTGTGTCAAACTTAGATTTAATTCTCATTGGATAAAGGATTATGCCATTTTTTTAATACTGGTTTAATCTCAATCATCCTGTGAGTGCTGAATAAGTAACAGGTATCACCTTTCAGAACTTTTCTAACTTTCTTATAGTACCATTATCACTGTAGTATTGGAATATAAAATTTTGAATTTTTCTTCAAAATGTTATTACACTCCCCATTACATATATTTCTCTGCATAAGCATGAAAAATAAATACAAACAATTTATAGACAAAACATCATTTATAGCATAATATTATTATAAGCCTAGGCTACGCTGACTGGCAAATTTGGCAGCAGTTGATGGGAGTTATGCAAGCTATGTAGAGTAGTCTGTGCAATTTACATCCACTTCCTAACTTCTGTTCTGTGCACTTTCTCCATTACTCTGCACTGGCAGGAAATGTGTGTCAGTCGATGCAGTAGCATACTTTTTCTGGAGGTGGTTTTAATAGATCAACTTCCAGATAGATTGGGTGGATCTTCACTGCCACTCAGTTGAAGCGGATAAATCAACCTGACAGTGGTGAATTTGAAGCCGCCCATGTAGATATAGCCATGTACACACACACACACACACACACACACACACACACACACACACACACACACACACACACACAGTTATATATTTATATAGTCGTAGTCAAATGCATTTCCAAGAATAAGGATATGGGCTGAGATTTTAAAATTCTGGAAGGACTTTTATGTGTAATTTCTATTAATTTTCATGGAAACTCGATGGCCAAATCCTCTAAAGAGCTTTGAAATTTTAGCCATGGCCCATGTCCCAGGATCCTATAATCTACTAAACATGAGAAAAAAATAAGATTCACATAATTTATAGATGTTTCTCCATCCACAAATAACTACAGTTCTGTATAATTACATTGTTTGTTTCCAATGAACATCTTTCACAAAAGCTAAATAGGGACTCCATCACAGAAGATATCTTCTGTTTCTGTATTTGATTCCTCACAAAATGGAAACATGCAATAAATAGTTAAAAGTGAATTTCTGCAATTACAAAGTGATTTTTTATTTTCATACTGTAGCCAATAAAACATTGCATTGTATCAATGTACACAAAGTAAAAGAATGAAAGTTTTCCATCATGCGTAATTACTGTAACATTGTATTATGGATTGATAAAAGGATATTGTTATACAAGCATTGAATATCCTATAATCCAAATTTGGTCTCTGTTCTCTAATGAAAGTATTTTTATGCATAAGCTTTAAAACCAGAATACAAAATGAACAGCACATTGAAATTATGCTATTGTTTAACTAAGTATTATCTATGTAGTTCCTTAAATCTTATTGAATAATGCTAATGCAGTTTGGTATTGTTCTCTGACTAAAGAAATAAAAAATCTTTGAGAATTTAATATAATTCTGGTTCTCTTAAAATTTGACACAATAGAGGACAAAAGCCTGTTTCAAAATTTCTAAGACACCTCCCCATTAATGTATTTTGTTAGTTAGTCAGTAAACTTATCATCTAAAACAAGGGAGAACAATTTCTTATGTAGAGAGTAACAAAGAAAATCCTCACTGCATCATTGCACATTGGGTAACATGAAAAGTGACCTTCCAAGCTTGGGGTGAGGGCAACAACATATTTTTTGCTTGAATTCGTGAAGTTCAACATAATAGTTGTTAAAACCTTTCTAAAATCAACAACACAGATATATAATATCTGATGGTAAATCAGGCTTATCGACAGGAATTCTGGGTTCCAGGACAGAACTGTCCCACCTCGCCCCTTCTGTCCATGACCCTGCCCACAGTCTATCCCAGGACCTGTCTCCTCCACCACTCAACACCATGCCCCCCCATCACTTGATCCCCCTCCTCTCTTCCACACTCTGTCTTCTCCCTAGATGATGAGTGACAGCTGGAGGGGCTGGACAGGGGAATAAGGGAGGGAGAAACCAGCAACTGGGGGAGAGAAAAGAAAAGGTATATGGAAGAGAAGAAGTAGGGCCAAGAAAGGAAATGGACCTGACACAGTGGTGAACAGGGAAGGGGTTGGGCCCAGAGCAAAGGGGCAGTGGACACAAGCAGAAGAGGCAGGACAGGGAGCTAGCCACCCTGTCCTTGAGGGGAAGCTTTGACTCTGCCTTTCATGGCCTAGGACCCTTTTAAAATCATTGGGCCCCTGGGCAATTGCCTCCTTGTTGGCTAAAGTGAGGCCATGGAGTCATAAGGGAAAGAGAAAACAAAAGGACAATATCCATAAGCAATACTATAGATATGGTGACAAAATCCCTCCTCCACTTTTGTGGGTCCTGTGTTTCCCTCTAGCAGGGAGTCTTTTCCCTCAGGACTCCAGGCTTGGGAAAGATCCTTTGCCAGGAGCGCCCCTTGTGCTGGGCCACCAGGACTCATGCCCCAAGCCCTGAGCTGTAGCAGCCTCTGTGCCTGCCTTAGCGAAGCTTAAACCCAGGGAGACTGCTCTTTCTGTTCAGTTAAGTCCTCACACGCTGGGAGTAGGGTGTTTTAAAATCTCCTACAGGCTGCTGGCAGGAACGGAAAGCCTTACACCCGGATGAGTGGGCACTTAAAAAAATGATCTGCAAGAAAGATAAAGTGTTACCTATTTTGCAAGTCATTGCTATCTGGAAATCTGTGTTCTGAGTAAACTTTAAGCCTTTCCTACCTAACCTGTTTGGGGGTGGAAGAGGTGGGGGGACTTTTACCATTTTCAGGGGGGAGCAGTGTCTGAGAAGTAACCACTAGCAGGGGCAACGTTCAGTGGGTCCCTCTGTGCTCCCTGGGGTACAGCCGAAGTGGCACTGTATCTGGAGTCCCTGGGCCCCGATCCTGCCTGTGGTGGGGTTCCTACCATTCTCCAGCCTTCCCCATCTCTCCCCACTGTGCATCCCAAAGAGTGACATTAATATATAATGATGTTTTTGTATTGTTTATGTTGTTTTTAGTGATGTCAGTAAAAAGTTTACCATGTCAGTTCAAAAAAATAAAAACAATCAACTTCTGCTCTTCATATCAGTAAAAACTAAAATGCAAGGTTGGGAACCTTGGGTCACTGTTTCCAAATGTGGAAATGTTGGGCTGAACAAGGAACGGGGATACTTTGGGGGGAGAGATGGACAGATGAGGGGCGGTGACATAGGGGTGGGCTTCCCAGAGGGATGGGGTAGCTGAAGGAAGGGAGAAAGATAAAAGACAATGGGGGAAGAATGGGATGGTTTAATTTGGGGGGTCTCTGAGGGAAGATGGGGAGAAGGCATTCACAGAGCAACCTAATTGGAGGGAAGTATTGG
The DNA here is from genome assembly GCA_007922175.1 of Pelusios castaneus. Taxonomy (NCBI): domain Eukaryota; kingdom Metazoa; phylum Chordata; order Testudines; family Pelomedusidae; genus Pelusios; species Pelusios castaneus. Next base: position 3,020,989 of record ML685782.1, read on the forward strand.
TTAATAGACAATAGATCTGTGAGAGTAAACCTTGGAGTTGAGATACGTGTAGGGCTGAAATATATGTCTCTCTCTGTCATACATAGGGGTCTGTGGGGGACCAAGTAAATGAGGAGTAGGGGGACTGTGGGAACTTGTAGTGAGGGGTTTCATCTAGGGTGAGAGGGAAGTAAAGGTAGCTTGGGGGGAGCCTGGGGGTGGAGACTGGACCTGATTCAAATGGGTTCTGTTAGGGCTGATGAGGTGGTCCACATCAGCAGGAGTGTATGTAGAAAGTCCAGACAGCTGGGATTTCTCAGGGGATAAAGGCAAAGATGTATGGGGTATAGGCTGGGGGAAGGGGAGTATATTACAGTGGCTTTGGTGTGTATCTAAGTAATTTGGAAATGAAATGGAGGCAGGAGTGTTTGGGTTGCTGTGGCATCTGTTCCTGGGGTATGCAGTGGAGGGTGCCAGATGCCCAGACTAGGAGATGTTGGGAGGGGAAGGGGGTTGCAGTGGGATGAGCTTGAGCTTTGAGTGGCATGTGGCAGCCCTGTCTGCCTTGCCTTCACGTGGTGGAGAAGCTGGGGGGGGGGCAGACTTGGGTTTACTTGAAAGCCGAGGGGATGGTGGTGTCTAAAGCCGGGTAAGGTGGGGAAAATAGCAGCAGGGGGATTCGGAAGATGGGTGAGGCTGGGTACGGGGGGAGGGGCGGGGTTGGAGCCTGTGCACTAAATGTTTTTCTATGTAGCAGTGCTCCTGTGACCTTTTGCCCCCTTCAGACAGGGGTTTTTCTTTCCCCAGTCTTTGTACCTGTAGGGCTCTTCCTAATCAGCATTCTGCTCCTTCTCCAGATACATCCGCTTTCCAATCGCACCTTGCCTCCTCTCAAACACTCCTGCAGCTCTCCTCACTCTCACACTCCAACTACACCCTTTCTCTGTAGTGAAGGCTTTTTAACAAGTCTTGGGCAGGGCTTTGATTAGCTCCAGGTGTGCCAGTTACCCTGAAGTAAGCGCTGCTCAGCTACAAGGAGTTAAGGGACTTACTGAGTCTGGGGTTAATATATATTGGTTTTCTAGAACTCTCCAGAAACCCTCTAGTCTGACCTTGTCACAATATGCACACTTTGCTAAAATAAGATTGCAGAACACTATAATATCTATTTTTTATATAAACCAGAAAAAAAACCAGTTAATTGAATGAAGCAAGTTAGGATTTGACACCAATGTTCTAATAGCAAATAATAATAAACAAGGGACATCGTAAGACATTGTACTCAACTGTTCGATGTTTTTTCATGAGATATACTGATTATACATATATACTGTTTATAGGTAGCTGAAAATCCTGTTCAAAGTAGAATGGGAAACATACTAATTTATAGATAAGTGCATGGAGACTTGCAGAGGAGGGAGTTATATAAGCCTTAATACTTAACATTCTTGAGAAAGCAAAGGATTCCTCTTGCCCGGAGCAATCATGATTTGAAGCCTTTAATAACTCAGTCACAGATTAGAGATTCATTACAGGAGTGGGTGGGGTGAGGTTCTGTGGCCTGCATTGTGCAGGAGGACAGACTAGGTGATCATATTGATCTCTTCTGACCTTAATGCCTATGAATATGGAAATCTGTACTTACCCATAACCGTGAGCTCTGCAGAGGCACTACTGTTTTCATTCTTGTAGGTGACAATGCAAGTGTATGTCCCAGAATCATCATCAGTCACATTAGATATGAGTAAGTTACTACCAGCCAATAATGAATATTTTCTGGATCTGTAACATTGACAAAAAATATCCATGTTCACATTAAAATAATATCGCCATACAGAAAAGAAAAAAGCACTCAAGAGCTAAGGTACTCTGTAAAGCCTCCTGTGTTGGCTAGCTCTGAGCTAATGATGTTATTAAATGTTACAACTAAATTTTGAATCATGCTCCACCTTATTTAAATAGCATTTCATAAAAGAAGACATTTCTGGCCAATTCTGCTCTCAGATGTGCATGCATAGCTGCAAATGAAGTCAACAGAAATTTCACGTGTACCTCAAGCCTTATTACTTAGAATGAAAGCCTGACCTGCTCAAAGGTGCACCCAACTGATGACACTTCAGATGGTAGTCAATGCCTTTACCCTGCAAAATGGAAGTTTCTTACATAAGAAACACAAGTGTGAAATACCTGACAGGAATCACTTCATCTCCTCGCATCCATGTGAAAGTGGGTGGGGGAAACCCAGAAACACAGCACTCAAGAATGGCATCTTTTCCCTCAACAACTACCACATTTGACGGGCTCTGCAGGAAAAATTGCTGTCTGTGCAAACCTGGATCTATGAAAGAAAAAGAGAAAGTTATCATACAATACTGGCTGTGTTCAGAACAGGAAATTTAAACAGCCTATCCATAATGAACCCAAGAAACTCAGGTTTTCAAATGTTTTCTCTGAAGAGGAAAAGAAAACAATAATAAAAAGCTATAGAAAGAGATATAGAATGTAGATATGATGGAGCTGTTTGCGGATGGAGTCAAAAGAGCTGCTTGAAGTTAGGGTAATGTCATCTTTCTGTGCAGCTGTAGAAACATTCTTTACAGAACGGCATCAGAGCTGGGTCTTGGGAAGGTCACAGAGAAAAGGCGCACTCAAGACAAGAAGAGACAAAGGCATGTATAAAGATGTCAGAAAAGCTGGAGTCAAGGCAGTCATGGTATTTTGAAGGCAGCGATAAGCAGGTTCACAAATATGAGAGGTGAAAGAGAGGAAAAGGGATGTCTAAGTAAGGTCAATGAAGTCGCCAAGATTATGAACAAAGGAGACAAAGTTGAAAGTCTGAGCTGAGAAGGAAGCGAGGGAAAAGAGAGTAGTGTCCAAATGCTCCTTTGGCTCAAGGGAAGCTCCTAAGACAAATTTATTTAGCGATGTTGAGACACAACTTCAAATTTAGTTGATAGCAAGGCAGGCAGAAAATAGAGTGAAAGGGTGACCAGAAAAGAGTCAAAGGAGTGAAAAGATCAGTAATAGACAGACATTCCTTTTTTTTTTTTTTAACTGTATATAGAAAAGAAAAGAAAAAGTTTAAGGTATCCCTTTAGTTTACAGGGCAGATAAAACTCTTGAAAACAACACTTTAAATTTCTAATATGCCATGAGGATGAATTGTCAAATCTGTTCCACTTCTGTTTAAAATGATTTTATAGTCATATATATGCACTATAAATCACATTACATATACTTCCAGATCACCTGATACAAACATTGACACCTTGCAAATCTCACTGGCTAGGTCTACACTTACTAAAGTTAGTTCGAATTAGTTAATTAACTTAATTCGAACTAGCAAAATTTAGTTTGAACTAAGCAAGTGCCATTCATGAAAGAAAAAAAGAAATCTACAGCCACTAGGGTTAAGGGCAATAAGAAATAATTATTTAAATATAACAGAAATAAATTAAATAAATTAACTCCTAGTAATGGTACAGGTCAAACAACAGACAAGGATGAAAAAATTATCCATAATGATACAGAAAAGGCAGAAGTATTGAATAAATATTTCTGCTGTATATTTGGAAAGAAAGCTGTTTGATATATTTCTATATTACAATGAATATTAAATACCTTTATTCCACCAGAAACTAGGGACAAATTTATCTTCAACAACGAGCATTTAAAATCTTTTTTACCCACTCTTAAAAAATGTTTCCAGATATCAGCATCAAAAACAAAGTGAAATATTCTCCTTTTCCAGTTCAAGACCTTAACTAGAGGTAATCAATATAGCAGGGCATAAAATGTTATGTTTAAGGAAAAAAAAAAACAGAGAAATGTTATGATCTGCTATTTCACTTAGAATCATAGAATAATAGGGATGGAAGGGACCTCACAAGGTCATCTAGTCCAACCCCCTGCTAAAAAGCAGGACCACTCCCACTAAATCACCCCAGCCAGGGTTTTGTCTAACCGGGCCTTAAAAAACTCCAAAGATGAAGATTCCACCACCTCCCTAGATAGCCCATTCCAATGCTTCACCACCCTCCTAGTGAGAAAGTTTTTCCTAATATCCAACCTTGACCTCCCCAGCTGTAATTTGAAACCATTGCTCCTTGTTCTGTCCTATGTTACCACTGAGAACAGCCTACCTCCCTCTTCTTTGGAGCACACCTTCAAGTAGTTGAAGGTTGCTATCAAATCTCCCCTCAGTCTTCTCTCTTGCTTCAATTTTGTCCAGCCAAATGTTTGATATAGCTGAATGGTATCAAATACTTAATGCACACACTAATAAAAAGGATAGAGCTAGAGTAGTGATTTAAAAAAAGAGAGAGAGTGAGAGAAAGCTTATCTGAATGTGAAAGTGTCAAATTTAATTTACGCTTGAAATTTATCTTTAATTCAACCTTGCTTTGATAACTTCAGTCATAACAAACTATTTAGACCAAGTATTTAAGACAGACAATCTAAGACAAAAATCTAAGTTGCAAGGAAAATTCTTTATTCAAATCTTTAGTTCAAGATTTGAAAGCAGGAGACTTGTTTGCACACATTTGCCCACCTGCTTTAGCTAATGTAAACAACATCATTGTGTGGGCAAATGGCCACCAGAACAGGCAATCACCCTGTTTTTCAGTACTCATATGCATAACACGGGTGCCCAATTGTGCTTCCCTTTTTTTCAAAATTTGCTCTTTACATTCATCCAAATCTCATTTGCCTAACTTTCCTAACACTGTGAGCACCTGTTTCCTAGCAGGACTGCTTCTTTTATCTCCAACAGTTTTCCAAATTTGCAATGTGGAACCTCAGGCTCAGCCCAGCTGTTTCTCTCTCTCTCTCTCTCTCACCTAGCTGTTTCTACGTACTAATTTACAAATTGCCTAGCACAAGAAGGAGGTACTTTGCTGTGTGGTAACAAAGTCTGCAGTTCTCCATTTCAATATCCTGCCTGACTAAGACCTTACAAGTGGAAGCCTGGACCTCTATTTGAACTTTTCTTTCCTGCTTAGCTAGAGAAATGTTAGTTGAAAAGGCAGCATAATCTACACATCCATATTTCATTTACAAGACTATTTCAAAAGCAGATACATAATATAAGTGAGTCATTCTTGAAATGTCAGGTTACAAGGTAGAACTGAATGGAGTCTACCTGAGAGGGAGAGTGCAGGGCAGGGCCAACGACTGTAGCAAAATGGTACATAAAGATCTTAATAGAAATTCAGTTACAAAAAGAAAGGAGGAGGAAACACCTGCCATTTTCTAAAAGCAAAGGGACTAAGAGACTCTTTGGTTTCAGATCCATAAAAATCTACTTAGTAATGGTAAGAATTCCTGCGCTATGTAGAATAAGACTCTGCAGTGGACCTCCTGGAAGATGATGACTGTGTCCTCATCTCCTGTAGATGTCAATAAGAGTTGAGTTTGTTGAATGTTTTCCAAAAGGCAATCAGTACTTCACAGAATGAGAATCTCAGCCCTTCATTTTGCTTACTGGATAAAGGCTATAATAAGTTTCAGGAGAAGAGGAACTGGGTAGTAGCTAATACATTTTGTTTAACTGCTGAGCAAATCTGACATTTTGGGTACTGGATACTAATCCCACCATCAATACTTGGAAGCAAGAATTAATCTGCTATCTCCAGCTATTAAATCTGATACATAACCCCCACTCAAAACAACTGGGGAAAAAAAACAAAAACAACCCTCGCATGTGCTGATTAACTGGAATGTGAAAAACTATGTACTCTTTACCATAAAAGAATGCAACTCCAGGCATCTGAAAATAGTACGCATCAGGGTATTATACCAACTTTCTCTGTGCCATGAAAGGAAGAACAGTTTTTAACACACACTGATTCTTTAACAAGAAGTGTCTTTACTGCCATTACATTTTCTTCTTCATGTTTGATTGGGCAGATCCTCAGCTGATATAAAAGTTCAGAACTCCAGTGATGTCAGAGGTGTTATGTCAATTTCACCAGCTGAGAGTTTAGTACAATAAGATTTTATTAGTTGTATTTTTCAGGGGAAAAAATCTATTGATTATGAAAGTTTACTATATTATATTTTTAGTAACAAAAAGCTGGAAATAAAAAGGCACAACAGCAATACAAATATTTACAAATCTATACAAATGCGAATATTTACGATGCATTTCCCATATCTTTGCCCAATTTTTATGGAATTTGTCACTTACACTTGTTATATTTACACCCTATACATGTAAAGAGATGACAAAGGAAAGAAGAAAAGAATGTAAAAAAAAAACCCTAAATACTGTACCAACTAGCACTCACCTCTATCTGGCATATATATAAATTGAAGGAGAAGGCAAGTAGGCAAACTTCAGGGTATTTCATAGACATTGTGCTTGGACACACAAGGATCATAAGAGGTGAGCAGAAACCTCTTCTGTCCCAACCAGCTATCAAAATTGGGATAACACATACTACACTTTTGAAAGGGGTCATTCACACCCCTGCTGCTCCAGTCATTAGAAGGTTTCTGCTCCAGTACACACCTGGATGCTCTTCTAGTTCAGAGGGAACATACACTGAACACTGGCCAATAGTATGGCAGGGTACATTCGGCATGCTCCTTCAGTGTATCTGGAAGACCCAGGCTTAAAGACCAAAAGCTTGATTCTGTCCTTACAGACTAATGGGTCAGACTAATCATCCATCTCGCCCAGTAGCCTGTCTTTTGACAGTGGCCAGTGCCAAGTGCTTCAGACAGGGCAATTGTCAAGTGATGCATCCCTTGTCATCCAGGTCCACTTCCTGGCCATTGGAGGTTCAGGGACACCCAGGGTGCGTCTACACTTGTAAATTAAGTTGACTTAAGCCTTCTTAATTAAGCAGGCTTAATTAAGTCGACTTAATTTACTCTGCGTCTACACTACAATTTCCTTAAATCAACTTAAGCTGCTGCTTAAGTTGACTTAAGGAAATTTTAAGTCGACTTTATAAAACCTAGTTTAAAGTCGACTTACTGGCTAAGTCGACTTTATTAAGTCGACTTAAGCCAGTGTAGATGTGGCTTAGCCCTAAGTCGACTTTAAGGGTCCCCAGGGCTCCCCCACTGACCTCTCTGCCAGGGTGCCTGGCACAGCCAGAGCCTGGCGTGCCCACCCCGCCCCCATACCCTGCCCCTGTCCTGCTCAGCCCCCTTGTACTTTAGTACAATGGGGAAAATGCGGAGCCCCCTGGCACTTTTAAAGGGGTGCCCCCCCCCACCATGGACCAGTCCCAAGTCCACCTAGCCCCTAGAAGTCGACTTAGGTGTCCAGTGTGGATGCCCTAAGTTGATTTGGCAAGGTCAACTTTAAGTCGACCTAAATTAACAGTGTGGACAGGCTAAGTTGACTTATTTTGACAAGTGTAGACACAGCCCCAGGTGCATGTCTGACCTTCTTGGCTTATAGCCATTGAGAGATCTAATCATTATCTATATACTTATCTATTTTTTAAATCCATTTACACTTTTGACCTTCATAGCATCTCCTGGCAATGGCCTACACAAGTTGATTGTGCAGTGCATGAAGAAATACTTCCTTTTGTTTGTTTTAAACCTGCTGTCTATTGATTTCATGGGATAACCCCCAATTTCTGTCTTATGGAAGGGGCAAATAACACTTCCTTATTCATTTTCTCCACACCAGTTAAGATTTTATAGACCTCTATCATATCCCCCCTTAGTTGTCTCTTTTCCAAGTTGAAAAGTCTCAGTCTTTCTAATCTCTCCTCATGTGGAACAGCTTCCATACTCAATCATTCTCTCTTTCTTTCATACATCAGGTGACCAGAACTGCATGTTTTCAGAGTGATGCCAAGATTATATAAATATAAAGTCCCTTATATTTCTCACCTAATAAGAATGACGCAGATATAGCAATCTTTCTCACACCCTCTGCAGCAAAGATAGATACAAAGAATTCATTTAGCTTTTCAGATATGGCTTTATCTTCCTTGATTGCTCCTTTAGCACTTTGATCGTCCGGTAATGCTACTGAATATCTGAAAGGCTTCTTGTAGGATCTGACTTCCAATGTTAAAAGATGCCTTTTTACCTCTAATTGCTTCTTTAACTTTGTTGTTTAGTCATTGTGGAGCTTTGTTTTTTAATTTGGGTATATATTTAATTTGAGCTTCTATTACGGTGTTCTTAAAAACTTCCATGTAGCTTGCAGGCATTTCATTTTTGTAACTGTTTTTTTTAATTTCCATTTAACTAGTTTTCTCATTTTTATGTAGTTCCCTTTCCTGAGTTAGATGCTACTGTGGTGAAACACAAGAGATGAAGTGACTTATCCAAAGTCATGCAGGATGCCTGGGGCAGAACAGGGAATTGAATTCAGATCTCTCCACTCCCAGGCTAGTGCCCCTAATCATAATTAATTACTGTTATTAACAATTATCATTTACTGATTATTTCCTTAATCAGATCAGGGTTTGTTTTATGTCTGTATCATATTTTATTAATAAGGGTTGTAATATGTTTAACTTCATGTCAAATGGAATTTAGACAAGCATAATTCAAATTCTGTTAAATATCCTGCCCTCTGAGCCTCCCCTGGCCCCCCAAGAAGGAATAACAAAGGATGTTGCAGGGAATTTATCTCCAGCCAGGGACTCCAATTCTGTATTGCTGAATGAGCCGGAGACTGCCACTAGTATATTGAAGCACTGTTTTATATTACTTGGAAAAAGGAGACTGGTTCCATACGACGACCTATTTTGTTGGTCTGCAGGACACAGTATCTTATTGCACGGAATTACATTTGTGCTACAGTCTATTAGTAAGTGTTGTTCAGTTGAAAGAAAACTATCATATATTTATGAATTTTGCTGAACATATTTGGCTAATACCATACACCAGGCTAGCACAATGTTATTTTATTATTGCAGCAGTTTTTATATTGGAAACTGCGGCACAGATTCCTTTAATATGACATTAAGTAGTCATAGTCACATTTCTAAATTTGATTAGAAGAGATACAGATTCATACTTACTAAAACCCAATTTTGCTCTCTCCTGTCACTGACGCAAGGCCAAACCAATTCCCTGACCTGATCTCGCCGTCATGCCTAGAGGCTGCATAGTTAATCCTACTGAGAGAGCAATGGTTACGTGTGAATAATGGAGAAATCTGTCATTACAGTGATACTGATCTTGCAATATACAGAATGCATTAAAGTGTATAACCACAATGTGGCAACTTGTTTGGGATTTGACTTTTTTTTTTCCCCTTTTCAGGCCTAACTTGGCAGAGCCATTGGGCATCATATGAGCAGTTGTGGATAAGCAATAAGTAGATAAAAAGATCATAACAGATGTACTGACACCCATCAAGGCATTCTCCTTGCTACCATATTTGCAAACTACATTAATAATCTGCAAGTGTCAGCTAATGGTTGGAACATGCGTCTAGAAGTCAGTTTTGCCGCTGCCTTACTATGTAACCTGGAACCTTCAGTTTTCCTGACCTGTGATGCAAATAAAAACATTTACAAGACTTTGATTGCAAATTTTTATTATTGGGGTTATTACTTCACGCTATCTAGGGGGAGGGTGCTTTGTTTTTGTTTTTTTTTAATTAAAGGTACCAGAACTTTGACAAAGAAACAGCTGTTCTGGAAAAGCTTCCTCTGCTTCCACTCAATTTACAGTGGCAAAATATGACAGAATGAAGAACTGCAATATAGCTAAATTTTCCCATATCCTTAATAAATTATGAATCCACCTAGTCAAGAATATAGCAATGTCACCCTACATTATCCCTTTAACCATAGTCCATATTACCATTTATAGATTCAGAAATTGCATTTGCTCTTTTGGCCACGGGGTCCCCCTGGGAGCCCTCAATTACGTTAACCTAAAGTCTTTTTCAGAGTCACTGCTTCCCAGGATAGAGTAGTCCAGTGGTTCCCAACCTTTTTGGATCAAGGGCCACAGATATCATTTTTTCAACCCTGAAGGGTCACTGGTCTTTGCCAGCAGGCCCCCCTCACCCCTGTGACCAGACAAAAGGAGTTCATTAGAATGCTGCCTCCTTGTTGACCGTCCATCTCTTTGGCTACAGCACAGAAACCAAATACATCCTGTAGCTCAATGCACTCTACCTGGGTCCTTAGGCATTGTCTCCCTTCTGCAGCCAAAGGAACAGGAGATCAGTGCTCCCCTCCCTTTGGCTCCAGCAGGCACCCCAGCACCTAGAGACCCTGGTAAAGTGCTTTGCAGCAGTCCCTGCTGCAACCAGGGGAGTGGGAATGCTAATCTCCCAGCCCCTTGGCTGCAGCAAGGATCCTGAACTGATTTTTTAGCCCCATGGAAATACGTTCTGTCTGGGTCCTTAGGCAGTGACTTCCTCCTACAGCCAGCAAGCCGTGGGCCACTTTCAAAGCCCCTAAGAGCCACTTTGGGCCCTTGGGCCAAAGGGTGGGAACCACTGGAGTTCCCCATCCTGTAAATATGGCCTGCATTCTTTGTTTCTAGATGTACGACTTCCTATTTCGCTATATTGAAATATGCATTGTTTGCTCACGCCCATCTTATCATACGATCTGGATCTCACTGTATTAGTGACTTATTGACAACGAATTGACTTAGTGACCACTCCCCCAGTCTTTGGGTCATACGGGAACTTTATCAAAAACAATTTTATGTTTTACTCCATTAATAAAAATGTTAAATAGTGCAGAGCCCAAAACCTATCTCTGTAGGGCTCCACTAGAAACATTTGCTCTGTGATGATTCCCCATTTACAATAACGTGTTGAGAGCTATTAGTTAGCCCGTTCTTAATCCATTTAATGTGTGCCATATTGATTTTGTATTGTTTTATTTCTTAATCTAAATATCATGTGGTGTTAAGTCAAATACCTTACAGAAGACAAAGTATAAGACTAAGTATCATTATATATTATTTATCAAGCAGACTCATCAAAAGTAATCACATCAAAAAAATATCAAATTAGTTTGACTTGTATAATTCCATATTGAGTAGCATTAATAACATTCCCCTTCTTTAACTTTTGATTGACTCGTGTAGCACCTGTTCCTCATTTTTCCCAGGATCATTGTCAGACAAACATTACCCCCCTCGTCCCATTTACCTTGTTAGAATACTGGCACAACATCATCTTTCTTCCAGTTTTCTGGAACTTCCTCAGTGTTCCGTGACTTAGGGCAGGTCTACACAGTGGCAGAATTTCAGCTTCAGTCAAAGGAAAATACGCAAAGTACTTAAAATACCTTGTGTATCTCCCTTCAACTGCCTACTGCTTACTTACTACAGTGTCTTCAGTGTGCTGAGTTAAAAGTAAATGCCCTCCCTTCAACTCAGCGCCATTCCACTTGCGGGGGCTGGTCTTCAGTCATTGACTTCCTGATCAGCTGAGCAGGTTTTCACAGACTTGATCAGTTGATTGGGGAGATCAATCTGATGGTAGCGAATTTGCTGCCATTAGTGAAGACGGGGTCTTCCTGAAAATCATCAACAATCCGGAGAGCATTTTGGCCATCTCCTAAAACTGGCAGATGTGTGTTATCTCAACCTAATCATTTAATGTGTAACATCCTCATGAACTACTGTTGGAATGGAAAGTACTTCATCACTATAAAATGGAATGAATAAATTATGGGTCTATTTCCCCAAATACAGAAAAGAAATATTTATTGATCACTTCTACCTTCTCTGTAGTAATATGGACAATTATACCATTTTATCTAGCAATGGAAAAGTACTATTGTTAGGATCTTTTTCATTCCTAATATAGTTAAATTACTTGTTGTCTTTAACACCTGCTGGTCATTGTTTTCCCCTCATGCATCTCTTACCAATTTTCTGCAACTCTTATAATAAATACTACAAATGTATACTTCTTGGTATTCAGTATATACTAAAATACACTCTCTCTGTCTCTCCACTTTTACTTTCCCTTGAAGCTAGATTGGTAAAAAATATGATTGGGAAGACCAAAAGAGAATTTGAAGAACAGCTAGCCAAAGACTCAAAATGTAACAGTAATTTTTTTTTTTTAAAGCACATGAGAAGCAAAAGCCTGCTTAAAAAATCAGTGGGATTACTATATGATAGAAATACTAAAGGAGCACTAAACAAAAATAAGGGCATTGTGGAGAAATTAAATGAATTATTTGCATCAGTATTCAAGGATGAGGATGTGAGGGAGATTCCCAAACCTGAGCCATTCTTTTTAGGTGAGAAATTTGAGGAATTGTCAGATATTAAGGTATCATTAGAGGAGTAAGTTAATAAATTAAACAGTAATAAGTCACCAGGACCAGATGGTATCCATCCAAGAGTTCTGAAGGAACTCAAATGTGAATTTGCACAGTTATTAACTGTAGCATGCAACTTATCATTTAAATCACCTTCCGAACCAGGTGACTGGAGGATAATTAATGTGATGCCAATTTTTAAAAAAATGGTCCATAGGTGATCCTAGCAATTACAGGCCACTTAGCCGAACTTCACTACTGGGCAAATTGGTTGAAACCATAGTAAAGAATAAAATTATCAGACACATAGATTAACATGCTTTGTTGGGGAAGATTTCCCTTTTTGTAAAGGGAAATCATGCCTCAATATACTAGAATAATTTGAGGGGGTCAGCAAGCATGTGGACAAGGGGAATACAGTGGATATTGTGTACTTAGATTTTCAGAAAGCCTTTGACAAGGTCCCTCACAAAAGGCTCTTAAGCAAAATAAACTGTCATGGGATAAGAGGGAAGGTTCTTTCCTGGATCAGTAACTGATTAAAAGATAGGAAACAATTGGTCAGTTTTCAGAATGGAGAGAGGTAAAAGGTGGTGTCACCCAGGGCTATGTCTACACTTGTTAAATTAAGTTGACTTTGTTAAGTCGACTTAAAGTTGATTTTAAGTCAAACTTGTTAAGTCAACTTAGCGTGTCAACATGAGATATTTAAATTCATTAAATTAATAGGCAGCTGGTTTAAATGAACAAAAGAAAGTATTTCTTTATATAACATGTAGTCAGCCAGTGGAACTCCCTGACACAGAATGCTGTGAATGCCAAGACTAACTGGGTTTAATAGATGAGTGGATAAGGTCTTGGAGGATAGATCCATCAATGGCTATTAGCTAGGATAGGCATGGATTGCTGTTTGCCAAAAGCTGGAATGGCTGACAGAATGGACCACTTTATGATTACTTGTTCTAAACTTCTAGCAACCCTGCCTAATTCTGGGCAATTACTGGACAGTTACTGGCCCGCATTATGTGTTGCAGTTAAATGCTTTCTGCTGCTACAATTACACAAAGTGGCCCTGAATTGGGCACAAATGGTTACGAGAGAATCCGCTGGTGCTAAACAGATGGGGTAGCAGTTCCTATACTACTCCCTCACCTTCCACCTTCAATGGAAGCCATGACTAAAACAAAGGTGTCTGGGCTAATTTATACCCAGAGGATCACAGCTGCACAACATACAGCAGGTCCAGGATTGGAGAAGGGTGAAGATGAACTTTACACAACCATTTCACACCTTTTACATGCCTAGCCTGCACACTTCTCAGAATCTAACCCAATATTTTTAATTTTTCAGCTCTCCTATGACAGATTTTTTTTTTTATCATTTAGCATCCAACAGTTTCCATTATTAAAGCTGTAGCAGCATTATGCCGTGTAAAACAGCATTACCGTTGGAAAGTAAATGCCACTCCTAGGATACCGATCAATTGCTTTCCAAGCATAGAGTCCCAAATTGATTTAAAGTGAATAGAACTAGTCCACTCTTGTCTCTATCCCCAAATTTGTAAAGTAATCTATTCCCCACTGACCGACCATCTTCAATCCAGTTAATCACCCTCAATCTAGTTAGCTCTCATGAAGTTCATTCTCTGTCATGGGCCTTTCAAATACCAAATTGTATTTTCAAATACATTCAGAGGCAAATTACATAATACTACAAAGGCTCTTGTTCTGACCTAAGTCTGTGCACTGAATATGTGAACCACAAAAATAAATCCTATCCAAATTGATCACAGGAAACCAACTTTATTTAATAAAGAAGAAAAACCTTAATCTGGCAACAAGCCAAGGAGCTTTGAGCAGACGAAGAGAAATCAGAAGTTTCTCGGTAGCTATTTGTTATAGCATTAATGGTTGTATTACTCCCCTGATTTCACTTATACAAGTTCTATACTAAAAAAAGTGACACATTGACAAATATATATAATACACAGACAAACACACACCTACATCTGAGTGTTTATTTCTCCTTCCATCTGCATATATATTATACACAGTGATACCGGTATGTTCATGCTGTGTACCTATGTGTTGCCTATTTAGAACAACATCCCATTATATTCAGTAAGTATCACAGACCACTTTTCTATATATAAAATTTTACACCACGTCTGGAAAATATATACATTTATGGGTGGATGGTTATTTACAGCCAGAACTAAAATGCAGTATGCTATTTTGGGAAAGGTTAATGTAAAGCTAGCTTGAAAATACAGAACCTTTGTAAAATGAATGTATGTGTCACATAAAAGAGAGTTTTGTGTTGGAAAATAATTTAAACCACATCATGCTAATAACATAGATTTAGAGTTCTATGTTGTGCTTCTATAAATTTCAATCCCATTATGGCTAAAAAGCAAAATAGCCTGTTTCCCTTTCAGATACCCAATAGCCTCTACTACATGATCCTTCAATGAAGTAAAAATCCTGATTTTCTTTTCTGTACTTCAAAGTTGTTAGTCAAATCCTTCACCCAGATGAGAACTCTCACCAATTTTGGCCTACTCCCAGCAGTAAAAATTGGTCACTGGGTATGTGACTTGGAGGATTAGGTCCCAAACAAGGCACATAACTAAAACAGTTAACATCAGATACTTCTCACATTTGAAAACAGTATCTATTATAATCCCATTTACACACACACCTTAAATCTTTCTGAAACCATCAGCTTTTGGGTTGAAGTTATCCATGTTTGGCCCCTTCTATAAAGGTGAATTTTCCTTGAAAATTTAAGCAAAATCATAAGTTATGAGCAGAGCACTGGTATTTTTGAAATCTAATGCTTCCCCACCACCCCACAAACTCAGTCCGATGGCTTAGGCAAATGAGCAACTATTCCCAGAATTCTATTACCATTTTTTCTCCATTTGCTAGCTTTCATAAAACTCTTCTCACGTGTCTAGCACTTTAAAAACCACACATTAAACTTCACAAATCTTGTGTGAGGTACTGAATTATCATTCTGCATCTTGCGACTTTGACACTCTTTACTCAAGAAGCTTCTCTCCAACAGTTCTCGGCATTCTTGAGCATTCAAACACGTGCAAACCTGTCCTTTCAAGTTCTTATACTGCATTGTTTTCCATGGTATACATTGCCTATACCACTTAAATCTACACCACTTAAATTCTTTTTTCCTTTGCAGTATTTTTAGTGCTTTACTTTGTACTCATTATTTAGCTGAGTGAAAGGTTTCTTGATACACTTTGTATGAAAGGTGGAAAACAATACACAATGTAGTTGCGCTGTATTGTATACAGAAAGATAGAGCAGAATTCATCTTCACTCTTTGTATTATATTTCCTGCTTAAAGTAAAATGTTTAAGGTCAATAATTTCCTTTTTATTACTTATTTCATTGTTTTTCTCCCTGAACTAAAAACATACATGTCCATTGAACCACTGACATTTTAGTTTATTATTTTAAGTCCATGTCTACACTGCAAAGTTAAGTCAATGTGATTTGAGTTTGACGTACAGCCACCACAGTAATTAAGTTGGTCAGGTATGTTTGTACCATGTTCATTGTGTCGGTGAAATACAGCCTCACTAGCTATGCTTTCACAGAGCAGTCCCTGTAGGTAGCTATCCCACAGTGCAGCCAGCCTCAGGGAGTTTGCTGAAGGGCTTATAAAACCTCATGGAACCAAAACATTGTTGCTGGGAGGAAGGGGAACATGGCTTTGATCTCCCATGATGCAATTCCCTTCCTCCCACTGTGATATCAATTGCAAATAACTCTAATTTTTTTATGCCTTTTTTCAAAGCATGGCTTAGCCATGCATATGCTCAACATCAAACTCATTTCCTGTGTCAACCTCATTTCCTGTGTTGAACTCATTTCCTGTGGTGAGCCAGATTTTACTTAAATGTACTTCAAGTGGGCCATGCATACCATAAATCAAAATCCTACAGCACTCTCGCAGTGCATGTGAAACTGCACTCCACAATGCCTCTCTCTCTCTCTGTTAGGGAGTTCAGTGGTGTGGTGGCACCGCTATGGACCCCTAAAGGGTTAAAAAGGGGCTGGCTGCAGCAGCCAATCAGAAGGGAGGGCTGCTGGGTCAGTAAGGGGCAAGCAGCCCATATAAAGCGAGGAGCACCAGAGCTAGCGAAGTCAGTCTGGCCTGGGCAGCCCAAGGAGAAAGTTCTCCTGCTGGCTGGCTGGCTGCCTGAGGGAGCCAGCACTCTGGAGAGCTCACAGTGGGCCTGTGAGCTGAAGTGACCAGGAAGGCGGCCAGAAGGGCAGAGGCGCTGGAGCAGTGGTCCAGCAGCAAGGAGGCCTGGAGGGACAGTGGCTGGGACTCCAGAGTGGCAGGCCAGAGGTAGCCATGGCTGGAGCAGTGGTCTGAAGGCAAGGAAGCTTAGAGGGACATCAGCTGAGCTCTGGGTGGTGAGGCGGCGGCGTGTGACTGGGGGCTGAGGGAGTCGATGCCCAGTGAAGTGAAGAGACTGGTGGGAGATGGAAGGCCTCACTGGAGGTGCTCCCTGCTCCTCCAGCATGCCAGGAGTGGTGTCGGTGGCAGATGGGGCACCGGCTTGCTGGCCCCTAGACTCTTTTAAATTCTGGGCTGGAGAATAGCGAGCTGGACTAGACTGCAGGACAGCGGTGAATGGACTTCGCCTGGCTACTGCCACAAAGCAGGCCAGGGAACCTAGTGATACCCCGGAAGGGTGGAGATCGGGCTTGGCTGGAGGGCTAAGACCCCCAAGGAGAACTCAGAGCCAGTGTCCAAAGTGTGGACGAAACAGAGCATGGATTGCCAGCAGGGGGACCACTTGAGCAATTTCCCCAGTAACACCACCAGGTCTGCTGGTGAGTCTGGTGCTGGACACTGCTACAGGGAGAGAGTGTGGTCTTGCAAAGCGCAGTCTTGCATACCTAGCACTCTATGATATTGAGAGGCGGGACATGCTCACAGCATTGCAGAGCCCTGGGTATGCAAGACCCCTCCCCCCCATCCTGTTCGGGAGACCGTGATCCTGTGGAGCGCAGTTGCAGGCCGGATGGAAGAGGTTCATGGGCCACACATGGCCAGCGGGCTGCATGTTTGAAACCCCTGTCATAACCTGAGAAGCTTGGATCCTGTTCAGCTGTTCACTCTTCTTGAGAGCATTACAAACACCTCTTCCATCATCCTGTAGTATTTCCAGAGCCGAGACAGGAGGTGCCATATGGAACATTGCAATGTAATTCAAGCAGCCCTGCTGCAAGCCATAGAACAAAACAATTTCCAGTTGCTGCTGGCAGTCATGCGGCAGCTGAACTTGGTGGAGTGCCATTTCTGATCGTGGGAAACAAGCATTGACTGGGGGATTGGGGGGGAGGGAGTATTTTTATGCGCCTATGGTATGATGAGCAGTGACTGCAGAACTTGCAAATGCTAAAGGCCACATTCCCGAACTTTGGGCAGAGCTGTCCCTGGTCCTGAATGAGACAAGCTCTGACAGGGAAGAAGTGAGTGGCTATCTCTGTAGAAGCTTGCAATGCCACACAGTTACCAATCAGTGGGGAATCAATTTTTAGCTGGTAAAGCCTTTAAGGGAGCTGCTGTGATCCAGGCATACAGGATCATTAATCAATTTCTGCTGAAAAGGGTAGTGATACCAAGAAACTTGCAGGACATACTGTATGGTTTTGCCACAATGGGGTTCCCTAACTACAGCAAGGAGATAAATGACACACACACTTCCCTATCTTGGCACCAGACCACTTTGCCAAAGAGTACATAAACTAAAAAAGGATATTCTTCAATGGCATTACAAGTGCTGCTGGATCACAAGATACATTCACTGACACCAACATGGGATGGTCAGGAAAGGTGCATGACACTCACATCTTTAGGAACACAGATCTGTTCAGAGAGTTGCAACCAGGGATTTTCTTTCCAGACAACAAAACAACAAAGTTGATATGCTAATAGTGATCCTGAGAGATCCAGCCTACCTCCTTGTTTCCATGGTTCATAAAATCATACACCAGCCACATGTAAAGCAGTAAAGAGCAGTTCAAAAATAGGCTGAGCAAGTACAGAATGTTACTGGAATGCATACTTGACATTTAAAGGGTCACTGGAACAGTTTGCTTACTAGATTAGATCTCAGTGAAAACAACATCCCTGTTATCATTGCTTGCGGTGTGCTCCATAATAGCTGTAAAGCAAAAGGAGAGATGTTTCCACAGGGGTTGGCATGGAGGAATATAGATTGGCAGCTAATTTTCAGTAGTCAGATACCAGGACAACAGGAAGAGTCTAGCAAGAGGTTTTGCCTCTCTGGGAGGCTTTGAAAATTCATTTTGGTAATGAGCTACACTCATGCACACCACTTATCTACATTTTGCCTTCCCTTACCATCCCCTCTATCGCATCACTTTCCCTGCAACTCCCCTTCACCTTCTCTCCCATCAACCTTTATAGAATCATACAAACTGGAAGAGACCATGAGACGTCATTGAGTCCAGTCCCCTGCACTCATGGCAGGACCAAGTAACCCTCTTAAACCATCCTTGACAGGTGTTTGTCTAACGTGTTCTTAAACTTCCAGTGAGGGAGATTCCACAACCTACCTAGGCAACTTATCCCAGTGGTTAATCACCCTGAGAGTTAGGATTTTTTTCCTAATGTCCAACCTAAACCTCGCAATTTAAACCCATTGCTTCTTGTCCTATCATTGGCAGTTAAGGAGAACAATTTTCTCCCTCTTCCTTGTAACAACTTTTTAGGTACTTGAAAATGGTTATCATATCTCCTCTCAGTCTCCTCTTTTCCAGACTACACACACCCAGCTCTTTCAATCTTCCCTCATAAATCAAGTGTTCCAGACCTTTAATCATTCATGCCGCTCTTCTCTGGATTTTTCTCTAATTTCTCCACATCTTTCTTGAAATGAGGTACCCAGAACTGTACACCATACTCCAACTGAGGCCTAATCAGGGCAGGGTAAAGCAAAAGAATTATTTCTCATGTCTTTCTTACAATACTCCTGTTAATACATGCCAAAATGGTGTTTGTCTTTTTTTTTGCAACAGCGTTACACTGTTGATTCATATTTAGCTTGTGGTTCACTACGACACCCAGATCCCCTTCCATAGTACTCCCTCCTAGGCAGTCATTGCTTATTTTGTATGTGTGGAATGGATTGTTCTTTCCTAAGTGGATGAACTATTTTCACTCAGATACATCACCTTCTAAAAGGTTTTGGATTTTTTTTTTTTGGTTAATCTATTGTTTTATAACTTTGTTTTAAAAAAAAAGAAAAATAAGTCATAGGTGCTGGAACTAAGGGTACTGGGGGTGCAACATCCCCTGGCTTGAAGTGATTTTCATTTGATAAAGGGCCAGGACAATGGCTGCATGATCTCTAAATTATTCTTGGGCATGATACTTTTAAAGATCTTTCCACTATGAAAGAAATTTTCAGATCACGTGAGCTAATGTTGAACTACAAAATTAAAATGAATATTTAATGTTTATTTAAATAAGTATGTGCATTAATTAACAAATAAAGGGGTAAAATTAATGATGGCCCAAAAATAACAATTACCAAATTCAAAGTGTAAATACATAATAAATATTAGCAGCATAAACATGTAATGAACACATTTTGGCAGCCAAATCTTACACATTTTTCATATAGGCTTGGGTTTATGTGTACTAAAAGTTTTATACAAATAATTATAATAAATCAAAATAAATCAAAAATAAGTAAAAAAAAATTCTACTGTGTAGCTATAAATTAAAAAGTAAAAAAGTAAACACCAAATTACAATGAAATTCACTGAAGTACTCAAGTTTATAAGACTCTGGCCCCCTCAAAAATATTAAAGAGTAAGTACCAAAGACGCTAAAAAATTATTTACCGAATGAAAGACAAAGCCCAGACATTGCATACAGCTCTCTGACCCTACATTACCGGTGCTTGGTGGGACTTGGAGCACTGGCTGGGACACTCAGGGTCTGTGCTCCTTGTGACCAGCACCACTGACACCTCTGGGCTCTGCTAGATGGGAATAATTTCTATAATTTTCTACATTTTCAATTCTGTCCATCGAGTTCAGAATGGGCCCTCATTGCTTGGGGCCCTTGGTGTGTGCCTGCTTCTCCTACTCCTAATACTGTCTCTGGCAATGGGAGGTGCTGGACTTAGGAGGCACCAGGCTAGGAGTACAATTTTTGTTATTGACAAAAGGGAAAATTGAGCATCTGAAGTAAAATGTTTCGGGTATTTTATATGTGGATTCATTTTCCACTAACCTCCAAGAATGTTCTGGACCATGCCTGAATCTTGTGGAACCTTCCAAATTTTCTGAGAACTACTATGCTTAAGAGGCAGGAGATAGTGGAAAATCCCTTTCTAACATTGCAGTGACTTGAAACGCAATATAGAGACAGAATGCTGAGCTGATATAACTTCCATTACAAAATGAATGAATGCTCTGATTCTAGGAGGGCTACATACAGCACCAAAAAAAGTCTAAAGCAATAACCTAGATTACCAGTTCAGCGTTCGGGCTGAGGCTGACATCTCCTTTATCCACCCTATGGTATCCTCAATCTTACTCAGTCACCACTTTCAATAAATAAATAAATTAATTAATAAATAAAAAGCACCTCATCCTATTACCTACATTTACATTCTCATTTCCTATTGACATGACCTTGCATTTAACTCTATGTTCTTCAAGTAAACCCAGTTTACCATGTGATCCAGAGTGAGCTTTAGAACATTTCTCTCATCATTCTTGTTTACTATTCCACAATTTTTTGTGTCATCTGCAAACTTGATCAGCAATGATTATATATTTTTTTTCCAGATCATTGAGAAACATATTGAACAGAACTGGGCCAAGAAGAGACTCCAGGAGACCAATTTAGCTAATAGCAATGACTTTTGCTCATCTGGGAAAGTAATTCTGCTTTATGAGAACACCTTCTGCCACTGCTGTAGGGTTAAATGGTACTTAAGCAGATGTGAATTTCTAATCTCTGGTCTTTCAATGCAGAAGTTACTTAACAACCATCAAAGCATAATCTTAGCCTTTAATGAAATTCAGGGTGTGTCTTATTATTTCAACAGCAACAGAAACTTTAGAAAAAAAATCCATTTTCTATCCATGGTGCATTTAGCTTTCCTGTTCTCCCCCTGCCCCACACTCCCATAAGTACAAGTACGAACATGGAACTGAATCATGCAAAGGCAAATTAACTAATTTTTATTAAGTAAGAATAGGTTGCAAGCTTTGCTTCATCCTTGATGCAGTAACACATTATGTGTGATGGTAATGGGGGTTTGGGAAGACAGGTAAATTCTGCATTGTAATTCAGCAGAGGTAAACTGTGAGACAAGAGATAATTTGCAGTGCAGCAAGGTACAGGCTTCTCAAAAAACAAACAAACAAAAAATCCTGGACCTATCAATTTACACTAGAGGTGAGATTGGCTAATGGTTGCTTGGTAATTTTGTGTAATAAACTTCTTCGCTGTGTCCAAAATGATTCTTTTCTCTCTCCTGATTAGAGGACTCTATTTGGTGAATTCAGAATCTCTTGTTTTCTGCAGTCTTGTAGTGTCTATCCTAAGTGTCTGGTTGAGGTTATGTTTCTGGAAGTGAAGGAAAGGAATGCATTTTAATTAAAGGTTAGTCCTGTGCATTGGGGATAATAATTGAAAAAAAGCGGGCTTGGTACTTCTAAAACGAAGATGTGAAATGTTGTTAATGTTGGTTTAAAGTACTTGGTCAGATAAGCATCCAGTAGTTCCAAAACTCAACCCAAGTTTATCCAGAGTCTGACAGCACAGGTTAGTGCACTGTCTTGTTGAAGCTCTTCCACCAAACTGAAGACAAAGTTGGCTACTACCACACATCCCACCCCTGCCAGAAATGACTTGCCCCAGCTGCTCATAAATAAATAATGAAGATAATAATAAATGTTAACTAAAATTGGATGACAAAATGCCATCTAGCAGATCTCAATACAAAGGACACTTTTAATCTCCCCTGAGTTTGTCAATGTGCTCCTAAAGACTGGACTTCAGTGCCAAACAGAACGAATATTTCTTGGCTTTACTTGAGGAATAAATATTACAATAATTGTGAGGACCACTTGTCTGAATTAAAAGAACAATATGGGGTCTCATTCAAGAAAGTTCCAAATTCAAATGAAAAAATCTGAATAAAAATCATAGGCCTTGGGAGGCCTAGTCCAATGCACAGAAAACATGACAACTCCTGCAGGGATTCAATGTAGGTAGTGCTGTAAAAAGCAGAGTGAGGTTTCAAGGAATAGTCTGCTACTTTATGGGGCTAGAACAAGATTGAAACCCTAAGAAAGCATTTTTTGTTGGCATTTGTTCAAAACTTTCTTTTCTTGAATATACAGAGAAATTTATCCTATACAGATTTGATATTTTTGCTTTGAAACTATTATACCCACAACTAAACCTTCCAGTGCTATGGACACTCAAGGATTATGTTTCATTGACTTTACATGATAGTTTAACTATGGACTTTGCACCTGCCACTAGAACAAGTTCTACAGGTTGATTTCTCTTTTGGGGTCTATGGCTATGTCTACACTGGCAAGTTAGTTCTAATTAAGGAGGCTTAATTCTAACTAACTAAAGCCATGGCTACACTAGGCTTTAGTTAGTTCGAATTAAGGGCTTCCTTAATTCAAACTAATAAGTTCGAATAGAGTATTCAAACTAAGGGGTTAATTCGAACTAACTAGTTCGAATTAACTCGAACTAACTAGTCCGAATTAACCAATGTGGCCATGTTAATTCGAACTAATTTCTTAGTTCAAATTAACCGTCCATTGAAATGAATCCGGATTGCTAATTCGAACTAAGCAAGTGCTTGCTTAGTTCAAACTAACATTCCAGTGTGGCCATGT
Source organism: Pelusios castaneus (assembly GCA_007922175.1). Taxonomy (NCBI): domain Eukaryota; kingdom Metazoa; phylum Chordata; order Testudines; family Pelomedusidae; genus Pelusios; species Pelusios castaneus. Next base: position 3,044,153 of record ML685782.1, read on the forward strand.
TAGTTCTAATTAGCTTAATTCGAACTAACTAAAATTAGTTCGAATTAGTTAGTTCGAACTAACTAATTCGAATTAATTTTAGCAAGTGTAGACACAGCCTATGATGACAATCACTACTTTACCTAAGTATCCATTTTAATCCTGTCTGGTCTTGGGTGGAGGACTGGTTTGTCATAGCAGACCACCTCTGTAAGACAGAGGCATCGGAAAATCCAGTGCCAAGCTAATCAAGTCTGAGTGTTCTAGCCTTTACATACAAAAAGGCATAAACAGTATCGCTGTCAATTTCTCATTCCTACCTTTTGTATTGTCCTGTCAGGCAGGAAAAAAGTGAGAAGATGCATCAGAGACTTTGCCCAGCATTGCAAGTTGCCATTCACTGCCTCTCATCCTGGGTCCTGACACATAGAAGGGTTGCAGGGCACTTTATTTACATTTTCCAGTTCCAAAGACGTTGATCACCAGCCCACCAAATTACTTACGATGAGTGAGATTTCTGAGTGGAGAAGTCACTCTCTCAATCCATTTTGTGCCAACTAAATCTTGAGCTGTTCATCTCTGCCTAGTGCATTGGGCAGGGCAAAGGTAGATGGGCCAGTAGTGTTCACCGGGTAGGGGATGAAGGCAAGAGTTGCGAGTATTTATCAAGCTGAGCCAGGAGATGTATACCAAAGCCAAGACAGCCTGGGATCATTTGCGGAAGTCAGGAGCAAGATGAGGTGAAGACGAGATATAGTAGCAGTAGCAAGCCAGAATCTTCATTATTGCTCAGATATCTCTGTGCAACCATTTCCTAGTTTAAATCATTAGTGTGGGTTAATCAAGGTGCTCCAGGATTCTGTCTCTCTCACCTCTTCAGGTGGGACTTCCTACTGTAGCTAACAGTCCAGTAATTGTTGAATGCTGCTTCCCACTGTGCTAAGGAGTCATTGGTGGCCCAGGATCCAGAAATCTTTCTTGTAGTTGCATGTATTCTTAAACCTCATGGGGCATTGCACAACTTTGCTTCAACAAGGGCAGGAGAATCTTTCTATGGGCTGGCGCTTATTGTATTCTTCCTACTTATTATGAAAATGCTATTAGACACAGACTGCTGCAATCACAAAAGGTCTGTTTATGCCTTTTTGGATGTAAAGGCAATAACACTCAGAAAAATGCTCTGAGATGCAATGAATACTATATTTCAGTGGGGACCATTATCTAGTGGTGGAGAGGCTTGTGTGTCCCAATGACCCTCAGAACTACATTGTTTGTAGTCTTGTATTCCTAGTAGGACCACCCTTGCCAAATAGATCTGAGGTGAGGTTCCAGACAAAGTGTGGTCCGAACTTTTCAAGACAGATCAGGCTACGTCTGCTATTGTAAGTAACAGTATGCAGTACTATCTGCAATTTTTGACCAGAGAGGATAGGTACAGCTGGCTCCCCCCTAGCAAGTCTTCTCTGTGGTCAAGCAGATATACTTATCTCCCTGGCTGTGACCAACCCAGATGCAATCAAGATCAAATTTTACAAAGACCTGGGCAGCCCTTATTGCAGAATTTCTGAAAGCAGATAAGCTCATCAAACTTGGTGATTTCAGGGCTGGAGTTGATGCAGATTACTAGGCATGACCAAGTGTGATTGGAAAAACATGCCTTGTCAAAATGCAACAGCAATGGGCTCCTCCTGCTGAGGAAATACACTGACAAGGACCTCCTCATCACCAATAGTCCTTCACCTGTCAAACCTTTACAAGTTGTCTTGGATGCATCCACGCTGAAGCACAGGCATCTCATTGACTATGTCATCTTCAAGAGAAGAGACAGACAGTATGTTAAAGTGACAATATACAAAATGCTGGACTGATAAGCTTAAAGTCTCCAAGCTGAATCATAGAATTATAGGGTTGGAACGGACCTCACAAGGTCATCTGGTCCAACCCCCTGCTAAAAAGCAGGACCACTCCCACTAAATCACCCCAGCCAGGGTTTTGTCTAACCGAGCCTTAAAAATCTCCAAAGATGAAGATTCCACCACTTCCCTAGAGAGCCCATTCCAATGCTTCACCACCCTCCTAGTGAGAAAGTTTTTCCTAATATCCAACCTTGACCTCCCCAGCTGTAATTTGAAACCATTGCTCCTTGTTCTGTCCTCTGTTACCATCGAGAACAGCCTACCTCTCTCTTCTTTGGAGCACCCCTTCAAGTAGTTGAAGGTTGCTATCAAATCTCCTCTCAGTCTTCTCTTCTGTAGACTAAATAAGCCTAGTTCCTTCAGTCTCTTCTCATAAGTCATGTGCCCCAGCCCGCTAATCATTTTTGTTGCCCTCCGCTGAACTCTTTCTAATTTGTCCACATCCTTTCTGTAGTGGGGAGCCCAAAACTGGACACAGTATCCAGATGCGGCCTGATCAGTGTCGAATATCTGGATACATCCTAGTAGTTAAACACAAGGTTAAAAAAAAAGCACCCCCAAATCTCAGTATCTCCAAATTGAAACAGGAGAATGTGAAACAGGCTTTTGCTGTAGAACTCTCCAACCAGCTTATAACAATTGATGCAAACTCCAAAAACATCAAGGAAACTTAGGCAACCTTTAGAGGCCCTAATTACTCTGCTGCATCCAATACCTCAGTTCCAAACATGTAAATATCCGGATAGGTTTGATGAAAATGATAATGATATAGGAGATTACTGAATGAGAAACATTAGCTCCTTAAGACCTGTTTAGGGAACAGCACTTCAACATCGAAGAAGGCAGGCTTCACAACTGCCAAACACAAACTTAGAGAGATGCAAAACTCAGGGCTGAGCAACAAGGCAGATGAGATTCAGTCCTATGAAGACAGGAATGATATGATGAACTTCTATAATGCTGTGAGGACAAATATGGACCACGGTGATGAGGAATATCTCAAATACTGAGTGCCAATGGTACTGCATTGCTCACTGATGAAGAAAAGATACTGCAAAGGTGCACAGAACACTCCAACAATGGAATGACTGCCCCAGACTGACATCCATATATCTCTTGCTGATCCAATGCTGAGTGAAACTGGGAAAGTGATTGACCTGCTATCAAATGGTAAAGTACCTGGAGCAGATGATATACCAGCAGATGTCTATAAAGGTGACGGCTTACACATGTCTTTGACTGAACTTTACCAGTCAATGTGGACTCAAGGAACTAAACAACAGAAGTACACAGATGCATCCATTGTTTACTTGCACAAGTGGTAAAGTAACAGACTATCCTGCAACAACTATCAGGGCATGTTCTTGCAGTCAATGGCCAGAAAATTCTCATCAGAATTCTGCTGAATCACTTTGTGCAACAACACAGAGAACAAGGGCTCTTGCCTGAAAGGGCATGTGGCTTCAGGAAAAATCATGGTACTAAACACATAGTGTTCGCAGCTTGTAATTTCAGACTAACTGCCTGGAACAGAACTCCAACCAACTCCAAAATTCACCCGACAAAAACATTTATTGCAGACAATTGAGAGGGCCTTTGGAAAATTATGGCAAAATCTCAGTGGTGTGGCAATTCCATGATGGCATGTTCGCTCACTTTATGGATGATTGTGAGTCATCTGAACCATCCCCACCAATGGAAGCATGGAGTCAATGTTGGCCCCAGCCCTCTTCAGTATGATGTTTTCTGCTATTCTTAGAGGTGCCTTTTGTGACTGTGATGCCAGGATTCTCATCAGATACTGGACTGATGGCAAACTTTTCAATCTAAGGAGACTATAGGCAAAAATGAAGATATACCATGGAAAAATCATGGAGCAGGTCTTCAACAAATCCATTTTGCCGCACTTGGAGAAGAGGAAGGTGAGCAGGAAAAGGGAGCCATGTTAACTAATTTCTTAGTTTTAACTCACCGGCCATTGAAAGGAATGGGGATCGCTAATTCGAACTAAGCAAGTTCCACTTAGTTCGAACTAAGTTTTTCTAGTACGAATTAAGTTAATTTGAACTAACTAAAATTAGTTTGAATTAGTTAGTTAGTTCGAACTAACTAATTCAAACTAATTTTAGCAAGTGTAGACATAGCCATAGTTTATAAGGCGAGGAGAACTATTCAAGCAGAATCCTACTTGAGAATCCTGTTTATGCAGTCCAGGACCACATTAGCTTTTTTGACTCCACTGTTGCATTGGGAGCTCAAGTTCAACAGCCTATGCAATCCCTTCTGCAAATCGTTTTCAGACTGTCTGCTTCCCAGGATAGAATTTCCCCATACTCTAAGCATGGTCTACTTCCTTTATTCAGAGAAGTATACATTTACATTAAATTGTATTAAAATGCATTGTGTGTGGTTTCATCCCGCTTATGATCCAATTCAGATCACTCTATCAGTGACCTGCCTTCTTTATTATTTACTACTCCCCCAATTTGCATGTCATCTGCAAATTTTAATCAGTGATAATCTTATGTTTTCTTCCAGCCTTTGATTAAAAAAAATGCTAAATAGCAAAGACCAAAAACAAGTTCTTGCAGGACTCCACTTTCAACATACCAGCTCAATGGTGATTCTCCGTGGACAATTATATTTTAAGATCCATCAGTTAGTCAGTTTTTAATCTATTTAAAATGTGCTATGTTAATTTTAGATCATTCTACTTTTTAATGTAAAAATATTGTGCAGTACCCAAGTCAAACACCATAGAGAGATTTAAATATACTCCATTAACATTACCACCTTTTGTCAGCCAAACTGATGATAAAAAAAAGGAAATCAAGTTTATCTGATAGGATCTATTTTCCATAACCCCATATTGATTGACATAATTACTATCCCTTTATTTATCAGGTTCTATATCAGCTACTCCATTATCTTGCCTTGGATCTATGTCAAACTGACAGATCTATAATCACTTGGTCATTCTGTTTACCCTTTTTAAAAACTAGCATAAAATTAGTTGTACGAGCAGAGAATATATAACTGGAGCTAGAGTGGAACATAGATGGGTTACCTGGAATTACTGAATATGTATTGTATAAAATCTAGATCACTGAATCATGCCTGTGTATGAATTTAGAATTCCCAGTAGGCTTCAATAAAAACTGGATTTCTGTCTTAATGCTACTTGTTTTTCATCTTGGCCATCTTCATATTTGTTCACATTCTTCTAAGATAAAACCTTGTACCTGATAGCATTCATTCTCAGCTCTGGCCTATAATTAACCTCGTTGGCATCTGTCCTAAAGCCAAGATACTCCAGGAAATTAATCACGTTGTGTCTTTGCTTCAGCTTCCTCTAGTCCAGTGATTCTCAACCACTGTGTTGGGACACAAAGGTGTGTCACAAAGAGCCGAGAGGTGTGTCACGGAAAATTGGCAACTCAACTTGGAGCCAGCTTGGGGCTCCTGCTGTCCACCGCTCTCTGCTGCCCCCAAGAGCCTGCTCCTGCTGCCCAATACAGGCAGCAGCCAGGGCCAGATGAGTAAAGGTTCTTTGGGGCTGCAACCCAGAGATCCTGGGCAAGGGGGTGGTGCCCCAGAAATAAACCTGGCTCCATTGAGCCAGACTGCCAGGGCTCCAGCCTGCACTGGCTTGACTCTGCCCCCACCCAGGTCCCAGAGTTCTGCATGCTCCGGATTGCCACAGCCTCCCAAGCACTCCCAGCCCAAACACCACTGCCACTGATAGATTGTAGTGTGTCACACAGAAAACATCATCTGTCAGATGTGTCGCGATGCAAAAAGAGTTGAGAACCACTGTCCTAATCTATAGAGAGCCCTGATCAGAAAAAATGTCCAGAAAGAGGCAAATGAATATCGTTCTTCCCTAAACCCACAATGAGTAGATTATTTTAAATATATTGTAAATATTTGATTATCAAACTCTGATTTTGACCACTAGCCTTTCTGCCATAAGGAGGAACAATTCTATTTGTGATGAAGTCATGGCTAGAAGAATCAGCATGTTCATGACTTATTCTCTTCTGCTTTGATCCACCATGCTGCATTTTTCTTGTGAGCAGGGGGACCAGATGATGATCAACTGCCCTACTGCACTCCAGGAAGGAGAGCAGAGGAAACAGAGACAATTTTATTATTCAATTACTGGGCGGGGGGGGGGGAGAGTGCTGATTCCCAGAATCTTCAATGAAATCAAGTTCAGATATCAAAATATTTTCAGAGGCATCTCCCTGTCCTCAGTGTTCCTTCCACAAATAGGCCCTTTCTGGGTCTCAAGTCCCAGAATCACCACCCTTCTGTTGCATGGGATCTACATGGGCAAAATAGGTTTGTTTCTCTCCTTAAGGTCTATTCCTAGTATATCAGTAGGGATCCCCAAAGTTGAGGAGGGGGCTATTACAGAGATTGACGCAAGGGAAGGAAGCTGGACACAAAGGTTCCTCACTGCACTCTGCCATTGGCTGTATCTGTACTGTGCCCAGTGCCCTCCATCCATAACTTGTGGGACAGAGGCCAGGGAGGCGATGATGTGCTTGATAGTGTGTAGAATGGTTAGGACTCAAGGGCAATCTCTATCCGGGGTGCTACCATTCTGTCTTCTTTCTTACTGTGGAGATTGGGGATTGTTCTTTTCCAATCCTGTCTGCCTCTTTTCCTGTCACAGAGAAGGGTACCCCAGCCCAGGGCCGGATCAATACAAGGGTCTTAGGGGCTGAAATCCTGGGATCCAGTTCCTAAAGCCCCTGTATGATCTGGCCCCTGCTGCTCTACTCAGCCTGGCTCAATGCTGCTGGGGATTGGGAAGGTACTGGTAGGTCCCCTGATGACACTAGAGGGGGCTCGGACAAGGGGCCAGAGGCCAGGTTTCATGATGCTCTCACCCCATCCCAGGGCTGGCACATATTTGCTCTGCACCAGGGTTGGGGCCAGCTGGTGCACAGTGCAGCCCATGGCCCTGGAAGGCTGCACTGGAGACCACACCAAGCAGCAGCTGGCCCCAACCGTGGGGCAGACCAACGGAACCAGGACCAGGGCAAGAGCACCCGGGAGAATGGCCTCTGACAGGGGGGCCCCATAGTGATGGGGTGGCTTGGTTCCCAGGCCGGGGGGGGGGGCGGGTACAGTGGTGGGCAGACCGGGGCCATGGGGTCCCTTAATCCAGCCCTGCCCCAGACTGGTTGGTGTTGCAAGGGATACTGCATTCTGCCCACAGAATTGGCTCAACAAAAGGTTCATAGGGGACTTGGGGAGGGAACACAGTCTCCTCCTTTTGCCTAGCTCTGTCCCTGAAGCTTTCAGGACACCAACCGCTGCCAATGCCTTAGAAGGGAAAGCAGAGCTGATGGTACAATAGCCACAAAAAGCAAAATAATTAAAAAGAACTGTTCATCTAAGAGTCTGAAATGAAGTTGGGAATTTCCCTATGAAAAAGCTCTGCACCTGCAAGGGCTGGCTGAGCCATTGACCACTGGGGAGGCAGAAAAAAACTGCAGAAGGAGCTTCAGGGTGATGGGGCATTATCTTGCTGCCCCCAAGCTGTAAGCAATCTGTAATAGATCAGGAGGAGATGTGTTTGGGAGCTATAATCCCAGACTGTTCCATAGGTTTTGCCCTGTTGTTAGAATTTAAGATAC
>ML685782.1:3067757-3088721 GCA_007922175.1 Pelusios castaneus
CAGCAGGGTACACTGTGGAGCATGCTCAAATTGCTACCACTCCCTGCCTCTGGAAGTTTCCAGTTGTGGGTCACTAATCTGCCCAACAACAGTAATCCACCCTCAGCAGGTCTCTCAGAGATAGCATTTTCAGGCATATGGGTTACACATTCACTAAATACATGCCTCAGTCCTCCTTGTTTGTTGTGGGGTACAGTGTGTCACACATAGCTGTTGCAAGAGATTTACTCTACACTCTTACTATTTAAATCAGAGGTTCTCAACTTCAGATTTTGCTACTCTTATTTCACTCAGAATAGTACTTTACTTCTTAAATAATCCCACTGATGAGTAAAGCACATATAAATCTGATCCTAAATATGGGTTTACAAAAAAAATATGTAGCAGTTCTAGAGAAAAGAGGATGTTTATTTTCCATAAACCAATAAAAATATTTACAACAATAGAGTGCTTGCAGCTTTAAGTATTAGAATAACCCACAGCTACAGATTGGCTTTCAAATTGTAGGTTTATGCCTGGTAGAATATTTGTGTGAAAGGAATCTATATTGTATAAATCCCATGGGCCCATTTAATGACCATTGATCAAGGAAGCTTGATTTATTACATATACCACACCAAATAGGGAAACAGGTTTAATGCATGTCAAGAAGCTTTGGCTTGCAGTGCGTTAGTAGATCATAACACATTGGACATCTCTAGAGTGTGGAAAAATAAAGGCATTTAAAAACCTTGCTAACCTCGTCTTGCTAGCAACTATCATCTGCTTCTATCAGATGGAGAAAAAATTCAATAGAATAAAAGAATTTTCAAAACTTTTAACAGTCTTTCTTCAGAAGAAACACCCAGAGTTACAAAAGTTGTAGTAGTTACCCACAGGTGGCAAGAGTGTTCACAGATCTGATTGCTAGTCAGTTTTATAGAACAAGTACACACGGTACCATTGTTATTAGAGGATATCACCAGGACAATTTTGAAGGCTGTCTTATATCTAGCTAGGGTGACCATATAAGAAGGTTGCTTACCTTGCGGTAACCGATGTTCCTCGAGATGTGTGTCCCTGTAGGGGTGCTCCACTCTAGGTGCTTGGTGCGTCCTCGCGCTGAGCCGGGAGAATTCTTTCTTAGCAGCCCCGCTCTGGCCGTGTCCGCGTGCCCCCACCGCGCTGCCGTTAGAATCAGGGGTCACGCGGACACGGCCAACCTCCCTCAGTTCCATTCCAACCACAGAGCCTGTATTCAAAGCTCCGTAGTAGAGGGGAGGAGGGAGGGATGTGGAGCACCCCTACAGGGACACACATCTCGAGGAACATCGGTTACCGCAAGGTAAGCAACCTTCTTTTCCTCTTCGAGTGATGTCGCTGTAGGGGTGCTCCACTCTAGGTACCTATGGAGCAGTTCCCCTATGGAAGGAGGGTACTTAGGAGCTTATGCCAACTACAGTTGAAAGTACCTTGGTCCCAATGACCGTATCTGCTCTGACAGACTGGTCAATAGCATAGTGTTTGGAGAATGTGTGTACCGAGCTCCATGTTGCAGCTTTGCAAATGTCCAACAGCGGAACGTCCTTGAGGAAAGCCACAGATGTGGCCATACCCCTTGTCGAATGGGTTTTAATCCCTTCCGGGGGTATTACATTGTGGAGTGAATAGCACATAATAATACACTCCTTTATCCACTTAGAGAGTCTCTGATGGGAGACTGCCATGCCCTTCGAACGTTCCGCTATAGATACGAACAGTCTCGGAGATTTCCGAAAACTCCTCGTCCTATCTATGTAAAAGGCTAAAGCCCGTCTAACATCCAGTGTATGTAAGAGAGCTGAGTGAGGATCCGAATGTGGTTTCAGAGAAAATATAGGTAAGTTTATTTCCTGATTGATATGGAAGGCAGTGTTTATTTTTGGAATAAACCTTGGGTGAGGGCGTAAAGTTACCTTGTCCGGATGAAAGACTGTATAAGGCGGATCAGCCATAAGTGCTGCCATTTCGCCTACTCGTCTTGCAGATGTTATGGCTACTAGGAAGGTGACCTTCATGGACAATAATTTTAAGGAACAAGTAGCCAATGGCTCAAATGGCTTCCCGGTAATAGACCGGAGTACAAGGTTTAAATCCCAAGGCACCGTTGGTGAGCGCACTTCAGGATAAACATTCTGCAGGCCATTCAAGAAACGTTTCAACAGACTATGTGAAAAAATAGGCTTCTGATCAATCTTGGCATGGAAGGCTGAAATTGCTGCAAGATGTACCTTCAGAGAGCTGTTTGCGAGACCCCCTTGCTTCAAATGAAGGGTATATTCTAGTATCAAGTGGATCAGTGCAGAGGCAGGTAAGATTTTCCTGTCCTTACACCAATTACTGAATCTGCGCCATTTCTGTAGATATGATTTTCGCGTCGATGATTTTCGACTATTCAGTAAAATGTTCTTTACTTGCTCTGAACATTGCAGCTCATCGGATTGCAGCCACTGATCAGCCAAGCGGTCAGGTGAAGCTTGTCTAGGTGAGGATGTAGCACTCAGCCCTTGTTCTGATGTAGAAGGTCCCTGTGTGATGGCAGTGGTATTGGATCGGCGATGGACATTTGGAGAAGGTAAGGAAACCAAATTTGTCTCAGCCAGGCTGGAGCAATAAGGATTACCGTTGCTCCATCCTCCTTGGCCTTCTGTATTGTCCTGTGAATCAAGGGTATAGGAGGGAACGCATAGCCTAGATACCTGTCCCATTTCATGAGGAAAGCATCCCCTAGCGATTGGTCTCCCACCCCTGCCCTGGAGCAGAAGGCTGGACACTTCCGATTTGTCCTTGTAGCAAACAGATGTACGTCTGGGAACCCCCAGAGATGGAATATATCCTGCAAAACGTAAGTATTGAGCTCCCACTCGTGCTTGCTCACAAAATGTCTGCTGAGTGTATCTGCTATTGTATTCTGGCAACCCGGTAAGTATGAAGCTGATATATTTACGCCATGATTGATACACCAATTCCATAGATGGATCGCCTCTAAACACAGGGATCGAGATCGGGTACCACCCTGTTTGTTTATGTAATACATGCATGCGACATTGTCCGTCCTGATCTTCACCGTTTTGTTCTTTATCATAGGCAGAAAACGGAAACAAGCTCTCCGGACAGCTCGCAACTCGAGGACGTTTATGTGGAGGTGCGTTTCTTGCATGGACCAGCGACCCTGAGCGGAGTGACCTTCTAGGTAAGCACCCCATCCTAGTAAGGACGCATCTGTCGTTATAAAGACGCTGGGTGGGTCCAGGGGAAATGGGATTCCAGTTAGCAGGTTGTGTGGCTGTAACCACCACTGCAGGGTGTGTTTGACTGCCCTTGGTACTGAGATTAACATGTCTAGACTGTGTCTGCTTCCTTTGTATATCGAGTTGAGCCACAGCTGCATGGGTCGCATGTGGAGGCGGGCGTGCAAGACAACTGCTGTTGTGGCCGCCATATGTCCCAGTAATTGTAGGCAGTTTCGCACTGTTACTGTCGGGCTGCCCACTAAAGAGTTGATAAGATCCGTTATGGGGCTGAATCTGTTGCAGGGAAGGGAAGCCCACACTGCTATTGCGTCTAAATGTGCCCCTATGAACTCCAATTGCTGGGTAGGGGTTAATATCGACTTTTGACGGTTTACCATGAGTCCTAGCCTGGCGAACAGATTTAACGTGGCCTGGTTCGCCTGATGCGCTGGTGTTGACTGTTTGATTTTAGTAAGCAGTCGTCCAAATACGGGTAAATGATAATCCCCTGCTTGTGTAAGTAAGCTGTTACAACTGCTAACACTTTCGAGAAGACTCTTGGTGCCGTGGATAACCTGGATGGGAGAACCGCATATTGGCAATGATCTTGTTCGATCACAAATCTGAGGAATCGTCTGTGGGATGGATGAATTGTTACGTGAAAGTAAGCATCCTGTAGGTCGAGGGATGAATACCAGTCCCCGAGCTCCAGCGTTGGAATTATACTTGAAAGAGTGACCATCTTGAATCTGTGGTTCTTCACGAATTTGTTTAGACGTCTTAGATCCAGTATGGCTCTCCATCCTCCACCCTTCTTCTGTACTAGGAAATACCATGAATAAAACCCTTTCCCCTGGAATTGTTGAGGAACTGGTTCTATTGCTCCTAAGGAGAGAAGACGATTTATCTCCTGTCTCAGTAGTTGTACGTGAGATGTGTCCCTGAAAAGGGACGGGGAAGGTGGGTAGGTGGGGGAGGGGTGGATATGAGGGGTATAGAGTAGCCCTGCTAGATAATTTCTAAGACCCATCTGTCTGATGTTATCGACCTCCAGTTGTCTGTGTAAGGTCGAAGACGATGGCCAAAAGGAGTATCTGAAGAGCTCGCTGGATTGGGGAGGTTGTTCAAACCCTCGACCAAAGCTTCAAAATTGTTGTCTTGATGCTGGTGGCTGGTTAGAGGTCGACTGATTGGCGGAGCTATTCTGATGCCTTCTCGTGGGCCTCTGCCTATTTCTATCAAATTGCTGCCTTTGTTGCGGGTACTGATTGAACCTGCGGGTAAACAGTTGCTGTCTAAACTGTCTGCGCCTCGGAGCAGGTGTAACTATGGCCAGTGTGCGGATAGTGGCCCGGGAGTCTTTCATTGTATGCATGACCTCGTTGGTCTTCTCACCAAATAATTTTGCCTTATCAAAAGGAAGATCCTCTATGACGGACTGAAGATCTTTTGGGAGAGCTGCAGAGTGCAGCCAGGAGGCTCTACGCATGACAATTGCCGTCGCTCTGGTTCTTGCCGCAGTGTCTGCAGCATCCAGTGCAGCCTGCAGGGCTGTTCTTGAAATCAGCTGACTTTCCCTGATCAAAGATTGAAATTGATCTTGGCGATCTTCAGGGATAACATCCAGAAAGCTCGCAAATCTGGAGTAGTTGGTATGGTCGTAATTAGATAGTAGGACCGCATAATTTGCTACCCGAAGCTGTAAACTCACTGATGTATAGACTTTCCGACCGAACGAGTCCACTCGCTTCCAATCTCTGTCCTGCGGAGCAGATTTGATGAAAGGCTGCCTGCTACGCTGTTGCGTGGACTCCACCACGAGTGAATTAGGCTGAGGGTGCGCAAACAAATATTCATTGCCTTTGAGGGGAATATAGTATTTCCTTTCTGCCCTCTTATTCGTTGGCATGATGGTTGCTGGAGTCTGCCAAGTGAGGTTTGCAGGCTCCATGATTGCACCATTCATTGGCAAGGCTACCTTGGAAGGAACTGATGTCCCTAAAATTTTCAGTAGCCTGTGCTGCATTTGAGGCATCTCTTCCAAATCAATGTCCAGGTCCTGTGCCACCCGCTTGAACAGTTCCTGGAATTGTTCAAAATCATCCGCACTAGAAGATGCGTGCTGGATGACAGTCTCGTCAGGATGTGAAGAAGAAGAGGTGTTTGGAACTGCTTCTTCATCCTGATCGGACAGAATATCCATCTGAAAAGAAGCCTCAGACTGCTGACCAAATAAGAAGCGAGAGCGGCTCGATGTTGCAGGTGATAAGGGTTTTCTGCCTGAGCCGGAGGGTCTGCTATAGGACCCCATGAATGAGGACCACATATCCCAATTATGCCACTGCATTGGGTATGGCATAGGGGGAGCCATCCATGGAGGCATGCCCCATAGGTTGTCTGTGCATCCCATCTGGTCCTGGCTGCGAGACAATGAGTGAGCCTTAGGACGTCGTGGGGAGACGCTGGTAAGAGGCTCCTGATCCTCCTCTGCATCAGAGAATGGAGAGAATTGAGGCGAATCAGAATCCTCAGACTCCATATGACGGGTCTTCTGCTTTTTCTTTGCCCCTGTGGCAGTGGAAGCAGCTGTGCCCTGAGATTGTGGCTGCAGGGCTGCTGCTGAGGCTTGTGCCTGCACTGCACTGGGTTGACCAGCAGGTGGCGTCGGCACCGAGGGAGCTGAAATCTCCGCAGGCTCCAGCCCCGTTTCACTGACAGCTGCCGGTGCCGAGCCGGTCTCAGCCCCCAGGCTTGGTGCCGGTGCCGTGGGAGCTGCCTTCTCAGGTCTCACAGAGGACGAAGTCGGCACCGATCGGGACCTCGACTCCGCGCCGGGGATCCTCTCCCTCAGCGTCTTTCCAGCCGCGGTACCGAGTGGTTTTAAATTTGCCACTGGTTTTCGCGTCGCTGCCCTCTTCCCGGAGGGGCTCCTTGAAGGGGTGGATGACCTTTTTCTCTCGTCCCTGCCCCTGTGTCTCGGAGGAGCGCTGAGACCAGGGTCTGAGGCTGGTCTCAACGAGCGCTCTAACAGGAAGCTCTTTAACCAAGCTCCCTGTCCTTCCTTGCTCTTGCCTTTAGATTGCAGCAGTGGGGGCATTTGTGGGCAACATGCCCCTCACCCAGGCATCGGACACATTGAGAGTGTCCATCAGAGATTGGTATCGCTTCCCTGCAGAGGGAGCAGCATTTGAAACCCGTGGAGCCGGGCATTTTCTTCTCTCTCTTTTTTTTTTTTTTTAAACGAAGCGGGAGCTAGACTCCCGTTGAGTCTTTCTCGCCGCTTTTTTTTTTTTAAACTAACTAACACTAAGTCTAAAGTATTTTAAAACTGTTAACTACTTAACCCTAAACAACCTTAAAACTTAACCCTACTGTTAATTAATTTTATTTTTTTTTCTGTCACGTAAGGAGCGGCTGCGGATTCCGGCCCGAACCGAAGACAGTTGGAAAGGAACTGAGGGAGGTTGGCCGTGTCCGCGTGACCCCTGATTCTAACGGCAGCGTGGGGGGGGGGCGGGCGCGCGGACACGGCCAGAGCGGGGCTGCTAAGAAAGAATTCTCCAGGCTCGGCGCGAGAACGCACCAAGCACCTAGAGTGGAGCACCCCTACAGGGACATCACTCGAAGAGGAAATTGTGTTCTCATAAAATCATGGAATCATAGAAGATTAGGGATGGAAGGGACCTCAGGAGTCCAACCGCCTACTCAAAGCAGGGCCAATCACAACTAGATCATCCCAGCCAGGGTTTTGCTAAATTGGGCCTTAAAAGCTTCTAAGGCTGGAGATTCCACCACCTAATTTGAAACGATTACTCCTTGTTCTGTCCTCTACCACCACTGAGAACACTCTAGCTCAGGCATTCTCAACTCCTGTCCCTCAGGCCAGTGCGGCATGGCTGGCAAGCATGGTGGGTCGGGGGAAGTGCTAGAAGGGGGCGGGCTGGTTCGGCTGTGGGGTGTGCTGGCTGCTGGGGGTGGCCGTGGGCAACGCAGTGTGACTGGGGGGGGGGCGCAGGCTGGCACGGCCGCGGGGGGAGGATGGAGCGTGGGCCACACTGTTGCTGGGGGCCACAGCCTGTCCACAAAATGTCACTGTTCATGGGCATCCAGCTCCCCCCACTCCCCTTTTGAAAGAAAAAAAAAAACTTTCCATTTTTTTCAATTAAAAAAATTTTTTTTTGGCTTGAGGGCCACAAATATAAATTTGAGAACCCTGAAGGGCCACTAGTATATTTAATTAAAAATTGTATTTAATTTAATTATTTGATTTTAATTAAATTTAATTTGAATTTAATTGTAATGCAAATTTAATTAAATAGACTGGTGGCCCCTTAGGGTTCTAAAAATTATATTTGTGGCCCTCGAGCCAAAAAAGGTTGGGAACCACTAGTCTAGCTTCATCCTCCTGGGATAACTCCTTTAGATGGTTGAAGGCTGCTATCAAATCCTCCATCACTCTTCTCTTCTGCAAACTAAGCAAGTCCAGTTCTCTCAGCCTCTCTTCAGAAGTGATGTGCTCCAGCTTCCTAATAATTTTTGTTGCCGTCTGCTAGACTCTCTCCAATTTGTCCATATCCTTCCTGCAGTGGGTGGGTGGAGGGAGGGCAAAACTGCATACAATATTCCAAGTGCAGCTTTACCAGCACTGAATAGAGGGGAATAATCACTTCCCTTGATCTTCTGACGATGCTCCTCCTAACGCAGCACAGTATGCTGTTACCTTCTTGGCAGTTTAATAAATTTAGTACGAAAGAATTATTTTAAATTAGTCCTGAGACTAATAGTCTATTTGCCACATTTCTCTTTGTCATCAGATTTAACCAACTATAATTATTTCAAAAAAAGTGACTGCAGCATTAACAATAACTCTTCTAAGCTGATTAGCATGGAATCTCCTTTGTTTCCCTCCCCCCCCATCCCTTCTCCCACCCAAAAAATCCAAATGCCAGCCAGTGTCCTTTCAAACTAATCTGCACTGCCTCAATGAAGGTAGAGTCAAGAGTTTTATCCAAGACAGACCAAACCCCGTTCCTTAAAAGCAAACAGCAAATCTTAGCCAATTCATTAAATAAAATAAAAATATTTTTCCCTTTTCTGAAATCTTGATACTGATTTATGAGTTTATTGAAAAGAGACGAGGAAAAGTAGTGTTTTTCCATGAATGCACTAATAAAAATCACAGATTTTTTTTGTTGAATAGTATAATTGTAAATAACCATTACACTACTTTAAGAAATATGTTTTTAAAACCATTTTTAAAGTTAAAGACTAATTATACTTCTATGAAATTTATTTACAGAAATGGCATGCACCCAGATTAATTAACTTTAGTTCCTGAGAACTGGGAGTACTTCCAGTTTTTTACTATTATGATTCCTATACTTCCATACAAAGGTTACCTAAAACTCCACTTTAATGATGTCAGAAATGCCTTTTATGTAATTGAAGTTTAAACACAAAAATAAATTTCCAGTATGGATTCATAGATTCCAACACCATGCATCAGTTTTACATCATTAACAAGGGCTCATCAACTGAATAGTATTAGCACAACGTACCTGGAGTAAAACAGATTGTTAGCATGATAGTATCTAGAGGCCACACTTGGCATTAGGGTCCATCGAGCTAGGTACCATACAAACAGAAGCGTTCCTGTCATAACCAGCTTCTATGCTACATTGACAAAGCAGTCAAAGATGAAAGGGAACAAGGAAGAACCTTCCAGAAGAGCACTGGGAATTAATCTCTCTGTGCCTGAAGTGACATGTACAAGGTCTCTCAGTAAGGCTATGAGAGAGTTTGGTAACTTAAATAGAGCTGAGAGAAATTTCTCATCGAAAAGTCTTTCCCCCCACCGCACTAAAAATAGCAGATTTCAATGGGAAAAAATGTTTCATGAATTCATATTGAATTTGTTGAAACTTCCCCCCCTCCCCCCAATTGCAAAAAACCCTAAATGTCAAAACATTTTTTTTTTTTTCATTTTGAAATTTACTTCAACTGTGTGTAAACATTTTATTTCAGGTCTAACTAAATGACTCGTTTTTTTTCTTTTGGCCAACAAAGTGAAAAATCAGTTATTCATGCAGCTCTACCCTTACCTTCCTATCTGGGGTCTAAACCACAAGACAAATTTGTCTTTGTCTGATTTTGAACACTACCAAATTATGTTTGCTGTGATGTTCACTGTCTAGGAGCATTCCACAATAGTTCCACACTTTTTAAGAAAAGATCATAGACTTGAAGAGCTCATGTTACTGTCTTGCTCAACTTGAAACAGCTGTTCTACTATCAGGCACACAGTAAATCTATGCACTGTGTATTCCTCCTACAGATATAAAGTTCTGTAATGAAAGTATTATGCTAGAAATGGGATAGAGAACTTTCCAATAAATAATAAACTTATAATAGCAACGATTATGAGTCAATTCACAAAGGAACATATTGTATTGCCTATAATGTTTTTGATATTCTGAATGCCAGTCACAGCCCTCACCTCATTTATTCCTCAGTGTATGTTTTGTTTGATCATTAGGAAATGTTTTGTGCATGCTGTTTGATGCTCAAGGTTATTGGATTTAGCATCTGTATCTCAGCTAGCGGCAATGATTAGTTATAATGTTTTCCCGGTAGAGGTAAAAAGAAGGGAGGCAGAATTGGACAAATCAGAAAGACACCAGCAAGACTGGCAGGAGCTATATTTGTATTCTGAAGAATAGGTAGGGAATGTATATGCTTACCTAACCTAAAGAGACACAACCTGGGTCAGATGCCAATAGCTGCATGATGGAGGAATATTGCCTAGAAAAAAGAAGGCTCCCAAATGGAGAGCAATAGACTCTATATTCCAAAGTAAGAAAAGAGCTGAAAGCAAGGTTTTAAAAAAATACAGGAATGAAACTACCTGATTATGATTGGAATATACTGTACATATTCCAGCATGCCTCCTGGGAGAAAGCGTGGCCAGATGAGAACCTCCACCATCCCCCCAAAGCAGTCAATGAGTGAATGAAATGGGCATTTTCGTAGGAGTGAATTTCACAACCAAAGATCCTAAACTAAAAACAGAAGAGAAAGACTTGTTCTTGGCCTAATCATGGTTGAACCAAGAGCAAATTAGCTTCAGCTAACCATAACTGACAAAGTAACAGGGCACTACAACTTGAATGGTTTGGAATCTGGGCCAGTAATATGGTTCCTTCACTCCTGCCCATTTTATAAATGAAAACGTTAGCCCCATTTCTATGCATTTGTGGTCTAGTATCCAAGTACCCCACAGAGCTGTCCACATCATTAAAATAACAACACATCACAGGTTTCTTGGCCA
This sequence comes from Pelusios castaneus, assembly GCA_007922175.1. Classification (NCBI taxonomy): domain Eukaryota; kingdom Metazoa; phylum Chordata; order Testudines; family Pelomedusidae; genus Pelusios; species Pelusios castaneus. The sequence goes on from ML685782.1 coordinate 3,078,336, forward strand.
TCTTACTGGAGAGTTCAGGAGTGAATGGAGTTAGCTCCTCCCAGTCAAGGATAAAGTACGTGGAAGAGCGCTTGCACTCTTTTTATTTTATAGGTAAATAAAGGAGATCAGTCTCCCAGGCTAATAATGATAGAAAGAAATCACACTTTTTTTTTTAAGAACAAATAATGAGAAGCCCAAGGAGATACATAATGGAAAGACTAAGCTTGCAGATAATAAAATTGGTATGACATTGCTGGTGATGGTCAATAAATGACCACTTCTATTAGTCCAAAATTTATACACCTGAAGGGTTCAGAAAACCTCTGACTTCTCTTGACATTTCCCAGATGGTCATTGGTTCACTTTATCTGCACAGACAAGTATATCAGATAGTAACATAAAAAAAGCAAACATTTTTATGGTGATGTTTTGGTCAGACTTAATATTATCAGTACTTTTAAAAGTAATGAGCCTTAGTAATAAGGTTAGTTGGTGTCAGACTAGATAATGCTGCTGAGTCTCTCAGTTTATGTCAGGGTGGGCACGCAGCCACCAAAAAGACTACAATCCTGGACAACGGTTCAACGAGCCTAAAATGTAGTGCAGCAATATTGTGTCTTTTCACCGAACTGGCTGGGAATGAATGAATGTAGGCAATAAGGGAAACTGCTTTGGATAGGAGGAGACCTAACTTCATATCAGGCAGAGGTGGGGAATTGAATGTAGGTTTCCCACATCTTAAGGGAGTACCCTACATGCTGACCTGAAAGTTATGAGGAGGAAGAACATTACATTCTGCTCCTCGTTTTGAATTGCAACAAAATTCCCTCATGAATCGAGCCTGAAAATGTTCTTGGCCAAAACTTTGTGGGAACTAATCTATATATTTGAAAAAATTCACCCAGCTCTAATGAGGACTAACTATGAAGTAAAACAGAGAAAGCCAGTGGAAGACTTCAAGGGTGGTGTTAGTGTGTGTGTGCAGGGAGGAAGGGGAGGACTTGATTCAGTCAGAGCAACAGGAAAAGATGGTTTTAGCAGCTGTGTTTTGAATGCAGAAGAGAAGGATCATGTGGGATTTGAATGACTAAAGAGGAAGACTGCAGTAATGAAAACAGGAAGTGAAAATGACTGGGATGGAGCTACTCTCCAAGTTGTGAAAGAGGAATAAGGATCTTTACAAAGCTACAGAGGAATAAGTCGCAAGATTTGGACATCATCCAGATGCATGAGGCAATAGAGGGATCAAAAAATAATCCCTGATCACAATTTTTGATAACAGAGAAGATGACGGTTGCGACACAGAAGCTCCTAGACAAAGAGAGTCTTACCTGTTATTTGTAAACAATGCTCATCACACACCTGCTATATTCACTATAACAAACATCTTAGAGGATATTTATCCTGAAAAAGTAATCTACAGGAAGTTCATAATTTGTCACAATGCATAAACTGTTGAGAGATGTATGTACGGGTAATATGTAAGGATAATGTATTTATACTAAAAGTATGCTGTATGGACGTGGAGTAAAAAACAAACAAACAACTAGTTACCAGGAGATAATAGGTCTGTGTGATGGCCCATTCAGACAGGAAGGAGTTGTCTAATCTTGCTCAGTCCCAAGACATTCAATGGGAAACCAACAGCAACAACTGCAAACAAACAATCAAAATGTCCTGCAGATAAAAAAGGAATATTACAACAAGATGGCGCAAACTTCTGTCTACAATAGACTGTCTCAATATAAGTGAGGAGGGGAAAAGACCCTCTGACTCCTTTACCTGAGGAGATATCTTGGTGAGTGGGAATGTCTTCATGACAAATTGGTTTCTGTGAAGCCAGTCAGGTTTTCAACAGGCTGAACTTTGTTGCATAGGAACAAGTGTTATTAAGTGTAGATCCAAGTTCCTGTATTATGATTTTGTTTTGTATTGTAACTATTTTTTCCTTCATTCTCTCTGGTTTCTAGTTAAATTTTAATTCTTTCTTAAATAAACCTACTTCTGTTTTATTATAAGCGCTCAGAAGTGCTGTGCAGTTTGATGAGCAATGATTTAGGCTAAAGTCAAACTGAGGCGCACTGCTTCTTTGGAGGCAGAGACCAGGGATTTCTGCGAGTAACCAGTATATGAGGTTGGATATCAGATAGAATTAGTTTGAAGGGATTCGGCTGCACCTACTTTTAACCTGAAAGGCGAAGGCAGGGATGGCATAGCCAAAAGGAAAATGCTTGAGTGGCTGGAAGGCTGTTGATGTTAGAGGAAGAGACACAACCAGGCATAGACAAGACTCCCTCACACGGAGTCAGCAGGTAACAAGGTGACTCAGTCTGGAGTGCCCTGAGAACTACCATGATGGTGTAAGTTGATGACTCAACTGACCAGCCAGTGCATCAAACAATCCCAACCACGACAGGATTTCAGTTTCTTTTCTTCAGAGTTAAGTTATTTCCAAATCAAGACAGTGCAGCATAAGTCCAACAGATAAGCTTGGGGTCTCTTGTCCCTACAGATATAAATAACCACTGAGCTGCTTACTAGCCTTTTATCAGAAGACCAGGTGGCCTGACAGGCTATCAGCTGATCCCTGGCTTAAATCCCATCACTTGAGAGGCAGCTAATCAGTCACCGGTAGCAGCAATCACAGCTCCTGTACAGGCCATCCCATCCTCTGACATATGGAATTGTCAGCAATAATGAAGAACACAGGAAGGGAGCATGGACACGGTTGTGTTTTCTTTTTCACATTACAAATCTTACTGGATAATGTTTAAGTGAAAAATATTTCACCTTGGAAAACTTTCTGTCTCATCCAGATCACAAAATCAATTACTTGGACAGTTTAATTTATAAGATGTATTAAAAAGACTTTAATTACAGGTCTATATTTTTTTTTCACCGTATGGTAGATACTCAACACTTCATGTTGTTTTAGAGTATAAACTTGTATCACATTGATTTTTCACAAAGTGATGCGTTAGCAGTGGTATATAAGAGCCTGTATTAAGGTTCCATTTATAAATAGTTTATGAAAGGTAATTAGTGATAAATAGATGTTATAAATATATTGTAGATATGCAAATCAGATAATGTAGTTGATTCTAAGATCACCATAATAAATAATACCCTTGTCATTACTAGATCTCAAAAGCACTTTACAAAGGTCAGTGTTATCACTCAAAGATGTTAAAAAGGATATTATTGATTACTTTAATAATCTATAATAATCGATTAGTTGTTTGTTAAATAATTGCTAATCAATTATTAATTCTATATGAACTCTTTATAAATGAAACCTTAATATAAAATATTTTCCTTAATTAGTTACTATATAGTATAGAACCATTAATTAATGATATTCTAGGGTTTTTATGCCTTTCTCTGATACACCCACCATTGTTGGAAATAGAATCCCAATCTAGGTGGGCTATTAGTCTGTTCTGGCATGAGAGTTCTAACGTAGCTATACTTTACCTTTTTTGATACACCGAGATAATTACATAGATATATATTTCACTCAGTGTCCGATACAATAAATCATACTTCTAACCAAAAATGTAGCAATACAAGACACTGTTCCCAAGCAAATGACAAATATTTACCTGCCCTGGATATCTGTACACATCCTGGGAACCAGGTCAAGAGCAGATGTCTAAAGGCAAATGGAGAGATGGGATGGGTGGGCGGAGAATAGATAGAGGGCAAATGGACATTTTCTATGCATTAATGATTTGGGGGTACTGGCACATCAGGAATTAACTTGAACACGTACCATTAGATGCTACCATTAAGATCCCATTTTTCACTCAACAGTTTTGCCCCTGAGGAGCTTAAAACTTTCAGCACCAGCACTTAGCATCACGCTAGGTCTCATTGACCCTGGCAGCATTAAAGAGGCCACACGGATGAACAGGTTTTGAACCATTTTTCAAATGTATTAAGTGCACCATGCTTCCCTCCAACATCCTGCGTGGTTTTTTTTTTTTCCTTTCTTTGCAGCTAGCTTTCTTTCAAAACCCATTTATTGTCATCAGTACAGGGCAGATTCGTACACCTCTCGCATCTGGGATGAAGAAAGCACACAGAATCAAGTAAGCTTCTGGATGTCAATATCACAGAGCTTCCTACAGAAGTTTCACATTTTAAGAAGCAGCAGCGGGTTGGACAGAATTATCCCCTCTCTTGGTAGACAAAGATGAAAGGACCAAACTCTGTTCTCAGCCATATTGTTGCAGCCTCATTGGACTTCAGTATTTCGAGTTTGTGATGGTGAGCTCTACTAAAATATCTGCATCTTCCTCACAAAGTATGAGGCCTACAAAGGAAGATGTCTGGTTTTTATACAATAATATTAGTTTCAAGTATTAATGTTACTATTTTTTATATTACAGTATCTCCTCAAGACTCCAGTAGGGATTGGTGAGCCAGTGTGCTTGGTCAGGGGTTGACAACCCCTGGCATCCTCGCCTATTTACAGCAGCATGCAGGGCTCCTGGCCCTGTAGCTGCTCCCCTGTGCTGGCTCTTCCTCCAAAGGGACCTGGGGCTACAAGAGCCATGCATGCATAGCAGCTCCTGGCCCTGCTGACTGCACTCCCCAGCTGTGGGACAGGGCCAGCAGGGAAAAGAAGCCCTGATGTGCACGTGACTCGCATCTCCTGCTAGCAGGCAGGGCCGTCCTTTGGGGGTGGGGGGGGCGAACGGGGTGATTGCCATGGCCCCCCACATGGCTGTGCTTCATGAAGGCAGCGGGGCAGGCCAGGAGTGCTTCCCCTGGCCCCTGGGCCGGCCCTGTTCCCTGCCCCCAGGGTGGAGCAGGCAGACCCAGGGGCGGGACAGGTGCAGGGTCCCGACCGTGGCCTCAGCTCCCTGCCGCCCCCCGGATCAGGGGCTGGGGTCTCAGCTCCCCAGGACCACAGCATGGGCTCCCCGCTGCCACCCAGGGCCGTGGCTCCCCGCCGCCTCATGGGCGGCCTCGGTTTCCGGGGCTGGCTCCCCAGGGGGTTACCGAAGTCCATGGGGGGCAGAGCGGGCCGGCCCACTTCACTCTCCATCAGCATGGGGGGGGCAGGGCCCTGCCTAGGGCAATTGGCCCTGGGCCCCACTTCCCCCAAGGGACGGCCCTGCTAGCAGGGGACGGATTCCTTTTCCCTGCTGGCCCCACCCCCTGGCACCTGCTGAGAGTTGAGGGGAAAGGGGCTGGTACGGGGGCCAGCAAAGGTTGCCAACCCCTGAGCTAGGTATTATGTTAACACATTAACAAGGATTAACATATGTGCTACTCAGATACTCGTGAGCACCTAACCTTTCAAAAAGCGTACCGAAAGCTTCCCCCAAAGGCTAACATGCGTACCAGCATACCTGCACAGCCCCACGCTCACCCACCCTGCCCACAACCACACCCACCTACCGCGTTGGATCCGGCCGCCCGCCCCTGATGCCACCACCGGCCCCAGGCTGCATCCAGCCCCTGCTGCCTCTGGCCCTGGCCCTCTGCCTCTGGCCTCTGCTGCCGGCCATGGCTCCCAAAATGGATCTGGACCCCAACCTCTGCCACGGGCACCACCCAGTGGCCCGAGGCCAGCTTCTGCCTTCTAAATAATTTTGATGATGACCGAAACCACATTTTTTTCAGTGAATAAACCGCACTACTCACACTTTTCTGTGTATTTTTCCAGGAAATAGGAAATTTTGGCTATTCCTCCCCCCGCCTCCCAAATGAGTATTTGTCAGTGACAGTACAAAGTCACCACCTCAGTACTAGCAAATAGTGGGTTCACTCACCTGCTGAACTCTCCTGCAAATTTCGTTTCAATTTGGGGGGATTTTGACAGAGGCCAAGGAGGACCAGAACCACAAGATACCCAGAAATGGATGGAGAAGATGGAAGGGTAGGGCAATCAGGTACAGCTGATGGCCCAAAGGGGAGTTTAGCACTCATCCACTGTGACTCACTAAAACCTGTTCCCTCTTAGCTGGAAAAAAGAAAGCCAGAGGAAACCAAGCAGTGAGGTGGAGCTCTGGTGCCATCACTGAAACGCTGAGATATTTTTCTTTTAGCTCCTGTTGGGCTTTTGCATTTTCTTTTTCTTTGTGTTTTAAAAAGTGTTTCCTTGTTACAACCCAGAAATCTTAAAATCATTGAATAAAAGCGAAGAAACTCTCTAGGCAAAGAGCTGTTTGGGGATCTTTAAAATAACTCTTGGAAATAACTTGGGCCACTCCACTATCTTATTTCTCCCAGTACACATGGAGAAAATGCTGCCAGGAGTAGCGGAGCGTGCATGAGCAACCCTACAATAATAAACACGAGTGTGAGAGACGGAACAAAATCATTTCAGGAAGAAAACAAATTTCAATTTTGTGCAGCCAAAGATACATGTATAAACAGCAGGAAGGGAGAAATGTTTTAGAAACTATGAGAAAAGGCTTTTTTTGGCATCAGCTAATGGTAGTGTATAAATCTAACTTACTATTTAGAATAAATCTTTAGACAACCATGGACCAAATTAAGATGCCATGCTTGAGCTACTTCAGATACATGTTTGATAATATCAGCTACATTTTCAGAAGACAGCAGGGCAGGGAGGAGCCCAAGCACTTCAGCAAACATCAATCAGCTAATCATTCTGCCTAGTTGCACAATCATTTCCTCTAATGAGAGGTTTGTAATTGTCACTCATGATGACTTAACGCATCCTCACTGATTAGTGCTGAAGACAAACATCTCTGTAACCTGCTGCTGCCAAAGTTCATGTTCCCCTGTTGTTGTGAAGATTCTTTTGCCTTTCACATGTTCTAATTGATTGTGAGGCTGTTAGGTTTGCTATTTATTACTGGAAAATCTAGTACACACTCACAAAACAAATTACCCGCAATTAGGGAATTATTTCTGCTTCAGTAAAGAAGCTCACTATGCAGAAATCCGTTTTATCTTTCCAAATGTACATTGACTATACATATGTATCCATAAAGTACGGACAGCAACTTCATAATGTAGCCTAAAATTAATCTCTTTATTTTTACATGTTGCCCGATTAAATCAACACAAATCAGATAAAGTATGATTTTCTTCTAAAAAGAAGATATACTCACAGAATGCAGGTCATTCCTCAATTCTGATGCAATGGAACTAATCTGAGAAAACAGCTAACTTTTGGATGGCTGCTGGGTGGAATTTTATCTTTCCTTGCCTATGTATCCTCCCAGCAATCTATATTGTTGTTCTCAGTGAAAAATAGCCTATGGCTATTTGTACCTAAAAAATGTATGCCCTACTCCATTCCACTACAGTCATAAGGACAGGAAAAAAATAAATTGTTCACTTTTATACTGTAATATATTACAGTAAATGTAAAAAGCTCCAAGTGTAAGATTTCATTCTTAAATAGTTTCAATTTGTTTTAAAAAACAAAAATCACAGTGCTGTCTAAAAATTATGAACCTACTATAGTTTCAAATAACACCCAAAATTGCTGTAATTTAAAAAAAAAAAAAAGAGGATTTCTTTTTAGTTTTCTTTTGCCGCTTGTTCCCTTTCTACTTTTGATAGCACTTTTGTTATAGTTATTTTCATAATTTTGTTTTTGTAAGAAGTTAGGCTCTGATCCTCTGAGCACTTACACACATGTTTAACTCTACTTATGTGTAAAGTTAAGCCTGTACATTAGTTTTTGCAGGACTGAAATGTTAATTTATCTTTTTTAGAAAAAGACTATCATAAAAATATAGCAGAAAAGCATTACAAAAATGTGTTTTTCTAAGAAGGACTTTTTGTGTTAGATTCAAGATTCTATTTAAAGGATATTATTCAAAACATTTTATTTGAAATATTTATTATCAAAACTGCAATAGATTTTAATCAGTTCATTTAAAAAAATCAAGTTGATAGAATCCCTTTAAATGATGGGTTTCAAAGCCAGAAGAAGCAGGATGGGATTTTCAAAAGGATGTAAGTGATTTAAAAGCACTGTTTCCTCTGACTTCAAAATCACTAAAGCCGACCCATGAAAAAAAAACAACCCCAATATTTAACATTCAAAATGGCTAGTGAACAGCATTTTTAAGTTGCAATATTGGCGCTAACGAATTGACAGATCAAACTTCATAAGCTACCTAGTTTGTGAAAGATGAAAATGTGAGAGACCTATATGACAGAATACTGAGAGACACCTAGCGGTGGGCCAAATGCTTTCTCATATAAAAGTGTTTATCAGTCCTCCTTGATTTAAATTGGAGTTTGTTTGTGGTAAGTCTGTATTAAAAACAAACAAACAAAGACCTTGATGCTTCAGGTTACTCAACAGAAATAGACGTCCTAATGTCTGTTCAGAGATCCACTGAAATGCAGAACCATTTGTAGGATCCACAGAGCACAAACTCATTTTTTAAAACATTAATTCACACTGCAGATTTTGCAGTGTTTTGTATACCGTTTCTTAATACAAACAAGAAAAGCCAAACCTGATTTGAAGTATCAGAAAATCTTCAATAATATACATTTTCCCCTTAATGGTTTCCCTGGAATAGGTTAGAAAAGGATAATTCTCTTCAGATCATTAGTACAATGATATTGTGCAAAACATTGCTCCAATTTTACTATACTGAGAAACAACTTCAGCATTTTAAAGCATTTAAAATTTACTTGGGAGTCACGTGCAACCAAAATGCAACTGGTTAAAGAGATACGGAACTCTTTGTCCTGTGAGGCATGAAGCACCGTTGTTCTCAACCACTGTGTCGGGACACAAAATAGTGGCGCAAAGAGACGGGAGGTGTGTCACGGAAAATTCACAGCACAGCTTGGAGCCAGCTTGGGGCTCCTGGCACCCGCCGCTCTCTGCTGCCCTCAACAGCACACTCCTGCTGCGCAATACAGACAGCAGCCAGGGCCAGCAGAGTAAAGGGACTTCGGGGCTGCAACCCAGAAATACTGGGCTGGGAGAGGGGAGGAGGAACACCACCCACCCCACAAAAATAAACCCAACCCTATTGAGCCAGACCACCAAGGAACCAGCCTGCACTGGCTTGACTCTGCTCCCACCCAGGTCCTGGAGAGCTGCATCCTCCAGAGTGCCACAGCCTCCCAAACACTCCCAGCCCAAGCACCACCACCGCTGGCAGATTGTAGTGTGTCACGTAAGGGAACAACATCTGTAAGGTGTGTCGCGACAAAGCAAAGGTTGAGAACCACTGGCCCAGACCATGCAAAGCATTAAAGCATACATTTGCCTTTAAATGTGTGAGCTGTCCCACTGAAGTCTCTGGGATGGCTCAAGTGTTTAAGCCCTTTTCAGGATAAAGGACCTACAGCAGATGTTCTAAACATTCCTTGCAAGACATACGAGTGTGACAGAAAATATGGCATTACTGTGAGTAATCATCAGAGAAGAACATTGAGTTGACTATGTATTATATTGTACTAAGCAGCAGCCAGTCAGTAATAGAATTGATGTATTCTGGTGTCACCCTTTTCAAGTTCTGCAGCCCTTCCGATTTTAGGAGAAGCTTTGTACAGTTGCAAGTTAGTATCTTATCTAACCATATGGAGCCTCTTTGCTACAGACTGCAGGGGTGCACCAAAAATATTACTCACAGATTTTTTTAAAAAATATGTCTCAAACATCTACCATTCCATAGTCAGCTGGAAGTGTGGACTGGACCATCTAAATTGTTTTCAGTAGTTTATCATTAAATGAAATCCATGTGCTTCAAATAAAAACAGTTGGCTCTGTCACCTTTTCTATGGCACATTTGCAGGAGTAGCTAGTCATTTGTACACACTCACATTTACTAGATATGAGCCTCAAGCAAAATCTCAGACACCAAACTTTAGATAGCTACATCCATAGTTTGCAGCTGGTACTGATGTTTATAACATTTTGAATCAACCCGCACCAGACATGAGTCTCCCCATAACAGCAAAACATTCAAAATCTACATCTAAATTACTGTGATATTGGGTCATCTCTAGTTGTAGCCTTCACATTAAAAATGTACAAAAGGCAGCACGGGTAAAAATATACAAGCATTTTCAGCTACAAACGAGTGGAAAAATCTTCTACAGTGTGCTGTCACAGAGAGCAAGCCTTCTGTCAAAGGTTCTCTTAAAATGGAAATGCAGTTTTCACGTAAAATTGTGACAAATTAAACTAATGTCCTAGTCCTACATATGCTTTTATATACATGAGCAGTCCTATTCAAGACAGCAGAACTACTCACACATGTGAAGATGAGTTCCAAAGGGGTAGCCATGTTAGTCTAGTTCAGCAAAACAAACAAGGAGTCCTGTGGCACTTTGAAAGACTAACACATTTATTTATCGCATGAGCTTTTGGGGGAGAAAAAATTCATCAGGTGCTTGAAGATGGGGAACTTACAGAATGGGAGCAAAATAAATGCAGGG